>OW203728.1:0-37500 GCA_934045075.1 Yponomeuta sedellus | reverse complement strand
CCTTCTGACCATCATCTTTTCCAGTATCTTCCCAAATACAGGCAACAGTCCGATAGGCCGGTAAGACTTGGCATGGGTATAGTCTTCTTTTCCTGGTTTTCTCAGAACTGCTATGACGGCCTCCTTCCAATCACCGGGGAAGTGACTGAGGGCCAAGCATTTGTTGGCGAGTGCCAATAGGACTTGCGGATCATGATCGACGACAGCCCCGCATATGTCGGCCGTGAATCCATCGAGTCCCGGGGCCTTTTTGGGGTTGAAACTCGACGCGGCCCACTGCAGCTCCGCCATGGTAAATGGAGGATCACATGTTTCACCATGTCCCCTCTCATTTACCATGTCGGCCTTAGCCCGCACTTGCATGTGGTCCACACTATCGGTTCGAGTTTCATCCTCCGGGTAGAAAGTGTCGGCCAGCAACTTGGCCGACTCTTCGTTATCAAGCGCCTCCCCGTTACTGACCAGAACAACATCTTCCTCCCGTTTGGTGATGCGCCCTATGACTCGATAGATTCCGTCCCACATACTCTCCCTGTCCTGCTTTTCGCAGAACGTTTTCCAACTGGAGGTCTGAGCCCTCCTCGCCTCAGTTTCGTAGGCTTCCTTTGCCCGGAGGTACTGAGCTACCACCCATGCTCGGCGAGTGGGTGCCGCACAGCGTATTCTTCTCTTTTTGGTCATGACCTCCCTTTTAAGCTGTGTAAGTTCCTCGGTCCACCAAGGCAACCGTCCTTGCTTTCGGTCAGTGACTTTTGGAATTGATTCATCGCAAGCTATTTTAACAGTTTTTATAAATTTTTCTACCACTTTTTCTAATTTTTCTGTATTTTCTATCCCGTCTATTGCTTCTTTACTAATCTTTTCCTTTTCCCAAAATTGATCCAATTTCTTATGAAACAGACCCCATTTTGCCTTCCTTGTGTTGTATGTCCTTGTTGTTCTTTTGATGTCAATTCCAACTGCCTTTTCTAGACTGATGTCAAACACTATTGCCCTGTGGTCCGAGCTGGTCACATCCTCCGAGACCTTCCAGTTCTCCACCCGACCGAGCATATCCTCCGAGCAAATGGTCACATCGACACAGCTTGTGTAACGTTTGCCTCCCCTGATGGTGTCGAATGTGGGCCCTGTACCTTGGTTAAGTATGTGCCAGTCGAGTTCGCCGATCATGCCCGCAATTGCCTCTCCTCTATGGTCCACTCGCTCGCTACCCCACCATGTGTTCCACGCGTTAACGTCTCCACCCAGCAGCAGACCCGCAGTGCCAATCTCATTTGCCACCTTCTCTAACCATTCGATGTAGGGTTCAATTGGGCTATCACCTTCCAGGTACATTGACACCACTCCTATTTGTGTTGCCCCTGTCTTCAACTTAATGACGGTAATGTTAGGGGTCGTAAGTGTTGGGCAATGTGTGATGTCGAGATTCCTGTCGAAAAGCACAATCGCAGACTTGTTTACTTTGGCGGCGTTGTTGTCGCACTGCACCACTCTTGTACCTGGATAAGTTTTGATACTCCCAGTGTTCCCAACATATGGTTCCTGTACAATGGCGAGAGCCACCTTCCTTTTAACTGCGGTTAGGTTAGGTTAGGTTAGGTTAGGTTAGGTTAGGTTAGGTTAGGTTAGGTTAGGTTAGGTTAGGTTAGGTTAGGTTAGGTTAGGTTAGGTTAGGTTAGGTTAGGTTAGGTTAGGTTAGGTTAGGTTAGGTTAGGTTAGGTTAGGTTAGGTTAGGTTAGGTTAGGTTAGGTTAGGTTAGGTTAGGTTAGGTTAGGTTAGGTTAGGTTAGGTTAGGTTAGGTTTTTTTTTTTTTTTTTTTTTTTTTTTTTTTTTTTTTTTTTTATACTGCCACTATTAATTTTGTGGCAACCTTGATGTCAATTCCTTTAAAATATCTTTGATTTAATTTAATCGCTTCTTCTGTTGTTACATTTTCTTAATAAAAATAATTAAATTATTACATAGAGCTAGTGCAATAGTTTTATAACTGTATTATGCTTATTCTAATGGGTTCGTGGGGTACGTCATTTCCTTTTTTTTTTTTTCTTTTTTTTTTTTTTTTTTTTTTTTTTTTTTCTCTTGTTTATGCGATTTTTCTTTTCCCCCTGTTTTTTTTTTTTTTTTTTTTACCCATTTACATCAATCAAAGATAAGATGATCATATTATTAAATTGGATTGTAAAAAAAAAAAAAAAAAATATCATTAATTTAGAATACAATGTGATTAAGTTAAAATTAAGTGTGTTCCCCGGCGCCTTATCTCTGTCTACTCGATCGAGTAGTCACAAGCAAGGCGCCGGGGTCTTACAAGATGTCAATATTGTTAAAATTAATTAAATCTATATATAATTACTGATAATAGTACTAACACTAAAATCAAGTCCATTTAAATTGGAATAGGATGTCAAATAAGTGCTACAAAAAACTAAAGAGGCATTCTCAATTACTTAAACCTAATGGTGTGTTCCCCGGCGCCTTATCTCTGTCTACTCCATCGAGTAGTCACAAGCAAGGCGCCGGGGTCCTGTAATGATTGTAATCTTATGGTCATGTCCTCTCTTTCGGCATAAAAACTAGTATCTGGTTCGCCCGGGCTAAAACCGGCCCCCATTCGCCCTTGAGGCCGCGCGCACGACCCCCAAGGCGAAGGCAAGGAAGGCTTCTCGACTATCGGAGTCAGCCATAAAGGCGGCGAACGCCTCGCACCTCACCGCTCTTCCCAGGCGTATCTCGCAGTCGGCCCTAGCAGCTCCGAAACGGGGACACTCCTCCAGCAGGTGCTCCAGCGTTTCGGGAGTCACGTCATCGCAAATGCATGACGGACTCCCCGCGAGCTTAAACCTGTGGAGGTACGCTCGAAAGCCGCCGTGCCCCGTAAGGAGCTGCGCCTTGGCATTGCACATTGTGAATTTGCCAAGGACTTTGTGGGCCGATGCGACGTCCGGGAAGAACAGCGAGGTGACGCGGCCTGTGGCAGACTCGCTGTAGCGAGCCTGCCACTTTGCCACTGTCTCCCGTCTCACCTGCAATTTTGCGTGTGAGACGGGATACAGGTCGTAGGCTGCCGCGTCCTTGCGAGACAACGCCGCCCTCTTGGCCAACTCGTCCGCGCGTTCGTTGCCGGGGATCCCGACGTGGGCCTTGATCCAGTAGAACCGGATCAGGCCCCCGTTTTGTTGGATTTGCGCCAGCTGGCCGTGAATCTTCACGGCCAGCGGGTGTGTGGGCGAGGTACTCCCGAGCAACTCCAGAGCGGATCTGGAGTCGCTCAGAACACTCGCCCTGATGGGAGCGGGACCCCCGGCAACGAGGTCGAGAGCCTTAGAGATCGCCACCATCTCCGCTTGGAAGACGGAGGCGAATCCCTCCAGCCTGAACCCCCTGGTGCGGACCTCAGCGCCGCTCTTCCACAGTGCGACCGCTCCCCCCACCTTGCCCTCGATCTTGCTGCCGTCCGTGTAGGCCCTGGGCCAGTCGTCGGGCACCTTATCGAGCTCCTCCACGCTGGCCACCTCCTCGAACTCCACCGGAGTCCTCAGAGCGGGGTGTGCCAGCGTGAACGGGCTGCATCGGTGCTCGACTTCCCGGCCCGGGAGCGGGGCGAAGGGCCTCCCCCTCTTCAGCTCGTAAAGTTGAAGGGCCTCCTCGGCCCTTAGGTCGAGGGGGAGGATCCTCGCCAGGAGGACGGCAGATGTGAGGGAGGTGGTGCGATGGGCCTTCGCAATGCGGATCGCGAAGGCCCTGGTCACCCTGTCGAGCACGGCCCTGGGGCCCGCACGTTGCGCGACAGGCGCCCAGACGTTGGCCGCATAGAGGATAGTAGGCTCGATGACGGTAGTGTAGAGCAGCCGGACGATATCGGCATTTAAGCCCCAAGTCGCCCTGGCCGCTCTAGACACCATCTGGAACCTAGCCATAGCTTTGCCGCAGACCCTGTTGAGGTGGCTAAGAAAATTGAGGTTCTTGTCGATCGTCAGACCCAGTACGGTGATCTCATCCGAGAACGCGATGTCCTCCCCCCCAAGACTCAGTTTGGGCGGGATTACATCGCGCTTCTTGGTGACCACCATAGCTTGGGTCTTTCGAGCGGCGAACCTCATCTTAGCCGCCTCTCCCCACTCAGACACGGCTTCCAGCGCGGCGTTGAGGATCCCCTCAAGCTCACCCGCAGTCTGCGCCGCGGCGATAATCAAAATATCGTCCGCGAACGCCTGCAGGTGAGCTCTCAGGTCCTCGCCGCGCCGGAGCAAAGGGTCGAGTAGCAGGTTCCACAGCAGGGGACCGCACGTCGAGCCTTGGATGCAACCCTTCGAAGTAGGTCTGTCTACTTGTGCTCCAGCGTACCTGACTGTGACCTGTCTTTCGCTCAGGTAGCTGCACAGGAGTTGGTAGACAGACTGGTCGCATCCAGTGGCCAGGATCTGGTGTTTTATTCCGGGCCACCACGCATTGTCGAAGGCCCCCTCGATATCGAGGGAGACTACTCCGACAATGCGTTTCTGCCCGACGTGATCTCTTATGAGCTGGACAGCATCATACAAAGCGTCCTCCGTGCTGCGCTGCGGCATGAAGCCATATTGGCGCGGGCTCAGTCCTCCGCCCAGCCCGAGCTGCCAGAGCAGCCTCCCGGCCATCATCTTCTCCAAGATCTTCCCCAGGACGGACAGGAGCCCAATTGGCCTGTATGACTTAGGCCGCGTGTAGTCATCTCTGCTGGGCTTAGGCAGGATTTTGACTACCGCGGCCTTCCAATCCTTGGGGAAGTATCCCAGAGAAAGGCAGGCGTTCATCAGGGCAACAAATACATCATTTCTTGCCCTGATGGCCGCACTGCAGATGTCGGCCGTGAGGCCGTCCCCCCCGGGCGCCTTTTTAGGGTGGATGCCCTTCAAGACGCCCGAGAGCTCGTGCTGGGAGAAGGGAATAAACTCCCGCGGCTTGGCACTGGCTTCATCCTCCATGCGGGCAACTGCCTGCCTGACGCGGGCATGAGTATCTAACTCGGACTGTAGATCGTCAGCTGGGTAGAATGTATCAGCTATGAGAGCTGCGGAGCCCTCGGCATCCAGGGTGCGTCCATCCGCGCCGCTGAGGAGGGTGTCCTCCTTTCGACGAGCGGCGCATCTTAGCACCCTATAGATGCCGTCCCACACGCTCTCATGCTCCTGCTTTGTGCAGAATTCCACCCAGCTGGCGGTCTTGGCCGCCTCTATGGCGGCCTTGTAGTCCTCCTTGGCCACCAGATACTCCTCAACTACCCTATCCCTTCTGCGGCGATTCGCGTGCCGGATTCGACCCCTCAACGTGATGAGTTTGCGCTTCTTCTCCTGCAACTCAGGGCTCCACCAAATCACCCGTTTGGGTGCCTTTGGTGGAGCCAGAAGAGGGATCGAATCCTCGCACGCACCGTGAATCGCCCCAGTGTACCTTCCAATGGCCTCCTCAAGACCGCGGGGCGTCTCGATAGCCTCGATTTCGTCGACCGTCCAGTCTCCTAGACGGTCGACGAACGAGGCCCGAAAAAGGTCCCAGTCGGCCTTCGCGGCGTGGTAACGCCTGGTGGATCCGCTGGGTCTGGCTGGCTCCGTCTCGGGCCCCACCCCCACCTCGAACGTGATCGCCCGATGGTCCGGGGCGGAGGGGATGAGGTCCGGACGGACCCTCCAGTCGCTCACTCGATGGAAGAGCGCCGACGTGGCGAGGGTTACATCAACTATGCTGGTGAACAGCTTGTCCCCCCGCCAGATGTAAAACGTCGGCGCCCTTCCCTCGTTGAGGACCTGCAGATCCACCTGGGCTGCGAACTCGGAGAACAGAGTACCCCTCTGGTCCTCGCGCTCGCAGCCCCACCAAAGGCTTTTGGCGTTAATGTCCCCGCCGAGAAGGACCGCGCTGGTGCCCATGCGGTCCATGAAGGCCTGGATGTCGCGGAGATAGGGGCTGAGGTCTTGGTCTCCCTCAAGGTACACCGAGACCAGGCCGATCTTCTGCCGCTCCCATTCCACCACCACCGCCACGACATTCTCCGTGATGGTGGTGGCGTCCTGGACGACAGAGAGGGCCGGGTTGATGACTAGGATAGCCGACTTGACCGGTTTGGCCCCGGTGGCCATCTTTTGTATACAAGTATACCGGGTGTCCACTCGGCCCACCGACCCAGTGTAAGGTTCCTGGATCAGTACGGCCGAGTAGCCACCCTCGATGGCCACCTGGACGACCTCGTGGAACGCGGCGCGGCAACGGCCTATGTTGACTTGCAACAGCCGTATAGTGCCCCGCCGCGCTCCCCGTGGCCGCCCCGCGGCGTCCCGGCCATCGTCGGCCACCCCATCCCCCGGTGCACCCCGAGGCCGTGGGGGGGCCAAGGTGCCCGCATCAACAGTACTTTATGGCCTGCCGCGCTATACTGTCCCAACGCATGCGCTCGGGACAGTCGGCGGCGTATGCAGGGTGCGAGGACTCTGCCCCTGACACTTTCGCGCAGTGGCAGCAGCGCGGCCCCTCAGCCCGCGCCGACGGGGGGCAGTCCCTGGTTTGGTGCTCACCGCTGCACTGGCCACACCTGGCTTCGGCGCGACAGATTCGCGCCGTATGCCCGTAGCCCATGCAGCGGTAGCACTGTACCAGTGGGGACTGGTCCACCGCCAGCACGACCTGGTAGCCCAGCCTTATCCTCGCTCCTCCCATACGCCGCCAGATTTCGGGGGTCACCTCTAAAATTACGTTGCAGAGTGCCCTGTTTCTGCCATTGGTGCGCCTAAGGACCCGGGCCTCCTCTTTATTGAGGGCGATGCCCGCCATCAAGTCCTTATTCTGGGACTTGATGGCGGCCATCACCTGCTCGTCTGGGGTGTCTCTCGCGACCCCGGCGAGGCGAATCAGGGGGCGCTTGTCGGAGGGCTCGGTGACTGTAAAGAGGCCACCGGCCCCCTCCAGCTCCTTCTTGAAAGCCTCCCTGCCCTCGCCGGTGTCGCAAGAGAGCAACACTTTCTGGTTCCGCAGCCTCCTGACCGCGTTGACTCCAATCCCGAGGGTGATGACGTCGACCTTCGCCTTAATGTCTGCTATTGTAGCTTCGGCGGTCTTGTTGGGGTCGGTCGACTCCACCACCATCGGGTGGCGCGGTGAGGAAGCCGCTTCAGCGTATGTTTTGGGGGAGACCCGATCTCGCTGGGAGGGCCGCGGGACTGCGGCTGTGGCGGGGCAATTGTTTTGGCGGGTCGGGCCGGCGTGCGGAGCCGGGGCGGGCCCCGCGAGCGGCGCAGGCTGCTGCCTGTCGAGCCGCTCGCGAAGCCCGCGGAGCTCCCCTCTCACCTCCTCCGCCCATTCCACGCCCGCTTTGGTGTTGGGTGCCCCGGCCACGCCGCTCAGCTCCTTGCTGAGGCTCTCGCACCGCTCCGTGAGCGCCTGCATCCCCTTGGTAAGGGATGAAACCGCCCCCGGAGCAGGCGGTGCCTCCTTGTCCCGCAGCTCCCCCAAGACGTCAAACGAGATCAGGTCTCGTGCCGCCAAAACCTCTCTCTTAATCTCGCCCAGGTCCTTTGCTATTGCGGGCAGCACCGCGCCCGCGGCCAGCTTTTTGGGTTAGGTTAGGTTAGGTTAGGTTAGGTTAGGTTAGGTTAGGTTAGGTTAGGTTAGGTTAGGTTAGGTTAGGTTAGGTTAGGTTAGGTTAGGTTAGGTTAGGTTAGGTTAGGTTAGGTTAGGTTAGGTTAGGTTAGGTTAGGTTAGGTTAGGTTAGGTTAGGTTAGGTTAGGTTAGGTTAGGTTAGGTTAGGTTAGGTTAGGTTAGGTTAGGTTAGGTTAGGTTAGGTTAGGTTAGGTTAGGTTAGGTTAGGTTAGGTTAGGTTAGGTTAGGTTAGGTTAGGTTAGGTTAGGTTAGGTTAGGTTTTTTTTTTTTTTTTTTTTTTTTTTTTTCGTAGGAGGAGGGGAATACTCATGTATACCGCCGTGCCCGTACACGGCGGCATGCCCGACTCTACTAGGAAGGTACCCAGTAGCCTACGGACTAAACCCCTCCCCCTTTTCTAAATTTTCCTCCGATGTGGCGGTCGGAGCTCTTTTTCACCAATTCTGCATAATTACATATTCCTTTTTTTTTTTTTTTTTACTTTTATAATAATACTATTATGTACTTAGACTTATAGCTAATGTCTTATCTATTATCTTAATTCTACTAACAATATCCGCACAATTGTGCTTAATCTTCTTGTCACTTTATACCCACGAGGCTTTCCCTTTTTTTTTTTTGGCAATTTTTTTTTTTTTTTTTTTTTTCACTTTTTTTTTTTTTTACCAATTTTTTTTTTTTTTTTTTTTATTTTTTTTTTTTCTTTTTTCGCCACTTTTTTTTTTTTTTTTTTTTTTTTTAATACATATATTTATCTTTTAGCCTGCAAATTTCGTTATATAATCATTATATAACCATAATTCTGCTTTACTTCTTTTTTGTTATATTATCTATTGTTATTCTAATTACATCCTGATATATTATCATAATATACAGTTATAATTATTTCCTTACGCTTAATTTATTTTATTTCTCATGTTACTTTTATTTACTATTGTGCGGCAGAATTCTAGAAATTTGCCTCTTGTTGTTTTGTTTAATACTAGATGTGCAAAATTTTTTACTTCTATCGAATATCCTATTTCTATTTCTAACTGTAGTCTTCCGTAGGCGTGCCTTGGGCACTCCGCTACCAAATGTGTAATTGTTTCTTCTTTTTCAGGGTCGCACTCGCATGATGGGCTGTCCGCGCATTTAAATCTATGCAGGAAGTGCCGGAACCCTCCGTGTCCCGTCAGCAGCTGGGTGAGTATACTGTCAATTTTTATGTCTCGCATAACTTTGTATGCCTCTGTCACATTTGGGAGAAACTGCTTAGTGGTTGCCGCTGTTTCCCCATTTGTATATCGCTTTTGCCACTCTTCGAGCGTTTTTTGGCGGAGAGCTCGTTTCACGTACGAGATTGGACAGGAGTCATATTGAGACTTGGTTTTTGTAAAGAGAGCTGCTTGTTTTGCTAGCTCATCAGCTCTCTCGTTTCCCGCTGCTCCTCGGTGGGCGCGTATCCAGAAGAGTCTTACCATTCTACCCTCTTTGGTCAATCTTCCGAGCACCTCTCTTATTCTGAAGGCAAGTGGCTGATAGGTTTTAGGGTCCTTGATTGCTTCGAGCGCTGACCTAGAGTCACTCAGTATGCTAATCTCCCTTTCCTTACTAGTGAGTACCAACTGGACTGCCCTATAGAGAGCGTAGAGTTCTGCCTGGTATACCGTGCAGTAGTTTTCAAGCTTCAGTTTTACTGCCTTGCACTCTACACCCTCCTTCCACATTGTCAGCGCAGCCCCAACCCTGCCCTCAATTCTGCTTCCATCCGTGTATATTTGTGTCTTAATGTTTTTCGTTTTTAATGTTTCAGGATTGGTGTCTTCCAAACATTCGAAGTCTACGGTTGGTGCTGCAGCTGGATGCGGCGTTTGAAGGAAGCTTATCCGATTCTCCACCTGTCTACCAGGCAAGTGATCCATCTCTTTGCCTCTCTTTATTTCGTATAGGGCCGCTGCCTCCTTGATCCTTAGGTCGAGTGGAAGGATTCCTGCTATCACCATCGCCGAGTTCAGAGAGACCGTTCTATATCCTTTTATGATCTTCTGACCAAATCCCCTCTGCAGCGTGTCGAACTGTTTCTTGGACATTAGTTTTTCAGCCGCTGGTGCCCATACGCTTGCTCCGTAGAGGATTATAGGTTCTATAACAGCCACATACATCGTCTTAACAATCTCCGGGTTTAGTCCCCATGTTGTTTTTGCCGCTCTGGCCAGTTGCCTATATATATTCATGGCTTTTTTGCAGACGTATGTTATGTGGCTGTTAAAGGTCAATTTGCTGTCTACGATCACTCCCAGTATTTTTATCTCCGGGACCACCCCTATCGTGGTTCCTCCCATGTTCAGGACTGGGGCCTCGATTTTCAGCCTCTTCGTGATGACCATCGCATTCGTCTTGTGTGGCGCAAACTTCAATTTATTTTCGAGACCCCACTCGTGCACAAAGGCAAGAGTGCTGTTGGCTTCCTGCTCTATTTTATCCATCTTGGTCCCGGAGACAATCAGGACGATATCGTCAGCGAAAGCTTGGCAATATGTGCCTTTTCTTTCAATCTTGTCCAAGAGGGGATCCAGCAGCAAATTCCAGAATGTTGGTCCTCCTATCGAACCTTGCACGCACCCTTTCGTCGCCCTCCTAGTGTGTTCAGCTCCGGCATATCTTATCCTAACCTCTCTCTCTGCAAGGTAGTCCCCCACCATTCTTCGGAGGTTAGCCGGGCACTCTTTCTCCAGCAGGCGACATTTTATGGCCGGCCACCACGCGCTGTCGAAGGCCCCCTCTATGTCAAGCGAGATTAGCACCACTATTTCTTTCTTGGAAAGTTTATCGCGTATGTGCGTGATCATATCATAGAGGGAGTCCTCCGTACAGCGCTGTGGTACGAAGCCATATTGTCGAGGGTTGCTTTTAGGCAGGAGGTGCCATCTCAATCGTCCCACCAACATTTTCTCGAGGACTTTCCCTAGGACGGAGAGAAGTCCTATCGGCCGATGAGATTTGGGTGTTCCGTACTCAGTCTTTCCTGGTTTTCTGAGGATCACGACCGCTGCGATCTTCCAGATTTTCGGGAAACAGGATTGCTCAAGGCACTTGTTCGCTATTGCCAGCATGATAGCGTTGTTTTCCTGGATCGCTCTGCTGCATATGTCCGCGGTAAGTCCATCTATTCCCGGAGCCTTCCTCTCGTTAAAGCTTTCGGCCGCTATCCTCAGCTCCTCTGATGTAAAGGGTTCGTCCATCCCTTCCCCCGCAGTCATTTCATCCGTCCTCTTAGCCGATTGTCTTGTTGTTTTGTGCTCTAGCGTGTCCTCTTCGGTTTTATCTTCAGGGAAGAACGTCTCGGCCAGCCATTCCGCTGACTCCAAGGGGCTTAAAGTTTTGTTCTCTTTTACCAAGAGTTGGTCTGAGCATCTGTTTGTTGTCTTTCCTATCACTCTATACAGTCCCTGCCAAAAAGTCTCTCTCTCTTGTTTTTTGCAGAAATCCTTCCAACTTGAAGTTTGGGCCTGTCTTGCTTCTTCCTCGTATTTTCGCGTTGCTTCTAGGTACTCGGTCACAACTTTCGGTCTTCTATGTTGTACAGCGTTTTTTATCCTTCTTTTCTTTCTAGCCACATCTTTTTTCAGTTCAGTCAGACGCTCCGACCACCAGGGTAGCCCTTTTGCTGTTTTTTCTTTGATTTTAGGGATACTTTTTGAGCATGCCTCTTCCATGCTAGTTGAATACTTCTCTATTATGTCTTCGAGATCTTGCTTGTTCGTGATTGCTTCAACTGCTTCCTTTGTGACTCCCTTCTTTTCCAGTGCCCTACTGAACTCGCTTCTAAATTCTCCCCACCTTGCTTTCCTTGTGTTGTACACTCTAGTCATATTCATTTTCAGGTCCCTTTCTTGTTTATCTAGGGTGAGGGTCAGGGTGATTGTGTTGTGGTCCGAACTGGTGATTCCCGTTTCTACAAGCCAATGTTGTATCTCAGGAATCAGTCGGTCGCTGCACACCGTTATGTCGACTCGACTTGTGTACATTTTCCCGCCTCTCACCGTTTGAAAAGTAGGTGCGTCGCCTTCGTTCAGTATGTGCAGTTGGTGTTCATCCAAGAATCCAGCCAGCTCTGCTCCCCGGTGGTCTTCTGAGTCGCTGCCCCACCATGTGCTCCACGCATTCACATCGCCCCCTATCAATACACCACCATCGTCTATCTTGCTCAGTATGTTTGTGAGGTGATCCAGGTATGGCTTGAGTTCTTCCGAGCCCTCCAAATAGACCGAGACCAGTGTTGTTTTGGTGTTTAATCCTGACATTATGGTTATGACCGTTATGTTCTCCGTTTGAAGTGTGGGGTCTACAGTCGCTCGTAGTTGGTCGTTGAATATTACGATTGCGGATTTCACTGGCTTTACTCGTCCCTGTGTTCTCTGAATCACCGTAGTGCCCGGGTATTGCTTCATCTCTCCAGTCGAACCTACGTACGGCTCTTGCACTAGTGCTATACTTGCTTTCCTTTTAATAGCCTCCTGAAAGAGCTCCTGTGTGGCTAGCCTCTTCCTCTGTAGGTTCGCCTGGAGGACGAAGTGTCGGTCTACTTTTTGCGGATCATCATCTGGCTGCTTGTTATTTGCTGCGATGGGGATATCCGGGACGCCCTTAGCAATACGCTATTGTGGATCGGGCCAATGCGTCCCACTTCCGCCTCACGGGGCATTCGTTGTTGAACGCATTATGGTCGGACAGGTCCGCTTTTGCTTGCTGACAGTTTCTGCAGCTAGGGACTTCTCCGGCTAACCAGTCTGCACACTTGGCCTTTAGGTGCGGCCCTCCACAGTGGCTGCAGATGTCTTGGGTTTCCGTGCAGTATCTCTTCCCGTGGCCGTACCCCAGACACTTGGTGCACTGTATCAAAGGTGATTGGTCCATGACCTTTACTTTCTGGAGATCCAGGTGTATCGCACCTGCTGTCGTCAGTCGGTTCCAGATTATAGGAGAGACCCTAAGGACTATATGCGTCATATGCGGGTTCCTGGCGCGCCTCCTGTACCTGACTTCCATCCGATTCTCTGTTTCTAGATCTCCAAGGTGTTGTGGGTTTTGCTTTCTTATAGCCCCAAGTATCTCCTCATCCGTGTGGTATGCCAGGACGTCCTTTAATATTATCAACGGATCCTTATTTTTTACTTCTTCCGTTTTCAGGCTGCCTTTAGCAGTGTCAAGTCTTTCCCTGACTCTGTCCAAATCCTCTTTAGTACTGCACCCCATTATAATCTTCCTGTCCTTTCCCTTCCTCACTCTTTCCACTCTGACGCCCCCTTCCTTTGCATTCACAACCTTCCTTATCCTTTCCAATACTTCTTCACCTGTTTCCATTTCATCGGTCGACGACACCACCACTGAGTGCATCGTTGCCGGCCTTGTTTGTTCCTCTTTCCTTGGTGGTCCCGCTAAGACGGTAGCGTAGCTTAGGGGTGCCTGTGCCAGTTGTTGCACCAGTGCTGTTGTCTGTTTTTTGCACTCCTCCACCACCGTCTTATGCTCCTCCAGCTTGGCAACGAGCTCCTGGATCTCGCGATCAAGCCGGGGGAGAGGCGTGTCCAACTTTGGTTCCACAACCTCCTTTTGCTCCTCCCTGGTCTCTCCCTGATACGGCTTCCGCTCCTCTGCGTCCTTTACTAGTTGTAGCAATCTTGAGACAGCATTCAACACTTCCGTTTTTATTTCTGTTTTAATATTCCTGGAATTGTTGATTTGTAGCTTAGCCTTAGCCGCCTGTGCCCTTGCTTCTGTTATTCGGTTGGCATATGTTTGCAGCTTCTTTGGAGAGTCACCTTTCGTATTGCCGGTGTCGACTTTTGACCGAGGTTTCGGTTGTTCTGGTTTCGTCATTGCTCTTGCCTCAATCTCCCCGACGCTCTTTCTCACTTGCGCAGACCTTAACGGTCCTGGTCTCTCGTTCGTTTGTTCTGCGTCTGTGTGCATGGTTCGAACCTTTGGGGACCTTGTCTCGTTTGTAGACTCCTTTGTTGGGGTCCTGTACATAGCTTCCCGAGAGTGTCTACGGGACTGCTTCAAATATCCTTTATTGTTTAAATATACAATACAGTCTATATATGTCAACTACCAATACGGTATTACTGCCGGTTTGGCTATATAGAGTCTTCGTACATGACCTAAATGGGCTCTATAAAGAGTTGTCCTATCAATTTAAAATATAATTTTTGTCCCTGTCTCTATTGTAAAATTGAAAATCCCACTGTCGCACTACGTGCAAGCGCTATGGGCGGGTGGGTGGGGAAAAATTAACAGCTAATTTTTTTGCTTCTTGCAGATTCGCGATGCTGGTGACGAGCCGCGTCCAATGGTGTGCTGCAACAGTAGGTGGGAGCAAAAAATAATTAGAGTTTTAACTTGATGTATGAAAAAATAGTTCCCCTAAGGTAGACTTTTTGGACTATGGAAAAATCGATAAAACTGTAATAAAAGGCAAACTATACCACGCAGCGGGCTGGGGATGGTCTCTAAAAATAGGGGACGATCGCCCGGAGTGAACCGTGCCCGCTAAAACGGGTTTGAGGGCGGATTTAAGAAGTTTCTCAAGAAAATTGGTGTTTATTGTATGAAAATCTATGTTTTTTCAATTTTTTAGGAAAACTATGAAAGCTAATTTTTTGCTTCTTGCAGATTCGCGATGCTGGTGACGAGCCGCGTCCAATGGTGTGCTGCAACAGTAGGTGGGAGCAAAAAAATAATTAGAGTTTTAACTTGGGTTAGGTTAGGTTAGGTTAGGTTAGGTTAGGTTAGGTTAGGTTAGGTTAGGTTAGGTTAGGTTAGGTTAGGTTAGGTTTTTTTTTGGGGTGCGATGCCAGATTACCTTCCCGTGTGCCCTTCCGCTTCCGTTCCTGCTGATTCATCTTGAACCAGTAGGAAGGGTAAGTGGCAAGGGCCGGTGCACCCTGGGCGCTGGTCAGTAACTTCTCTTTATGGGATCTTGCTGGCCAGCGGCGAAAAATCTGGAATCCGGTGGCGTCGCCTGGTCCCTGCTTCACACTGTGGAGTGGGGCCCAGGTGACTAAGAGGAGGAGGTCCGGCTGGGGGGGGCGCTTTCGGGCGCCTCGTACCAGTCGGACCGGAGGTACCGCTCTTCGGAGTGGTACGTGGTGTCGTCGCCTGGTCCCTGCTTCACACTGTGGAGTGGGGCCCAGGCGACCAAGAGGAGGAGGTCCGGCTGGGGGGGGCGCTTTCGGGCGCCTCGTACCAGTCGGACCGGAGGTACCGCTCATCGGAGTGGTACGTGGTGTCGTCGCCTGGTCCCTGCTTCACACTGTGGAGTGGGGCCCAGGCGACCAAGAGAAGGAAGTCCGGCTGGGGGGGGCGCTTTCGGGCGCCTCGTACCAGTCGGACCGGATGGCCGGGGCGGAGGGTATCCCGCTCCTCCGCCTCTGACACGGAGAGGGCCCACGCGGTCGCTCTCCACCTTCTCTGCCTCGGCAGAGAAGCGCTGGTGAGCGACGTGATGGGCCTCGCATCGATGCGCCGCCCTCTTCTTGTCCCATTGCAGGGGCAGTGGGGCGGGGGGGGAGGGCGGCGCATTGGTGCGTATGGTGGACTGCGGGGGTGGAGCGGAGGGAGGAGGAGCCTCCAGCCGCTCCACTCCGGCGCAGATGTGAGGGCGGGAGAGGGCTGGTAGTTTCTGCTGGACCTCTTCCGCCCTTAAGTTCGTTTGCACGTGCCACTTCTGGCGCGTGCATTCATCCAGATGTCAAGGGGATTGCCTTATCTTCCGAGGCAGTCCCCTATTGGTGCCAGCCCAGCTCGCAAGCTGGGCAGCCCGGGGGTGGACTGGTGAATTATATAGGTCCCAGGCCACCCCCAAGCAAGGGCATGAATGGAAGACGGGGAGTTTTAGTGGGTATTCCCAGCGCCCTAGTGGTGCTGGGCGAGTCCCACACGCGCCCGCCGCTTGCTAGCGGCGGGTAGTCCGTAAATGGATTTCTCCTCGATAAAAAAAAAAAAAAAAAAAAAAAAAAAAAAAAAAAAAAGGTTAGGTTAGGTTAGGTTAGGTTAGGTTAGGTTAGGTTAGGTTAGGTTAGGTTAGGTTAGGTTAGGTTAGGTTAGGTTAGGTTAGGTTAGGTTAGGTTAGGTTAGGTTAGGTTAGGTTAGGTTAGGTTAGGTTAGGTTAGGTTAGGTTAGGTTAGGTTAGGTTAGGTTAGGTTAGGTTAGGTTAGGTTAGGTTAGGTTAGGTTAGGTTAGGTTAGGTTAGGTTAGGTTAGGTTAGGTTAGGTTAGGTTAGGTTAGGTTAGGTTAGGTTAGGTTAGGTTAGGTTAGGTTAGGTTAGGTTAGGTTAGGTTAGGTTAGGTTAGGTTAGGTTAGGTTAGGTTAGGTTAGGTTAGGTTAGGTTAGGTTAGGTTAGGTTAGGTTAGGTTAGGTTAGGTTAGGTTAGGTTAGGTTAGGTTAGGTTAGGTTAGGTTAGGTTAGGTTAGGTTAGGTTAGGTTAGGTTAGGTTAGGTTAGGTTAGGTTAGGTTAGGTTAGGTTAGGTTAGGTTAGGTTAGGTTAGGTTAGGTTAGGTTAGGTTAGGTTAGGTTAGGTTAGGTTAGGTTAGGTTAGGTTGGGGTGCGATGCCAGATTACCTCCCCGTGTGCCCTTCCGCTTCCGTTCCTACTGATTCATTTTGAACCAGTGGGAAGGGTAAGCGGCAAGGGCCGGTGCACCCTGGGCGCTGGTCAGTAACTTCTCTTTATGGGATCTTGCTGGCCAGCGGCGAAAAATCTGGCAGACGAGGGCGCCTGGGCTCTGTTCTTACAGGGGTCGGGCGGGGCTGCCCATCTGGGTATGCGTGAGCACATCGTAATCCCGACTCACCGGGACCGAGGGCCTTGCCGCTTGCGGGAAGGCTGCGAGGAGTAAACCTCTATAAAAATCCTGGAAGTGGTACGTGCGCGGCGCTTTCCAGTACTGGGCTTAAGCCGATAAGGCCGACGTGGAGCCGAAAGGGTTAAGCTCAGGTATCGGCTGTCTGGTTCATCCAGGCAGGCGTACCGCAAACTCATATTCTTTGAATATATCGAGCGAGAACAGGAGAAAAAAAAAAACAATGGCAGCACAGCTTCAAGAGAAACTACCCCAGGAGGGTACCGGCACCACCGGTGTCGGAGAATCCCTCTCCGAGCTTCTTAGCTCGGGCTGTCCCGCGTATTCTGGGGGGGACAAAACTTTGCTGAACATTGAAAGGGAGAAGGAGGAAGGGAAGGAGAACGTAGATTCGGAGAAGGAGAGAGTAGAGGAGAAGGAGATAGACGAGGCCGAAAAGGAGAAACAGCGTATCATCGCAAGCTGTTTCGCCATCCCAGCGGTCGTAGAGCTGGAGAGAATGTCGGAGGCGGACTACGAGTCTGACTGCTCGCTGGCCTCACAATGGTCATCTAGCTCGGCGAGAAAAAGGAAGAGGGACAACGCAGTGGCCCCCAGCGGCGCTGCGAAAAAGGCGAGAGGCAAGCGGCCACCGCTAGACGAGAGTGTAGACCTCACGCAGCCTCCTCCTGTCACGCGCACGTCCTTGAGCCTTCCTGCAGCGGAAGACCTGGCCGAGCACATGAGGCATCAGCCTACAGCTGACTTAGGTGCTCAGGTCAACGAAAAAATGACGGTGGTCGAATCAATAGCTGCCAAATCGACAAACCTAAAAGGGTTCCTCGTAAGGGAGCTACGTGTCGCGGCGAGGACCGCCAGAGCCGCCATGGAGGAGTTGGCGCAGCGATCAGCGGACCCGAGCAGAGTGCAGAAGCTGGAGAGCGAAAATGCTTCCTTGCGCTCTCAATTGGCGGTGCTTGAGGCGCAGGTGTCCGCCTTGGCTGCTGAGATGCAAAGCATTCGGCGGCTAGACGTCGGAAGGGCGAACACCCCAGCTGTTCCATCTCAGATCGCTCCGACTCATCAGCCCCAGGGCTCCTTCTTGGAGCAGGTCGGGGCATTGATAGAGTCCAAGCTAGCGTCCTTCAAGGCGGGGCTCTTTGCGGACCGGGCCGTACGCCCCCCGCTGAGTCAAAGGCAGGCACCACCACCACCGCCGCCACTAGCCAAAGCCAAAGCCGCGGAAAGACCACAACAAGTGGCAACAGCTGCCCTCCCCTTAACGAGTGCTAAGGGGAAACCGAAAAGACGGAGGAAGGGGACAGCGGGAAAGGCACCGCCACCTGTGGAGCCTTTGCCCCCGGTACCCGTGGCTTCCGGTTCACATTCACACTCCGAAAACCCGCACACTACGTCCTGGGCGGAGGTTGTGGGCAAAAAGGCCAAAAACGGTAAAGGGGTGACGAGGAAGGCACCGCCAAAGCCCGCCACTCAGAAGGCGAACCTGAAGGCAAAACCTCCTCGGCCGCCAAAGTCTGCAGCTGTCACGCTAACCCTCGCACAAGGCTCAGAAGCTACCTACACGGAGGTGATGGCCACTGCTAAAGAAAGGATAAAACTAGCAGAGTGTGGAATCGCCGACGTACGCCAGAGAAAAGGTAGAAATGGGGGTATTCTGCTGGAGGTCGTTGGTCCGGAAAGCTCTGGCAATGCGGATAAACTGGCAGGCCGCCTCAGAGAGGCCCTCTCAGCCCTGCCCGTCAAGATTGGACGCCCCGTAAAGACTGGCGAACTGAGGGTTAGTGATTTAGACGAGTCGGTTACCCCAGCAGAAGTGACGGCGGCAGTTGCTGCCAAAGCGGGCTGTAGCGCTGACGACGTCAAAGTCGGCTCTATACGAGCAAGCGGACGCCGGCTAGGCACGGCGTGGGTTCGCTGTCCGCTCACAGCTGTAAGAAAGGTAGTGGCGGAACCCCGACTGCGAGTTGGCGAGTGGGCGTCTGCACGCGTGACGTACCTGCCCGAGAAGCCCGTAAGGTGCTATCGTTGTCTGGAGGTCGGTCACGTGAGGCACGGGTGTAAGAGCACAGTCGACCGGAGCAACGATTGTTTCAACTGCGGAGAAGATGGCCACAAAGCCGCGACGTGCTCCGCTCCACCGAAGTGCTCGATCTGCGCAACTCGCGGACTGCCCTGCGATCATAAGCTGGGGCAGAGGTGCGCCGAGACTAAAAAAGGGAGCAGGAAGAAGGGGAAGCAGGCCCTTCTTACTTCCAAGACCACAGTGGGAGATTCGTCATCGGCGAGTCGGCCGGGCCCTAGCCCGCGGCAGGAGGAAACGGAAGCATTGCGTTCAAAGCCTCACTAAAGATCCTCCAGGGCAATCTAAATCACTGCCGCAGGGCGCAGGACCTGCTACTGCAAACCCTCGCGGAGTATAAGATTGCCTTGGCTGTTGTTGCGGAGCCCTACAGGGTGGCTGTCCATCCCCGCTGGTTCGGTGATGACAACTGCTCTGTAGCGGTGTACTGGGGAGGAGGACTGGAGGCTCCGCCATGCTCCCTGCTTGAAAAAGGGCCGGGCTTTGTGGCTGTCCAGTGGGGCCGAGTTGCAG
This sequence comes from Yponomeuta sedellus, assembly GCA_934045075.1. Classification (NCBI taxonomy): domain Eukaryota; kingdom Metazoa; phylum Arthropoda; class Insecta; order Lepidoptera; family Yponomeutidae; genus Yponomeuta; species Yponomeuta sedellus. Next base: position 18,436 of record OW203728.1, on the reverse strand, counting down.
TCGTCGGCTGCTATATCTCGCCAAATGTCAGTCTCGCGCAGTTCGAAGGGTACATGGACCGGCTCGCGGCATGTGTCCGCCGCTGCCAGCCTCATCCGGTCCTGGTTCTCGGGGACTTTAACGCCCACGCATGTGCCTGGGGAGGCCCCCGAGATGAGCCCAAGGGGGAGGCCGTCCTGGATTGGGCGGCGTGCCTAAACCTTGGGCTCCTAAACCAGGGGTCGGTCAGCACATGTGTGCGATGGCAGGGCGAGTCCATAGTGGACCTGTCCTGGGCGTCCCCATCGGCCAGCGCCCTGGTCTCGGGCTGGCGGGTTGCGGAGGAGCTGCTGACTCTGTCGGACCACAACTACATCCTCATGGATGTGGCGGTGCGTCTCGGCCGTGACACGCAGACACGAGGAGTCGCAAAACCAAAGCGGTGGGCGTTAAAGAAGCTTGATCGGGACCTGCTCATAGCCGCCGCGAACACCGCAGCATGGGTAGAACCACCAGTTACTGCCGACGTGGAGGCAGAGACGACATGGTTCCGCGAGCGGATGACCCAGGTTTGCGACGCTGCGATGCCTCGAGCTAGGCAGGCTGAGCGCATCGCCACCTACTGGTGGTCCGACGACCTAGCAGAGTTGCGGTCGACGTGTCTGGCAGCCAGAAGGGCATACTTGCGGACCCGCAGGCGGCGCAGAGCTCCCCCCGAGGAGAGGCTGGCAGCGTACGTTGTATATCGGGAAGCCACAGTGACTTTTCAGGGGGCTGTCGCTAAGGCAAAGGAAAAGGCTTACGGCGAGCTCGTGGACAGCCTCAATGAGGACCCATGGGGGCGTCCATACAAAATGGTCATGGACAAACTCAGACCGTGGGTTCCTCCATTGACAGAGACCCTCGAGCCCAGCCTCGTCGTGAACGTTGTTGACACCCTGTTCCCACGAGCCGCGGACAGCCTGCTGAATGCTCCGGTTTCGACGACAACGCCGCCCTTCCAGGACGAGAACGTGGAGGTCGGGAAGGAGGACCTAGATCGAGCCGTGAGGCGCCTAGCAGCACGAAATACTGCCCCAGGCCCTGATGGAATCCCGGGTCGGGCCTGGGTGCTTGCTCTTGGCGTCCTTGGTGAGCGGTTTCGAGGCCACCTTAGCGACTGCCTGAGATCTGGACGCTTTCCCTCAGAATGGAAGCGGGCGCGGCTCGTGCTACTCAAGAAGGAGGGCAGACCGGCGGACTCGCCTTCGGCATACCGGCCTATCTGCCTGCTGGATGAGGCGAGCAAACTCCTTGAGCGGGTGGTGGCGGAACGTATTAATCTGCACCTGTGGAGCGTCGGCCCGGACCTGTCGGACTGCCAATTTGGCTTCCGACACGGACGCTCCACGGTAGATGCTATTCTACGCGTCCGCACCATTGCGCAGGAAGCCGTTTCCCGGGGCAGGGTGGTGCTTGCGATAAGTCTGGATATCGTGAACGCCTTCAACTCCCTGCCCTGGAGGGCGATCAGGGAGGCGCTCGCCTACCACGGCCTGCCTGACTACCTCCAGAGCGTCGTCGGTGACTACCTCCGAGACCGCGGCATTGAGTACACCGGCCGAGACGGGGCTTCGCATAGCAGGGACACGTACTGCGGGGTGCCGCAGGGGTCGGTTCTGGGACCACTCCTGTGGAACCTCGCGTATGACGTGGTGCTGCGAATTACCCTCCCCGTCGGTGTCCGGCTGGTGTGCTATGCCGATGACACATTGGTCCTAGCGGAAGGCGATGATTTTGAGCGTGTGACTCGTGTCGCCGAGTACGGAGTCGCGAGCGTGGTCCGAAAAATACAGGCCCTAGGGTTGCAGATCGCCCCACATAAAACGGAAGCCCTATGGTTCCACGACCTCCCCAAGGGCACGGAACCTCCTACCACTGCGGTACACGTGGGTGGTGCCACTGTCCGGGTGGGGAAGTTTATGAAGTACCTCGGCATCATCCTGGACGGGCGCTGGGAGTTCGTCGAGCACTTCAACCGCCTGGTCCCCCGGATCGAGAAGGTAGCGGGTGCCCTTCACCGAATCCTGCCAAATCTGGGGGGCCCGCGGGAGAGTGTTCGGCGGCTCTACTCGGGGGTCGTGCGGTCCATGGCCCTTTATGGTGCGCCAATCTGGGCGGATGAGCTGGCCGGCAATCGCGCATGCAAAGCAAAACTGCTAAGCGTGCAGCGCCGGCTAGCCATAAGGGTGGCGCGCGGGTACCGCACGATCTCCCACGAAGCGGCGGGTCTATTGTCGAGGCTTCCCCCCCTGGACATCCTGGCAACAATGGATGCGAAGGTGTACGGCGATCTGCGTCGCATGCGGGAGGATGGGGAAGATCTGCCCCCCAGGGCTATAACTCTGATGCGTCAAGCGGCGCATGAAGACGCGCTCAAACAGTGGCAAGAGCGACTAACTGAGCCGGCCAGTCAACGGCAGAGGGTCGTGGGTGCTATTTTGCCGGTCTTCCAGGACTGGATGGGTAGGGCAGGCGGCCAGATAAGCTACCGGCTCACGCAGGTGCTCACCGGACACGGGTGCTTCGGTGAGTACCTGCATAGGATTGGCAGAGAGCAATCGGCAATATGCCACCATTGCAACGCCAGCTGTGACGACGCCCAGCACACTTTGGAGATCTGCCCCGCGTGGCAATCGCAGCGGCAAGACCTCGTCGCTGTGATCGGGGGAGATCTCCGGCTGCCCGCAGTTGTGGCGGCCATGGTGCAGGGCAAACCTCAATGGGATGCGGTGGCGGCATTTTGTGAGTCCGTAATGACTCAAAAAGAGCAAGCCGAGAGAGAGAGGGAGAGGGCTGACCCCGCAAGGAGGCGGAGGCGCAGAGGCGGCACTACCCAGCCCCGTCCTGGCCCCAACGCCCTGTAGTCATGGGCTTAGAATAAGACTACGGTATCCCCTGCCTGTCGTAGGAGCCGACTAAAAGGGGGACCAGCCCTGTAGTCCCGGGCTTAGAATAGGGCTACGGTATCTCCTGCCTGTCGTAAGAGGCGACTAAAAGGAGACTGGGGTCGTGGGTGGCGAGAGTGGGGGCTCGAGCCACCGTTCCAAGCGACCCCGTGGAGGCGGCGGTGTGTGGTGGCCGCACACTGCCGTCGAGCGAGGCTGTCCCGGCATACGCCGGTAGGGAGGAGTGCCGAAAGCACTGTGCGCGAGGGCACCGGTGCGTTCTTTGAGATCCCGGAGCCCTCCTCCACACGCACTGAGAGGGCCACCGGGGGGGTTTTAGTTGGTAAAAATCCAACATAACCCGGCTTTCCCCCCAGGAAGTCGGGTATCTTTCTGAAGATTTCCCCCCCGTCAACAAAAAAAAAAAAAAAAAAAAAAAAGGTTAGGTTAGGTTAGGTTAGGTTAGGTTAGGTTAGGTTAGGTTAGGTTAGGTTAGGTTAGGTTAGGTTAGGTTAGGTTAGGTTAGGTTAGGTTAGGTTAGGTTAGGTTAGGTTAGGTTTTTTTTTTTTTTTTTTTTTTTTTTTTATACTTCTACCTCCAACATAATCGGAGTCTATGTTTGTCTACCTCATTCATTCCAGTTCAGTCTTTTATGCCTCTCGTACTTTCATTCTTCATACAGGTTCTTTCTTGCATTCATCATCTTTCAGTCTAATGGGTGGGATTCCCATTGCTATATCCCTATTCTAATCTATCTATATTTATATATTTCTTTATTTCCACTTTGGGCTTTTAGGGGTTACAACACAAGACTCGGGTGTTTTATTTCATTTTTTCGGTGTACAATTTAGCATCCAATTTTTCTTAGATATTAAACAATTTTATATATACAGTTTTACTTCCTTACATTTAGTTCTTAATTCTAGGCTTATCTACTTCTTATGCTTAACAGTTTAACAAATTTCTTAATCTACTTCTTATTTTCTAGCGCATATGTACATTTTTATTTATTACTCTATTTATATTATGTTGTACCCTATATATTCACTATATAATTACAACATAATTTTACTTTGTCTTATTTCTTTCTATAACTCTCTTAGCAATTTTTTCGCTATATTCTAAAAACTTTTCCAAGCCTTTGCTCTTCATGACCTCCTTAACATTTTCACTTGTCAACTGTATATTCAGTTCCTGCTCGATTTCGTATCGTTCCCTCGCGTACACAGGGCAGTCAAACAGCAGATGCGGGACTGTCTCATTGCATTCCGCGTCGCAGATGCACGATGGGCTCCCCTTACACTTGAAACGGTTTAAGTATTCTGAGAACCCACCGTGCCCCGTCATAATCTGCGTCTTGATGCCCGTTGCTTCGAACCTCCTAACACTCCTGTACGCCGCCACCGCATCCGGGAAGAACAGTTTCGTTATTGACGCGGTCTCACCTAGAGTGTATCTTTGGTTCCATTCCTCAAGCGTCGCCGTACGTATGCTACGCTTGACGAATGAAACCGGGCACAGGTCATAATCCGGCACCTTCCTCGACTTCGTAGCGGCCTCCTTTGCCAAGAAATCGGCCCTCTCATTCCCCATCAGTCCTGCGTGGGCTTTTATCCAGAACAAAGACACAGCTTTGTTCTGGCGAGATGCAGATGTTAGGTTATCTCTGGTTTCCACTGCCAGGGGATGGAGACAGCCGTAGTTCTGGACGGTTTGGAGGGCCGCCATCGAGTCGCTGAATATGCCGAATGATGAGGCCTTGTGCTTCCGAATCTCCCTGGTTGCCACGCATATCGCCAGCAACTCAGCCTGGTAGACCGTACAGTAGTCTGAAAGAGCAAGCTTGAGGGCTTTCGTCTCAGCCCCGCCACTCCAGAGAGATAGCGCGGCTCCGACTCGACCCCCAATCTTGCTCCCATCTGTAAATATACAAACCTCAAATTTGCTATGAGCATCTAGATGCTCCTGGTCCACCAGGCTGACGAGCTCCAGGCTGACATGCGCGGCAGGATGTGGGGATTCCACGGCCGGGGCCATCCGCTCGACTGCCCTGTCCCTCAGCATTGGCTGAGACACTCCCTTCTTGGCCTCATATAATGATGCCGCCTCTCGGATTCGGAGGTCGAGAGGGAGTATCCCCGCCAGGACAAGTGCTGAGTTTGCGGACACTGTGCGGTATGCTTTACACAGCTTCTGTGCGATTCCGCGTTGCACTGCAGTCAGCTGTCTCTGTATTCCCAGCTTTGCGGCTGCCGGGGCCCACACGCTGGCGGCGTACAGGACTATTGGCTCGACTACTGCTGTATATATCATCCTGATAACTTCCGGGTGTAGACCCCAGCTAGTTTTTGCCACCCTCGACAGTTGTTTGTAGATGCCAATAGCCCTCCTGCAGACATCCGAGACGTGCGCGTTGAACGTCAACCCGTCGTCGATGATGACACCCAAAATCTTGATCTCCTTTGACATGCCAATTTCGGTACCGCCCATGCTCAGGCGAGGGGTGTCGCATTTTAATTTTCTAGTTATGACCATCGCTTTGGTCTTTTGTGGGGCGAATTTTAGTTTATTTGCGACTCCCCACGCCCGAACATGTTCGAGAGCGGCGTTGGCATGTCTCTGGATCTCCGAAGCCGTGTCACCATCGAAGACGAGCACCACATCGTCTGCAAAGGCCTGGCAGTAGATTTTTCCCTCTTCCAGGCTCTTTAATAGAGGGTCCAACAGGAGGTTCCATAGGATTGGTCCGGCAATGGACCCCTGCACGCAGCCCTTTTCCGTCGCCCTTCTGCTTTCTTCACCAGCATATCTTACTCCGACACTTCGGTCCTGAAGATAGCTGTCCATGACCCGCCTCAAGTTAATCGGACATTTTTCCTCAGCCAGCCGGACCTTTATAGCAGGCCACCAGGCACTGTCGAAGGCCCCCTCTATGTCTAAGGAAACTAGTAGAGTAATTTTCTTTTGAGCTAGTTTGCTGCGGATGTGCTGCATTAGGACATAGAGGGAGTCCTCGGCGCTCCTCTGCGGCATGAATCCATACTGGCGAGTACTCATCCTCGGTATCAAATGGAACTTGAGGCGGGCCACCAGCATCTTTTCTAGGATTTTGCCCATAACTGACAGCAGGCCGATTGGTCTGTAGGCTTTAGGAGTGGTGTAATTTTCTTTCCCTGGCTTCTTGAGTACTACCACAGTCGCTTCTTTCCAGATGCCAGGGAAGTGGTGGTAAGCCAGACATTTGTTCACCAGGGCTAGGAAGAAGGCGGGATTCCCGTCGATGACATGCTGGCATATATCTGCGGTCAGGCCGTCCGCCCCCGGAGCCTTCTTGGGGTTAAAAGATTTGTACGCTCTCTCCAGCTCGACTCGCGTGAAGGGTGGGTCATTTGGGTCATCTTGCTCACTAGCATTTGCTTTCCCTGCTTCGATCCTAATGTGGTGGTGGTACGCATTGTCGCTACTTTCACAGTCTTCCGGGTAGAATGTTTCGGCTAGCAGTTTCGCCGAGTCCTTCGCGTCCAACACCACGCCGTCCCTCTCCAGCAGCAGGTCTTCTCCCCGGTTTACAGTTCTTCCTATTACCCTATAAATTCCTTCCCAGACTCCTTCCCTATCCTGCTTCCCGCAAAATTCCTTCCAACTCTCCACCTGTGCTTTAGCCGCCTCTAATTCATACTCTTCTTTCTGTTTCAGGTACTCTTCGACGACCCTCGATCTGCGGGTTGGACATGCGCATCTGACCCTTCGTTTTTTGGTGGCCACCATCTTCTTCATACCGGCGAGTTTCTCGGACCACCACGGCAAGGTAAGTTCTTCTTTATTTGTTTTTACAGGCATTGACGCATTGCACGCTTCTTTGATTGCTGTTGTGTAGTTTTTAACTAATGTGTCAATTTTGCTTTGGTTTTTAATTTCTTCTAATTCTGATTCAGTTACTTTATTTTCTTTCATGGATTGCTTTAATTTTTCTCTAAATTTAGTCCAATCTGCTTTCTTTGTGTTAAAAATCCTAGTAGTTCTACTTATCCTAATACCTTCTGACTTTTGTAACTGAATACTGAATACGATGCCGTTGTGGTCCGAGCTCGTGAGACCTTCATCTATATGCCAGTGGTCCACCAGGTCCAGGATGTCTGTGGAGCACGCTGTTATGTCCACGTAGCTACTGTAGCGCTGCCCTCCCCTAACAGTATCGAAGGTCGGAATTTCCCCTCTGTTAAGTACATTGAGGTTTAGTTCTTCGATTGCTCCGGCCATTTCATCCCCTCTGTGGTCAATTGTCGGGCTACCCCACCATGAGCTTTTCGCGTTTGCGTCGCCTCCGATTAACCATTTCTTGGGTTTAATTTGTTGCTCAATTGCTTTTATATGTTCCAAGTAAGGCTCTATGGGCTGGTCTGGCTCAAAGTAAAAGGAGACAAGCGTGATTTCCCAGGCAGTGGTTCGGATCCCCACCACGACGATGTTGTTTGTGGTGAGTTTCGGGTACTGTATGACGTTTAGGTCTTTGTTGAAGACAGCAATTGCCGCCTTTACAGTCCCATCTCCTAAATCATTGCTCTGGTACACTCGAACGCCCTTGTGACTCCTCATACTTTGAGCCCCGCCCACGTATGGCTCTTGTAGGAGTGCGACTGCGGCGCCGCGCTTTTCCGCCTCGATGAGGATTTCGTTTGTAGCCAATTTCTTCCTTTGGAGGTTCGCTTGCATTATTTTGTACTCTTTTGTATCGCTCTGGCTGCCCTTAGCAATATGCAACACTTGTACGGGCTAATTCATCCCACTTCTTCCGTAATGGGCATTCAGTGTTAAATGCATTGTGTTGCACATTTTCAAGCTTTGCCTTCACGCAGTTCCGGCAGCACGGTGGCACTTCCGCCAACCACTCAGCACACTCCGCTCTCAAGTGAGGGCCGCCGCAGTGGCTACACAGATCCGCTGGCTCTTTGCAGAAGCGCTTTCCATGGCCAAAGCCTAGGCAGCGCGTGCACTGAGCCAGCGGAGACTGGTCCTCCACCTTTACGCGCTGAAGATCGATATGGAGCTTTCCGATTTCCAGTGCTCTCCTCCATATGGTAGGGGAAACGCTGATGACCACGTGGCTCATATGTGGGTTCCTCGTTCTCCGCCGGTACTTCACCTCAACCCGGTCTTCCCCATCGTCGAGGCCGTGGAAAACTCCCTTATTCTGGTTCCTCAAGGCCCTTTTAACGTCCTCATCTGTGTTAATCTGGAGGACGTTTCTAAGTATCAGAAGGGGGTCCTTGTTTGCCACTTCCTCGACGGTGAGGTCTACCTCCATACTTTCGAGCCTACTTTTCAGTTTGTCCCTTTCTTCCTTGGTTTCGAATCCCACTATCACTTTCTTGTCTTTCGCCTTCCTTACCTTCTCCACCTTAATCCATCCCTCTTTCGCGTCCACTGCCTTCCTAAGTCTATCTAGGATCACTTCCCCCGACTCCGTCTCGTCTTTCGAGGTGACTACCACTGAGTGCAGGGTGTTTCTATTCTGTAAAGGTACTCCACTATGGGTCCCAGTGGCAGTCACACTCGCGTAGGTTGTACTCCGTTCCATAATCTCCTGTTGCTTTGCCATTGTTTCTTTTATTTCCGCTAACATTTTTGAGTTGTTTACGAGCAACTGTGTGTGCTCTTCTAGCCGTGCGATTATGGTAGGGTTTAGGCCAATTTGTGGCGTAGAGTCTGAGGGTGCCCTTTCCAACTCCTTATCCAATTCTTTTTTGCTGTTGGCTTTCTTGGTCTTTGTGTCCCCATCTGCCTCCTTCACAAGTTGGTACAAACGTTCAATCGCCTCTGTAATGCCTGTCTTGAACTCTGTTTTCAAGTTCCTAGAATTGTTTAAGCAGGTCTTCGCTTTCAGAAGACAGGCTCTTGCCTCAGCCGTTTTATCCGCGAAGTGTTTCGTCGGGGAGCTCGGTTTTCCCGGCACGGCTGGTACGCCGCTGTCATGCGGTAGCGATGGGGACGGCCTCAGTTTAGCTTTAGCAGGACCGGCCTGCGTTGTCAACGATGCCTGCAGGGGGGCGGGTTCCGCACTGGCGGTTTCCCACTCGCCTATGCTTCGCCTAACATTCGGGGCGGTAGCAGCCTCCGGTTTTGATGGCGATGGTTTCCTTCCATCAGGGGTTCTATACCCAAACATGTTGGAGGTGTGCGTCAAAATTAACTACAGAACAACAAAGGCTTGTAAAAGTTGTAAAAAGCCGATAATCAAACACAAGTATATTAAAATATTTACACTAAGTATATTTTGCTCTACGTAGAGCCGTTTCAACAATTGTGATGGAGAGCCCTCCAAGCAGGTCAATACTGTTGTGTAATAGAACAATTTTATGTCAAAAACGAGAAAACTCTACCTTTACTTGGGGGACTCTATGTAGAGCTCTTTTATGGCTACCAACGGATAGGTCTCCCCGAGCCCTTTCCAACAACCCCAAACACGGTGTCGCTATCCCAACTGGTTCCAGAGAAATCGCTGTGCAAACTTTCTGGTTTAAATCCAAAATGGCCGCCAGAAAATGGTTACCCAGCGATATCTCCGCAACCACTGGACCAAAATGTCCCGTGTTTGGGTTTATCTTGTTGGGCACGACGAGACCCACCCGATGGTGAAACTTTCAGGATGAAAATTTTCAGGCTCCTGAAAGCTCCTGAAAACTGGTGCGCCGTACAGGGCAGGGCCAGCCGAGGGCTGTGGAGGAAACCCCAGCGCTCTACGGCGTTCCGTTAGGGAGATACTGGCGTTCAAAGTTTTCCAAGATGGCCGCCGAGCTGTCAAAGTTGAATTTCAACTGGCTATATCTCCGCTTCCAGAAGCCGCAGAACGCTCCGGTTTTCACTGTCGTCACCTGCCCTACCCAAAGTTATCGCTGAAAGCACTTTCAGGCCCCTGAAAAACGTCGACTCCAATCCGCCCGAAAAGTGGGGATAAGGTGCGCGGAATGCCCCTGTGCACACCGGTGAAAACGGCGTATCGCTACTCCTCCCGGTTAAAAAGTTATGGCGGACTGAAGTACGAGTTTGACAGCCAAGATGGCCGCCGAACTGTCAGATTATAATTTAAAGAGCCCGTAACTTCTCAACCCGACGTCAGAGAAAGTCCGGGTTTTCGGCGGGCAGCTCGGCCTGGCTTCCCCTATCTCCTGAAAGTGGTTTCAGGCCTGAAAATTTTTTGTTCTGCGAATCGCCTGAAAACAGTCTGAGGCGATAGTCTACCGTTTCCTACCAGTTATGGTTCAAACCCTAGGTTTCTAGCGTGAACAGGTCCGGAGTTATTCACCTTTGAAAAAGCTAACCAAAATAAACAAAATGGCCGATTTTGGCCAACTTCTCCAAATGGGACGATATAGGGCCCGAGTTTGGGCTTAGTTGATCTGGGATTTGTGTTTTAGACACAATCCCAGCGTCAAAATATTTTAATTTCTATTTATTTTGAATTAAAATATAAAAATGTCTTAAAATTAAATAACTCCGGAACCCCAAGTCCAAAAAATACCAAAAAATACTTAATATATAGTTTAAATATAACTTAAATTAACTATGCTAATTTAATTTAAAAACCGAAAAATTTTGCCTGAAATTTACAATAAGAACGGTTTTTCACTGTTTTTAATTTTAATCAAAAATCTATTTATTTAATTAATCTAAAAAAGTTCAATTTGTGTTCTTCTTCGAAGCGCGCACAAAATAGCAGTTGAAGATTTTGAAAAAGTTTATTAGGTCCGAAGTTATAAACTGCTTAATTCTTAAATTTCAATGTACTATATTTTAATAATTATAATAGCTAAAAACAGGTTACTTGTTGTATCCGTCGGTGTTCCAGGAGAAGATGGCCTCTGCAAAGTTTCGTACGCCTATCTTCACTCCTTCAGGGTTTTCAGGAACATGTGCTTTCGGTTTTTCATCAATAACTCTGAAACGCGTGGTCTCCGATTTCTTCTCAGTGGTCCAGAAGATGGGGGCGCTGGATGCCCACCCGATGCCGGTAACAGACAAAGGGGGTCGTGTAGCGTGAGCGATGTGGAGCGTTTTTTCAAAACATAACCTCAAAAAAAGTTATGTTTTTCGACCTTTTTCGGTACCTGCAGTGTTCTCCGGTTTAGGGCACTCACTCAAGGTTGTGGGCAACACAATTCCACGTTCACAGACACCTCACTTGTACTGATCGGACAACTTTTTACCAACTTTTTGAATTTTAAAGTGCTGAGCGTTACGAAAAAGCACGTGTTTTTACCAGCGGACTGATTGTAACGGTTAGGTTAGGTTAGGTTAGGTTAGGTTAGGTTAGGTTAGGTTAGGTTAGGTTAGGTTAGGTTAGGTTAGGTTAGGTTAGGTTAGGTTAGGTTAGGTTAGGTTAGGTTAGGTTAGGTTAGGTTAGGTTAGGTTAGGTTTTTTTTTTTTTTTTGGTAACGCGGGGGAATGCATTTACGCACTTCACCACTCTGCTGTCAGGGGACAACAGAGCGGCTTCGTGTGGGACTCCCAGCCCGAGGGCTGGACTACCCACTAAACCCCCGCGGTGATCCTCCTCTCCTCTACCGGGTCGCGGGGTAGGCCAAAGGTTAAATCACCGCGACCCGGCAAGAGGTCGCCCCACTGGAGGGGCTCGACTGGTGGGGGAGCCAGAGTGGCTCCCCAGCGGCGCCCCCTGCCCCATCGCAACGACGGGGCAAGGAAACGCCGCGTCTCCTCGGGGGGGGCATGTAGGCCCCCATACGCTCCAATGCGCCGCCCCCCCCCATCCCATTGCTAAAACAATGGGACTAGAGGGGGCGGCGCATCGCTGCGAGGCCCGTCGCGTCGCTCACCAGCGCTTCTCTGAGAACAGAGAAGGTGGAGAGCGAGCGCGCGGGCCCTCTCTGTGCTGGAAGGCACCCCCGGATCACGCAGGGGCGCCTTCCGGCCCGCCGTGTTAGAGGCTGAGGGTCCCCTGACCCCCCGCCCACGGCACTGGTCCGACTGGTACGAGGCGCTCGGACGCCCCCCCCAGCCGGACCTCCTCCTCTTGGTCGCTTGGGTCCCACTCCACGGTGTGAAGCAGGGCCCAAGCGACTAAACGGTCGCAGGGGATAGGGAGAGAGGCGCACCGCAATACCAGCACTCCTCTTCCCCTGCGACCCCACCGCGTCCGCCATCAACCGGTGGCGGCCCCGGTAAGGCCGCGGCAGGCAGGGAGAGCGGCGCACCGCAATACCGGCACTCCTCTCCCGCCGCGGCCTCCTCCCTTCGGCTGCGATGCCGCCCATACGACATCGCAGCCCGCCTCAGTGGCGGTGCTGCCCATACAGCACCGCCACCTACTGACCGCTCGACTCGCAAGCGAGGAGCGGTCCCTCCGCGGTTGCTCTTGGTTTCACCGTGGCGGTCCTGAACCACGGCTACTTAGCCCCCTCGCCACGACAAGGCGGCAACCGTCGAGGGGGAGGTTAGGTTAGGTTAGGTTAGGTTAGGTTAGGTTAGGTTAGGTTAGGTTAGGTTAGGTTAGGTTAGGTTAGGTTTTTTTTTTTTTTTTTTTTTTTTTCAATATTTCTTTATTTCCTCCGACATGGGGATCGGAGACTTTCCATACCAAGGAGTTATGGTTACAACTTCTTTTTTTTTTTTTTTGCATGTGCACCGTTCGTGGGACGCATGCACTTGGAGACTGAGATTGGACGACTCATCCTGATGATACTTATTTGTCCTGTACAGCGAGAAGAACATATGTTGGCTAAATCAAATCAAATTAATATATACACACCATTCGGTTCATAACAATGTTTTTTTTTTTTTTTTTTAATATATGTACATTTTTTTTTTTTTTACTATATCAAATTAAATCAAATTAATATATACACACAATTCGGTTCATAACTATGATTTTTTTTTTTTTTTATTTTTTATTTTAATGTTTTTTTTTTTTTTTTATTATTATTATATTGAACTACGTATTTACATTCCTACTTATATACACAATCTACTTATTTCTAGTTATTGCTATATTAGCTATATACAAGCAATATTTTACAAAAGCATTTCTGCTTTCCTCATGACTTATTAATGCCGGTATATTATCCAGATTGACGCTGTAGCCTAATTCTTGTTCCAGGTTAAATTTAATTCTATTGTGTTGGGGGCATTCTGTTATCAGGTGAATTATTGATTCATCGATTTCCGGGTCACAGACGCATGCTGGGTTATCCTTACACTTAAACCTATGCAGGTATTGCGCGAAACCACCATGTCCCGTGAGTACCTGCACAAGTGTTGGGCACATGTCCATGAGTTTTATTTGGCGAAAGGCTTGTTCGACGTCTGGGAAAAATATTTTCGTGGTGCTGGCTGTGTTTCCCGCTTTGTATCGCTCGTTCCATTTGTGTACTGTTTGTTGACGGATTTCGCGCTTAACAAACGACAGCGGGCACTTGTCGTAGTTTGCCGACGTCTTCATGTGTTGCGCTGCACTTTTGGCTAGTTGGTCTGCTCTCTCGTTGCCCTCTGTTCCAGCATGCGCGCGTATCCAGAACAAGCGCACATTTATTCCGTCTTCTTTTAGATTCCGTAGGTTCCTCTTTATTTCATATCCGATTGGGTGGACTATCTCTTGATTCCTTAGCAGCTCCAGTGCTGACCTCGAGTCACTAAGTATGTTCACTTCAGCCGCAGCAAGCGTGGGTATCATGTTAGTCGCCTGGTATAGAGCATACGCCTCAGCCTGGAAAACGGTGCAGAATGGCTCTAGTCTGAATTTTTTGGCTCTAATCTCTATTCCGTCCGACCAACATGTCACCGCCGCTCCGACCCCACCGTCGACTTTGCTGCCGTCTGTGAACACTCTGACTCCCGTTATCGCATGCTCATCGAGGGTTTCCTGTTGCATGTCTTCAAGACAAGTGAAGTCAACACTGAAGTCTGCGGCGGGATGGGCATTTTCATGGAAAGGCACTCTCCTTTCGACTTCTCTACCCTTTAATTCCATCTGTGGTCTTCCCCGTTTCGCTTCATATAGCCGGGCAGCCTCCTGCGTCCGCAGATCTAATGGGAGGAGTCCAGCCAGTGCAAGTGCTGCGTTTAACGAGACTGTACGATACGATTTACAGATTTTTTGTGCAAATCCTCGTTGTACGGTGTTCAGCTGTTTTTGGACACTAAGTTTTTCTGTGGCCGGCGCCCATACACTGGCAGCGTATAGCATTATGGGTTCAATCACTGCAGTGTATATTGTGCGTATAACCTCCTTATTAAGACCCCATTTTATCTTCGCCGATCTTGCAAGCATCTTATAGATATTTGTAGCCTTCTTACAGATATATGATACATGGCTATTAAAAGTTAATTTTTTATCGATAATAACACCCAGTAGTTTGATTTCATCTACAAAGACGATGGGCGTATCTCCCATAATAATTTTTGGGTTTTCAACTTTGAGCTTTTTAGTGACTAACATTGCACTCGTCTTGTGTGGTGCGAATTTCATTTTGTTGTCAACTCCCCAGTTGTTGACTACCTTCAGTATCTCATTGGCCTGTGCTTCGATTTTAGTTTCGTCTGCCCCAGAGAAGACGAGTACGATGTCATCGGCAAAGGCCTGGCAGTGCACGTTGCTGTCCTCTATTCGGTCTAAAAGAGGATCCAGTAATACATTCCAAAAAGTTGGGCCTCCTATAGAGCCCTGTACGCAACCTTTTGTAGTGGACGTTTTATATTGTTTCCCCGCATAGCAGACCTGCACCGTTCTGTCCTCCAAGTAGCTGCTCACGAGTTTCCTCAGGTTCACTGGGCACTGTTTTTCTGCAAGTCTACATTTTATTGCAGGCCACCATGCACTATCAAAGGCTCCCTCTATGTCCAAAGAAACGACAACATTGGTAAGTTTCTTTTCCAAGTTGTCTTTGAGATGCTGTATTAGGTCATAGAGGGAGTCTTCGGTGCATTTCTGAGGAACAAATCCGTACTGCCTTGGATTCGATTTCGGTAGTAGATGCCAGCGGATCCTGCGTACCATCATCTTCTCAAATACCTTTCCTAATACTGATAATAGACCTATAGGTCTGTATGCCTTTACATGGCTGTAGTCTGTTTTACCGGGTTTTTGCAGAACGACTATGGAGGCATCCTTCCACCGGATCGGAAAGTGTGAAAAGCTGAGACATGCGTTGCATATGGCCAGGAATGTGTTTTTGTCGGCTTGTATCGCTTGAGCACAAATGTCGGCTGTAAGCCCGTCAGACCCTGGGGCCTTTCGGGGATTAAAGCTATTTATAGCAAACGTGACTTCTTCAGCCGTGAAGGGGGGATCTTCTGTGTCCTTCTGGCCTGTCGGATCTTCCGAGCACGCTTTTTCTCTAATTTGTTTGTGAATTTGGCTGTCATCTGCGGTTTCATCTTTAGGGAAAAAGGTCTCAGCTAGAAGTTTCACCGACTCCTCTGGGCTCAGAATCTGTCCGTTGCTTACTATTGCCTGGTCCTGTTTTCTCCTCGAGCACTGTTGGAGCACTCTATATATTCCGTCCCAGAGGCTTTCTTTGTCTTGCTTTTCACAGAACTCTTTCCAGCTTTCGGTCTGTGCTTTTGCTGCCTCTAATTCATACCTTTCCTTTGATTTCAGGTACTCCCCGACGACGTGTTGTCTCCGTGTTGGCGCTGCGCAAGAGATTCTTCGCTTCTTCGTTACCATCTCCTTCTTCAATGCATCCAGCTCCTCACTCCACCACGGTAAGTTCCACCTTTTTTTACTTTTAATTTCCGGTATTGAACTTTGACATGCTGTTTCTATGCTAACTGTGTATTTATTAATTATTTCTTCCAATTCATTTACGTTTTGTATGTTTATTATTGATGATTCATTTATTTGGTTTTCTTTCAGAAGTGTGTCAAAGTGAATTGTAAAATTAGTCCAGTTTGCTTTCCTCGTGTTGTACCTACGCGTGGTTGAACGAGTTTTCTCCGGCACGGGCTTTGAGAGCATTAGCGAGAATGTTATGGCATTATGGTCCGAGCTAGTGACTCCTGTGTCGACCTTCCAATCTGTGACGATTCCGAGCATTCCCTGGCTACATGTGGTAATGTCCACTATACTCTTACACACCACTCCGTTCCTCACTGTGTAGAAGGTTGGTGTGCTACCCTCATTTAGAATGTGGTGTCCAATTTCTTCTATCGTTCCCACAAGTGCCTCTCCTCGGTGGTCCTCTGTTTCGCTACCCCACCACGGGCTCCACGCGTTTGCATCTCCACCAATAATGAGGTTTGAGGTTCCGATTTTATTTTTGATGTTTTTCATTTGTTCCAGATAGGGGTCCAGGGGTTGGGTGTCCTCGAAATATACTGATGTTATTCCTATCTCCCACGTAGTAGTTTTAAGTACAGTTACTGCGATATTTTCCGTAGTCAGTAAGGGATTTTCATTGATTTCTATATTATCGTCAAATACAATGATGGCGGCTTTGACTGGTTTTGTTCTTTTACCATTGCATTGAATCACCCTATATCCACTTCCCGGTGCAATCTCTCCCTTGGAACCCACATAGGGTTCTTGGACTAGCGCAAAACTCACTTTCCTCTTTATAGATTCTTGGATCAGTTCTGTGAGTGCCAGCTTTTTCCGCTGTAGGTTTGCCTGTATAACCTTCATTCGATTCTCTGGTCCGTTGCGGCTAGTGATATTGTCGACGTTTGTATTTGTCACAACTGCGGCGTTAACAATATTGCACACTTTGCCTCGCTATGTTGTCCCAGCTTTCTCTGACGGGACAGCAACTGTCGAACGCGTTGTGTTGTGCGTTTTCGCCTTGTGCTAGTTTGCAGTTTCGGCACGACGGCTTGTCACCATTTTGGAAGGCTGGGCATTCCGCACGTAAGTGCCCACCGCCACAGTGGGAGCACAGGTCGACTTCTTCCCTACACTGCCTTCTTCCATGTCCAAAGCAAAGACACCTTGAACATTGGATTAGAGGGGAGTGGTCCTGGACTTTTCGGCATTGCAGATCCATATACACGCGACCAGATGCCGTCAATCGCTGCCATAGCTTTGGAGACACTTGTAGGACGACGTGGTTTTCCAATTGGTTCCTGGCTCTCTTTCTATAACGCACCATTGCGCGATAGTCTTCCGCAGGTATGTCATCGCAAATTGATTGATTCTGCGTCCTTAATGCGTGCAGGATATCATCGTCAGTATTGTATGCCAACACGTCTCTAATAATGACCAGTGGGTCCTTGTTTTTAGCTTCTTCCACTATAAGGTTTGGGCTATTTTTCTTGAGGCGGTCTGTAGCTTTTTCTATGGCTTTCTTTGATCGGCAGCTTACTATGACTTTTTGATTTTTCGCCCTCCGGACTCTGTCGATTTGTAGCCCACATGTCTTTGCGTCTAATGCTCCTCTAATTTTTCCCAAGACGGCCTCGCTTGTTTCAGACGCGTCTTCCGAGCTCACTATCAGTGAGTAGGAAGGTGGCGTGGCGGCCATTTGAGCATACGACCGCGCGGGGGCATTTTTGCTGATATCGCCTTTAATTTTATCCATTTTTTCACTCAGGTTCGTGAGTTCCTGGAGGATTTTTGGAGTGGAAGGAGACGGTGGCGGTGGGGGAGCTTGGACGATCGGTGCCGGCATCTTAATCGCTTTAATTTCCTCCCTAATGCAATCTCGTATCGTTTCCCTGAGGCCCTCGGCATCAGTTTGGGCAGCAGATGGTAGGGGAGAAAACGCCATTATTCGCTCTATCTTTTCAACGCTAACAAGAATTTCCGACTTAATGTCCTTTCTGAGGTTACCAGAGCGGCCAATTGCGCTCCTGATGACCTCAAGGAGGGCCACTATTTCCACTCCTGGGTCCCTGTTAGGAGACGCCAGCGCGGCGGTCGGCTCGACGGGTGTGTGAATGGATGAGGAGTCTACCCTTCCATACCCAAGCGGGGCCATAGATGACCCGGAAGAGTCCAGAACGTCCCCTGTCCGCGAGCGGGACGGCGACACGGTCGGCGAACGCAACATTGTTAAGTGACCTAAGGGGTCGATGGGGCTCAAGATGTAGCTCAAAAGTGGTGTTAATCGACGCGTGGGAAGCCCAAAAAGCAAAGAATGGTGGTTCGGAAGAGGTCCGACTGAAATTTAGAAAATTATAGTGAGAAAAGCTTGAAGAATGTAAAATTTGCGGTAAAATGCATGCGTTTTATTTTATATTGCAGAATCTACTGAAGTAAATATTATTTTCTTTTCAGATCCTGGTTGCTGATGATGGGGCGCTTCTAAAAAGGTGCAACACGAGTGGGTAGGGGCAACAAGTCAGCGGCAAAAACAAAAAAAAGAATTTAATCACCTAGAAAAAGTCTAGGACTTAGAAAATCCGGGGAGGGTCGGTGGGGCGGGGGGGTGGGGTGGGTGGCGGGCAAAAAAATGGGACGATTGCCCGGTGCGAACCGTGGCAGTTAAAACGGGTTTGAGGGGGAATTTAAGGATTTATTTAAGAAAATGTGTGTTTTTAGTAGGAAAATCGTAGTTTTAACGGTTTTTTAAGAAAACTAT
>CAKOGX010000001.1:0-45946 GCA_934045075.1 Yponomeuta sedellus | reverse complement strand
CCGAAATAGGACTTTTCATACAAAAATGCATTTTTTTAGTACCACCGCTGGAGGCCAAAGGCCAAAAAAATTGCTCATCTGTGAATGGCATCGTGTCACGTAGATATTCAGGTCCCTGAGAAAAATCAAACATTTTGAAATTTCCAATTGCCGGCCGAGCTATTGACGATTGATGAAGGCCAACTTTGTATGAACATTTTGTACTGAAAATCGATTTCCTTATAGAAGCCCTCCGCAAGTACTGCCTGCCGCAAATACCTACCGGGTGAACGACCCGAGTCATTATATATATATAAAGCTACAATGCGATATACTCACTGATCTAACATAATACGTTTTCTCGGAAATGGCACGAGTTGGACGAAAATGATGTATGACAAAGTTGTAGGGAATGTACGATATACGGCCATCCTATGGAGCCGATTTTTGAATTTCGAACGCGTTCCACTACGCGAGGGTGCTAACTCTGTCGTTTACCGACCGATTTGGATGAAATTTTCACCCGGCCTTTTCTTCGACACGCCATTTTCGGTTCCGCCGACGGTCGTTCCAAATTCAAAATACCACCGGAGCTATAGCCCTCCGAAAATCGGCCTTTTTTCGACCTCTACGCAAAAAAGTCGGCAGCCAACTGGGCGCATGCCAGGGACCAGCCGTAAACGGCATCGTGTCGTCAAAGGACCCAGGTATATGAGAAAAATCCGACATTCTGACATTTCAAGATGGCGGCCGAGATATTGGCTTTCAAAGGTGTCAAATTTACTATGCAGAATTTCTACAAAAAAATTGTACTGAAAATCATCTTTTTCGTAGAAAATCGTAATTTTTTTGTACTATCGATGGAGGCTAAGCGCCGAAATGAGTACTTGGCTGGGAATGGCGTCACCACGCCGAGGTACTGTAGCATTCCAGTTGGCCATCGACCCATTAAAGTTTGAAAATCACGCACTTTAATAGAAAATTTTCACCCGAAATAGGATTTTTCATACAAAAATGCATTTCTTTAGTACCACCGACGGAGGCCAAAGGCCGAAACTACTACTCGGCTGGGAGCGGCTACTTAGTGCCGAGGTGCTGTGGCATTCCAGTTGGCCATCGACTCATCAAAGTTTGAAAATCACCCACTTTAATAGAAAATTTTCACCCGAAATAGGATTTTTCATACAAAAATGCATTTCTTTAGTACCACCGACGGAGGCCAAAGGCCGAAACTACTACTCGGCTGGGAGCGGCTACTTAGTGCCGAGGTGCTGTGGCATTCCAGTTGGCCATCGACTCATCAAAGTTTGAAAATCACCCACTTTAATAGAAAATTTTCACCCGAAATAGGATTTTTCATACAAAAATGCATTTCTTTAGTACCACCGACGGAGGCCAAAGGCCGAAACTACTACTCGGCTGGGAGCGGCTACTTAGTGCCGAGGTGCTGTGGCATTCCAGTTGGCCATCGACTCATTAAAGTTTGAAAATCACGCACTTTAATAGAAAATTTTCACCCGAAATAGGACTTTTCATACAAAAATGCATTTTTTTAGTACCACCGCTGGAGGCCAAAGGCCAAAAAAATTGCTCATCTGTGAATGGCATCGTGTCACGTAGATATTCAGGTCCCTGAGAAAAATCAAACATTTTGACATTTCTAATTGCCGGCCGAGTTATTGACGATTGATGAAGGCAAACTTTGTATGAACATTTTGTACTGAAAATCGATTTCCTATAGAAGCCCTCCGCAAGTACTGCCTGCCGCAAATACCTACCGGGTGAACGACCCGAGTCATTATATATATATAAAGCTACAATGCGATATACTCACTGATCTAACATAATACGTTTTCTCGGAAATGGCACGAGTTGGACGAAAATGATGTATGACAAAGTTGTAGGGAATGTACGATATACGGCCATCCTATGGAGCCGATTTTTGAATTTCGAACGCGTTCCACTACGCGAGGGTGCTAACTCTGTCGTTTACCGACCGATTTGGATGAAATTTTCACCCGGCCTTTTCTTCGACACGCCATTTTCGGTTCCGCCGACGGTCGTTCCAAATTCAAAATACCACCGGAGCTATAGCCCTCCGAAAATCGGCCTTTTTTCGACCTCTACGCAAAAAAGTCGGCAGCCAACTGGGCGCATGCCAGGGACCAGCCGTAAACGGCATCGTGTCGTCAAAGGACCCAGGTATATGAGAAAAATCCGACATTCTGACATTTCAAGATGGCGGCCGAGATATTGGCTTTCAAAGGTGTCAAATTTACTATGCAGAATTTCTACAAAAAAATTGTACTGAAAATCATCTTTTTCGTAGAAAATCGTAATTTTTTTGTACTATCGATGGAGGCTAAGCGCCGAAATGAGTACTTGGCTGGGAATGGCGTCACCACGCCGAGGTACTGTAGCATTCCAGTTGGCCATCGACCCATTAAAGTTTGAAAATCACGCACTTTAATAGAAAATTTTCACCCGAAATAGGATTTTTCATACAAAAATGCATTTCTTTAGTACCACCGACGGAGGCCAAAGGCCGAAACTACTACTCGGCTGGGAGCGGCTACTTAGTGCCGAGGTGCTGTGGCATTCCAGTTGGCCATCGACTCATCAAAGTTTGAAAATCACCCACTTTAATAGAAAATTTTCACCCGAAATAGGATTTTTCATACAAAAATGCATTTCTTTAGTACCACCGACGGAGGCCAAAGGCCGAAACTACTACTCGGCTGGGAGCGGCTACTTAGTGCCGAGGTGCTGTGGCATTCCAGTTGGCCATCGACTCATCAAAGTTTGAAAATCACCCACTTTAATAGAAAATTTTCACCCGAAATAGGATTTTTCATACAAAAATGCATTTCTTTAGTACCACCGACGGAGGCCAAAGGCCGAAACTACTACTCGGCTGGGAGCGGCTACTTAGTGCCGAGGTGCTGTGGCATTCCAGTTGGCCATCGACTCATTAAAGTTTGAAAATCACGCACTTTAATAGAAAATTTTCACCCGAAATAGGACTTTTCATACAAAAATGCATTTTTTTAGTACCACCGCTGGAGGCCAAAGGCCAAAAAAATTGCTCATCTGTGAATGGCATCGTGTCACGTAGATATTCAGGTCCCTGAGAAAAATCAAACATTTTGAAATTTCCAATTGCCGGCCGAGCTATTGACGATTGATGAAGGCCAACTTTGTATGAACATTTTGTACTGAAAATCGATTTCCTTATAGAAGCCCTCCGCAAGTACTGCCTGCCGCAAATACCTACCGGGTGAACGACCCGAGTCATTATATATATATAAAGCTACAATGCGATATACTCACTGATCTAACATAATACGTTTTCTCGGAAATGGCACGAGTTGGACGAAAATGATGTATGACAAAGTTGTAGGGAATGTACGATATACGGCCATCCTATGGAGCCGATTTTTGAATTTCGAACGCGTTCCACTACGCGAGGGTGCTAACTCTGTCGTTTACCGACCGATTTGGATGAAATTTTCACCCGGCCTTTTCTTCGACACGCCATTTTCGGTTCCGCCGACGGTCGTTCCAAATTCAAAATACCACCGGAGCTATAGCCCTCCGAAAATCGGCCTTTTTTCGACCTCTACGCAAAAAAGTCGGCAGCCAACTGGGCGCATGCCAGGGACCAGCCGTAAACGGCATCGTGTCGTCAAAGGACCCAGGTATATGAGAAAAATCCGACATTCTGACATTTCAAGATGGCGGCCGAGATATTGGCTTTCAAAGGTGTCAAATTTACTATGCAGAATTTCTACAAAAAAATTGTACTGAAAATCATCTTTTTCGTAGAAAATCGTAATTTTTTTGTACTATCGATGGAGGCTAAGCGCCGAAATGAGTACTTGGCTGGGAATGGCGTCACCACGCCGAGGTACTGTAGCATTCCAGTTGGCCATCGACCCATTAAAGTTTGAAAATCACGCACTTTAATAGAAAATTTTCACCCGAAATAGGATTTTTCATACAAAAATGCATTTCTTTAGTACCACCGACGGAGGCCAAAGGCCGAAACTACTACTCGGCTGGGAGCGGCTACTTAGTGCCGAGGTGCTGTGGCATTCCAGTTGGCCATCGACTCATCAAAGTTTGAAAATCACCCACTTTAATAGAAAATTTTCACCCGAAATAGGATTTTTCATACAAAAATGCATTTCTTTAGTACCACCGACGGAGGCCAAAGGCCGAAACTACTACTCGGCTGGGAGCGGCTACTTAGTGCCGAGGTGCTGTGGCATTCCAGTTGGCCATCGACTCATCAAAGTTTGAAAATCACCCACTTTAATAGAAAATTTTCACCCGAAATAGGATTTTTCATACAAAAATGCATTTCTTTAGTACCACCGACGGAGGCCAAAGGCCGAAACTACTACTCGGCTGGGAGCGGCTACTTAGTGCCGAGGTGCTGTGGCATTCCAGTTGGCCATCGACTCATTAAAGTTTGAAAATCACGCACTTTAATAGAAAATTTTCACCCGAAATAGGACTTTTCATACAAAAATGCATTTTTTTAGTACCACCGCTGGAGGCCAAAGGCCAAAAAAATTGCTCATCTGTGAATGGCATCGTGTCACGTAGATATTCAGGTCCCTGAGAAAAATCAAACATTTTGAAATTTCCAATTGCCGGCCGAGCTATTGACGATTGATGAAGGCCAACTTTGTATGAACATTTTGTACTGAAAATCGATTTCCTTATAGAAGCCCTCCGCAAGTACTGCCTGCCGCAAATACCTACCGGGTGAACGACCCGAGTCATTATATATATATAAAGCTACAATGCGATATACTCACTGATCTAACATAATACGTTTTCTCGGAAATGGCACGAGTTGGACGAAAATGATGTATGACAAAGTTGTAGGGAATGTACGATATACGGCCATCCTATGGAGCCGATTTTTGAATTTCGAACGCGTTCCACTACGCGAGGGTGCTAACTCTGTCGTTTACCGACCGATTTGGATGAAATTTTCACCCGGCCTTTTCTTCGACACGCCATTTTCGGTTCCGCCGACGGTCGTTCCAAATTCAAAATACCACCGGAGCTATAGCCCTCCGAAAATCGGCCTTTTTTCGACCTCTACGCAAAAAAGTCGGCAGCCAACTGGGCGCATGCCAGGGACCAGCCGTAAACGGCATCGTGTCGTCAAAGGACCCAGGTATATGAGAAAAATCCGACATTCTGACATTTCAAGATGGCGGCCGAGATATTGGCTTTCAAAGGTGTCAAATTTACTATGCAGAATTTCTACAAAAAAATTGTACTGAAAATCATCTTTTTCGTAGAAAATCGTAATTTTTTTGTACTATCGATGGAGGCTAAGCGCCGAAATGAGTACTTGGCTGGGAATGGCGTCACCACGCCGAGGTACTGTAGCATTCCAGTTGGCCATCGACCCATTAAAGTTTGAAAATCACGCACTTTAATAGAAAATTTTCACCCGAAATAGGATTTTTCATACAAAAATGCATTTCTTTAGTACCACCGACGGAGGCCAAAGGCCGAAACTACTACTCGGCTGGGAGCGGCTACTTAGTGCCGAGGTGCTGTGGCATTCCAGTTGGCCATCGACTCATCAAAGTTTGAAAATCACCCACTTTAATAGAAAATTTTCACCCGAAATAGGATTTTTCATACAAAAATGCATTTCTTTAGTACCACCGACGGAGGCCAAAGGCCGAAACTACTACTCGGCTGGGAGCGGCTACTTAGTGCCGAGGTGCTGTGGCATTCCAGTTGGCCATCGACTCATCAAAGTTTGAAAATCACCCACTTTAATAGAAAATTTTCACCCGAAATAGGATTTTTCATACAAAAATGCATTTCTTTAGTACCACCGACGGAGGCCAAAGGCCGAAACTACTACTCGGCTGGGAGCGGCTACTTAGTGCCGAGGTGCTGTGGCATTCCAGTTGGCCATCGACTCATTAAAGTTTGAAAATCACGCACTTTAATAGAAAATTTTCACCCGAAATAGGACTTTTCATACAAAAATGCATTTTTTTAGTACCACCGCTGGAGGCCAAAGGCCAAAAAAATTGCTCATCTGTGAATGGCATCGTGTCACGTAGATATTCAGGTCCCTGAGAAAAATCAAACATTTTGACATTTCTAATTGCCGGCCGAGTTATTGACGATTGATGAAGGCAAACTTTGTATGAACATTTTGTACTGAAAATCGATTTCCTATAGAAGCCCTCCGCAAGTACTGCCTGCCGCAAATACCTACCGGGTGAACGACCCGAGTCATTATATATATATAAAGCTACAATGCGATATACTCACTGATCTAACATAATACGTTTTCTCGGAAATGGCACGAGTTGGACGAAAATGATGTATGACAAAGTTGTAGGGAATGTACGATATACGGCCATCCTATGGAGCCGATTTTTGAATTTCGAACGCGTTCCACTACGCGAGGGTGCTAACTCTGTCGTTTACCGACCGATTTGGATGAAATTTTCACCCGGCCTTTTCTTCGACACGCCATTTTCGGTTCCGCCGACGGTCGTTCCAAATTCAAAATACCACCGGAGCTATAGCCCTCCGAAAATCGGCCTTTTTTCGACCTCTACGCAAAAAAGTCGGCAGCCAACTGGGCGCATGCCAGGGACCAGCCGTAAACGGCATCGTGTCGTCAAAGGACCCAGGTATATGAGAAAAATCCGACATTCTGACATTTCAAGATGGCGGCCGAGATATTGGCTTTCAAAGGTGTCAAATTTACTATGCAGAATTTCTACAAAAAAATTGTACTGAAAATCATCTTTTTCGTAGAAAATCGTAATTTTTTTGTACTATCGATGGAGGCTAAGCGCCGAAATGAGTACTTGGCTGGGAATGGCGTCACCACGCCGAGGTACTGTAGCATTCCAGTTGGCCATCGACCCATTAAAGTTTGAAAATCACGCACTTTAATAGAAAATTTTCACCCGAAATAGGATTTTTCATACAAAAATGCATTTCTTTAGTACCACCGACGGAGGCCAAAGGCCGAAACTACTACTCGGCTGGGAGCGGCTACTTAGTGCCGAGGTGCTGTGGCATTCCAGTTGGCCATCGACTCATCAAAGTTTGAAAATCACCCACTTTAATAGAAAATTTTCACCCGAAATAGGATTTTTCATACAAAAATGCATTTCTTTAGTACCACCGACGGAGGCCAAAGGCCGAAACTACTACTCGGCTGGGAGCGGCTACTTAGTGCCGAGGTGCTGTGGCATTCCAGTTGGCCATCGACTCATCAAAGTTTGAAAATCACCCACTTTAATAGAAAATTTTCACCCGAAATAGGATTTTTCATACAAAAATGCATTTCTTTAGTACCACCGACGGAGGCCAAAGGCCGAAACTACTACTCGGCTGGGAGCGGCTACTTAGTGCCGAGGTGCTGTGGCATTCCAGTTGGCCATCGACTCATTAAAGTTTGAAAATCACGCACTTTAATAGAAAATTTTCACCCGAAATAGGACTTTTCATACAAAAATGCATTTTTTTAGTACCACCGCTGGAGGCCAAAGGCCAAAAAAATTGCTCATCTGTGAATGGCATCGTGTCACGTAGATATTCAGGTCCCTGAGAAAAATCAAACATTTTGAAATTTCCAATTGCCGGCCGAGCTATTGACGATTGATGAAGGCCAACTTTGTATGAACATTTTGTACTGAAAATCGATTTCCTTATAGAAGCCCTCCGCAAGTACTGCCTGCCGCAAATACCTACCGGGTGAACGACCCGAGTCATTATATATATATAAAGCTACAATGCGATATACTCACTGATCTAACATAATACGTTTTCTCGGAAATGGCACGAGTTGGACGAAAATGATGTATGACAAAGTTGTAGGGAATGTACGATATACGGCCATCCTATGGAGCCGATTTTTGAATTTCGAACGCGTTCCACTACGCGAGGGTGCTAACTCTGTCGTTTACCGACCGATTTGGATGAAATTTTCACCCGGCCTTTTCTTCGACACGCCATTTTCGGTTCCGCCGACGGTCGTTCCAAATTCAAAATACCACCGGAGCTATAGCCCTCCGAAAATCGGCCTTTTTTCGACCTCTACGCAAAAAAGTCGGCAGCCAACTGGGCGCATGCCAGGGACCAGCCGTAAACGGCATCGTGTCGTCAAAGGACCCAGGTATATGAGAAAAATCCGACATTCTGACATTTCAAGATGGCGGCCGAGATATTGGCTTTCAAAGGTGTCAAATTTACTATGCAGAATTTCTACAAAAAAATTGTACTGAAAATCATCTTTTTCGTAGAAAATCGTAATTTTTTTGTACTATCGATGGAGGCTAAGCGCCGAAATGAGTACTTGGCTGGGAATGGCGTCACCACGCCGAGGTACTGTAGCATTCCAGTTGGCCATCGACCCATTAAAGTTTGAAAATCACGCACTTTAATAGAAAATTTTCACCCGAAATAGGATTTTTCATACAAAAATGCATTTCTTTAGTACCACCGACGGAGGCCAAAGGCCGAAACTACTACTCGGCTGGGAGCGGCTACTTAGTGCCGAGGTGCTGTGGCATTCCAGTTGGCCATCGACTCATCAAAGTTTGAAAATCACCCACTTTAATAGAAAATTTTCACCCGAAATAGGATTTTTCATACAAAAATGCATTTCTTTAGTACCACCGACGGAGGCCAAAGGCCGAAACTACTACTCGGCTGGGAGCGGCTACTTAGTGCCGAGGTGCTGTGGCATTCCAGTTGGCCATCGACTCATTAAAGTTTGAAAATCACGCACTTTAATAGAAAATTTTCACCCGAAATAGGACTTTTCATACAAAAATGCATTTTTTTAGTACCACCGCTGGAGGCCAAAGGCCAAAAAAATTGCTCATCTGTGAATGGCATCGTGTCACGTAGATATTCAGGTCCCTGAGAAAAATCAAACATTTTGAAATTTCCAATTGCCGGCCGAGCTATTGACGATTGATGAAGGCCAACTTTGTATGAACATTTTGTACTGAAAATCGATTTCCTTATAGAAGCCCTCCGCAAGTACTGCCTGCCGCAAATACCTACCGGGTGAACGACCCGAGTCATTATATATATATAAAGCTACAATGCGATATACTCACTGATCTAACATAATACGTTTTCTCGGAAATGGCACGAGTTGGACGAAAATGATGTATGACAAAGTTGTAGGGAATGTACGATATACGGCCATCCTATGGAGCCGATTTTTGAATTTCGAACGCGTTCCACTACGCGAGGGTGCTAACTCTGTCGTTTACCGACCGATTTGGATGAAATTTTCACCCGGCCTTTTCTTCGACACGCCATTTTCGGTTCCGCCGACGGTCGTTCCAAATTCAAAATACCACCGGAGCTATAGCCCTCCGAAAATCGGCCTTTTTTCGACCTCTACGCAAAAAAGTCGGCAGCCAACTGGGCGCATGCCAGGGACCAGCCGTAAACGGCATCGTGTCGTCAAAGGACCCAGGTATATGAGAAAAATCCGACATTCTGACATTTCAAGATGGCGGCCGAGATATTGGCTTTCAAAGGTGTCAAATTTACTATGCAGAATTTCTACAAAAAAATTGTACTGAAAATCATCTTTTTCGTAGAAAATCGTAATTTTTTTGTACTATCGATGGAGGCTAAGCGCCGAAATGAGTACTTGGCTGGGAATGGCGTCACCACGCCGAGGTACTGTAGCATTCCAGTTGGCCATCGACCCATTAAAGTTTGAAAATCACGCACTTTAATAGAAAATTTTCACCCGAAATAGGATTTTTCATACAAAAATGCATTTCTTTAGTACCACCGACGGAGGCCAAAGGCCGAAACTACTACTCGGCTGGGAGCGGCTACTTAGTGCCGAGGTGCTGTGGCATTCCAGTTGGCCATCGACTCATCAAAGTTTGAAAATCACCCACTTTAATAGAAAATTTTCACCCGAAATAGGATTTTTCATACAAAAATGCATTTCTTTAGTACCACCGACGGAGGCCAAAGGCCGAAACTACTACTCGGCTGGGAGCGGCTACTTAGTGCCGAGGTGCTGTGGCATTCCAGTTGGCCATCGACTCATCAAAGTTTGAAAATCACCCACTTTAATAGAAAATTTTCACCCGAAATAGGATTTTTCATACAAAAATGCATTTCTTTAGTACCACCGACGGAGGCCAAAGGCCGAAACTACTACTCGGCTGGGAGCGGCTACTTAGTGCCGAGGTGCTGTGGCATTCCAGTTGGCCATCGACTCATTAAAGTTTGAAAATCACGCACTTTAATAGAAAATTTTCACCCGAAATAGGACTTTTCATACAAAAATGCATTTTTTTAGTACCACCGCTGGAGGCCAAAGGCCAAAAAAATTGCTCATCTGTGAATGGCATCGTGTCACGTAGATATTCAGGTCCCTGAGAAAAATCAAACATTTTGAAATTTCCAATTGCCGGCCGAGCTATTGACGATTGATGAAGGCCAACTTTGTATGAACATTTTGTACTGAAAATCGATTTCCTTATAGAAGCCCTCCGCAAGTACTGCCTGCCGCAAATACCTACCGGGTGAACGACCCGAGTCATTATATATATATAAAGCTACAATGCGATATACTCACTGATCTAACATAATACGTTTTCTCGGAAATGGCACGAGTTGGACGAAAATGATGTATGACAAAGTTGTAGGGAATGTACGATATACGGCCATCCTATGGAGCCGATTTTTGAATTTCGAACGCGTTCCACTACGCGAGGGTGCTAACTCTGTCGTTTACCGACCGATTTGGATGAAATTTTCACCCGGCCTTTTCTTCGACACGCCATTTTCGGTTCCGCCGACGGTCGTTCCAAATTCAAAATACCACCGGAGCTATAGCCCTCCGAAAATCGGCCTTTTTTCGACCTCTACGCAAAAAAGTCGGCAGCCAACTGGGCGCATGCCAGGGACCAGCCGTAAACGGCATCGTGTCGTCAAAGGACCCAGGTATATGAGAAAAATCCGACATTCTGACATTTCAAGATGGCGGCCGAGATATTGGCTTTCAAAGGTGTCAAATTTACTATGCAGAATTTCTACAAAAAAATTGTACTGAAAATCATCTTTTTCGTAGAAAATCGTAATTTTTTTGTACTATCGATGGAGGCTAAGCGCCGAAATGAGTACTTGGCTGGGAATGGCGTCACCACGCCGAGGTACTGTAGCA
The DNA here is from genome assembly GCA_934045075.1 of Yponomeuta sedellus. NCBI lineage: Eukaryota > Metazoa > Arthropoda > Insecta > Lepidoptera > Yponomeutidae > Yponomeuta > Yponomeuta sedellus. The sequence goes on along the minus strand of CAKOGX010000001.1, from coordinate 34,746 downwards.
TTCCAGTTGGCCATCGACCCATTAAAGTTTGAAAATCACGCACTTTAATAGAAAATTTTCACCCGAAATAGGATTTTTCATACAAAAATGCATTTCTTTAGTACCACCGACGGAGGCCAAAGGCCGAAACTACTACTCGGCTGGGAGCGGCTACTTAGTGCCGAGGTGCTGTGGCATTCCAGTTGGCCATCGACTCATCAAAGTTTGAAAATCACCCACTTTAATAGAAAATTTTCACCCGAAATAGGATTTTTCATACAAAAATGCATTTCTTTAGTACCACCGACGGAGGCCAAAGGCCGAAACTACTACTCGGCTGGGAGCGGCTACTTAGTGCCGAGGTGCTGTGGCATTCCAGTTGGCCATCGACTCATCAAAGTTTGAAAATCACCCACTTTAATAGAAAATTTTCACCCGAAATAGGATTTTTCATACAAAAATGCATTTCTTTAGTACCACCGACGGAGGCCAAAGGCCGAAACTACTACTCGGCTGGGAGCGGCTACTTAGTGCCGAGGTGCTGTGGCATTCCAGTTGGCCATCGACTCATTAAAGTTTGAAAATCACGCACTTTAATAGAAAATTTTCACCCGAAATAGGACTTTTCATACAAAAATGCATTTTTTTAGTACCACCGCTGGAGGCCAAAGGCCAAAAAAATTGCTCATCTGTGAATGGCATCGTGTCACGTAGATATTCAGGTCCCTGAGAAAAATCAAACATTTTGAAATTTCCAATTGCCGGCCGAGCTATTGACGATTGATGAAGGCCAACTTTGTATGAACATTTTGTACTGAAAATCGATTTCCTTATAGAAGCCCTCCGCAAGTACTGCCTGCCGCAAATACCTACCGGGTGAACGACCCGAGTCATTATATATATATAAAGCTACAATGCGATATACTCACTGATCTAACATAATACGTTTTCTCGGAAATGGCACGAGTTGGACGAAAATGATGTATGACAAAGTTGTAGGGAATGTACGATATACGGCCATCCTATGGAGCCGATTTTTGAATTTCGAACGCGTTCCACTACGCGAGGGTGCTAACTCTGTCGTTTACCGACCGATTTGGATGAAATTTTCACCCGGCCTTTTCTTCGACACGCCATTTTCGGTTCCGCCGACGGTCGTTCCAAATTCAAAATACCACCGGAGCTATAGCCCTCCGAAAATCGGCCTTTTTTCGACCTCTACGCAAAAAAGTCGGCAGCCAACTGGGCGCATGCCAGGGACCAGCCGTAAACGGCATCGTGTCGTCAAAGGACCCAGGTATATGAGAAAAATCCGACATTCTGACATTTCAAGATGGCGGCCGAGATATTGGCTTTCAAAGGTGTCAAATTTACTATGCAGAATTTCTACAAAAAAATTGTACTGAAAATCATCTTTTTCGTAGAAAATCGTAATTTTTTTGTACTATCGATGGAGGCTAAGCGCCGAAATGAGTACTTGGCTGGGAATGGCGTCACCACGCCGAGGTACTGTAGCATTCCAGTTGGCCATCGACCCATTAAAGTTTGAAAATCACGCACTTTAATAGAAAATTTTCACCCGAAATAGGATTTTTCATACAAAAATGCATTTCTTTAGTACCACCGACGGAGGCCAAAGGCCGAAACTACTACTCGGCTGGGAGCGGCTACTTAGTGCCGAGGTGCTGTGGCATTCCAGTTGGCCATCGACTCATCAAAGTTTGAAAATCACCCACTTTAATAGAAAATTTTCACCCGAAATAGGATTTTTCATACAAAAATGCATTTCTTTAGTACCACCGACGGAGGCCAAAGGCCGAAACTACTACTCGGCTGGGAGCGGCTACTTAGTGCCGAGGTGCTGTGGCATTCCAGTTGGCCATCGACTCATCAAAGTTTGAAAATCACCCACTTTAATAGAAAATTTTCACCCGAAATAGGATTTTTCATACAAAAATGCATTTCTTTAGTACCACCGACGGAGGCCAAAGGCCGAAACTACTACTCGGCTGGGAGCGGCTACTTAGTGCCGAGGTGCTGTGGCATTCCAGTTGGCCATCGACTCATTAAAGTTTGAAAATCACGCACTTTAATAGAAAATTTTCACCCGAAATAGGACTTTTCATACAAAAATGCATTTTTTTAGTACCACCGCTGGAGGCCAAAGGCCAAAAAAATTGCTCATCTGTGAATGGCATCGTGTCACGTAGATATTCAGGTCCCTGAGAAAAATCAAACATTTTGAAATTTCCAATTGCCGGCCGAGCTATTGACGATTGATGAAGGCCAACTTTGTATGAACATTTTGTACTGAAAATCGATTTCCTTATAGAAGCCCTCCGCAAGTACTGCCTGCCGCAAATACCTACCGGGTGAACGACCCGAGTCATTATATATATATAAAGCTACAATGCGATATACTCACTGATCTAACATAATACGTTTTCTCGGAAATGGCACGAGTTGGACGAAAATGATGTATGACAAAGTTGTAGGGAATGTACGATATACGGCCATCCTATGGAGCCGATTTTTGAATTTCGAACGCGTTCCACTACGCGAGGGTGCTAACTCTGTCGTTTACCGACCGATTTGGATGAAATTTTCACCCGGCCTTTTCTTCGACACGCCATTTTCGGTTATAAATCTAAGTCTCGTTTTTTCCGGCTCGTAGGACCAACTCCATAAAATGTTACCATCTAAAATTATAATGAATGCGGCATTATTGTAAAATAAATAAATGAAATCATAACTTTTTTAATGCCTTTCTTAAATATTACTTGTTTTTGAGAGGTTGAAAACAATTTTTAGTTACAAAACATTAATTATACGGAGCGCAATAGGATAATTTTTATTACCATCGACTATATGCTGTTGGTACAATTTTTTTATTTTAACCAATTGCGAAAGAAGAGGAGGTTCTAATTATTTTCATAATTTTTTTTAATTACTGGAAGATGTGGACCGATTTTATTTTTATGTTTCAATCGCAGACTTCACATGTTGTCGCATAATCAGCAACTTAGGATCCTGAGTTGGGGATTTCTCTAAACCCATTATCAGTAAAGGGTTTGGAGAAATCGGGCGATCTCTTCGGCTTTTTTTTTTCGGAAAACACGCTTTTGCGATGTTTATCAATTTATTTCAACGTAAAGAATTTACATTTTCTTTCCTGAATGTTAATGTACAATGTAAAATGTATGCCACTATTGTAGTGGAGAAAAAGGCAGCGGAAAAAAATTCGATCACGAACATTTTTTCTTAAGTCATCTTAAACCAAATAGATTAATTACCAATTATACCTAATAAGTTTTAATAATTGCCAATTAATTTAAATAGTCACAAATATTTTATAATAACTTTTTTAAAATGAAAAGAAAAACAAATTTAGTGCTGTAGTGTTTATATGTATCAATGACTTTGATTTGAAGCCGGTTTTTATTTTTTCATAATAATATTTTACTAGGTATGGTACGTTTCCGTTCAACCCTGTCCAATCACAGCTCAGAAAACCAAATTGTCGGGAATTCGCATCAATGTTGCCAATTAAGCTATTTATCGATATTTATGTTATAATCGGATGGTGAAATGGTAATTAAAAATTGCAAATGGTGATAAATTTTTTCAATAGACTAATCTTCTTCGGTGATTTTTTGTTACTCAAAAAAATATTGCTTTCGATTTGAAAGATTTTTGTACTAAACAAAAAATGTCGATGTTCTTTTATTTTGACATGAAAAAGTATATACTACTTTTTTTATTTTTAATGCAATAACCCGTGCTAAGGACAAATTTAAAAACCTTTTAAAAGCTCAATTGGTAAAGCGCTGGCACGGATAGCCAGAGGTTGCGGGTTCGAATCCCGGCATGGGTGAAATTTTTAGCCTCTAAATAGGTTTTTAAATGAAAAAGTATTTTCATATTTTAGACTGAGTTAGTGAATTTTACTTAACAAATTCGTATTAAATCATAAGAGTTAGATCTTTATTTAAAAGAAATTGCTCGAGTGTGACCTGGACGTAATAATATGTCATTCGTATACAATATTGTTTATTAAACAATTTGTTATAGATATAAAAGTGAATATTTTTTGTGTTCCCTGTGTAAAGGTACAGACGACTGCTGTACAAGCTTTACATTTTTATTGCAAAGTTGTTATTTAGTTACTGATTAGTGTGCATATAAATTTATTATTTTATTATGAGTGTGCATATATAAGTTTACGTTCTTTTGACGGACCGATTATTATGCTGTCAATTTCACATTCACTAACATCAGCTTTGCAATTTTGGTATTTTCAAATTACTAAAATTTAAAAATATCAACATCATATATTTTTTGACATTGTTTTTTGATGGAACAGAAATTTGTCTGAATCTGAGCACAGACGCGTTATAGTTTGAATTTAAATAAACAAAAGACAATAAACAAAATACCATATTATTTTAAGCGCCTACCAGTACATTAAAATAGGGGTATATTTCACGGAGATTATGGCAACACAATCTGGCGTGTCGCTGAGCGGCTGAATCCCGTTCCCGCCATTATTTGGCGTCCTTTCTTCTTCTTCCTTTCGGACATCGTGCGAGCGTGATTTGAAGTGAAAAAAGTTTGTTTGTGTGATTACAGAGTAAGTAATATGCTTATTTACCTATTTACCTAATGCATTTCAGTCTGGAGTTGTTACTTTATTTCTTAATAAGTATACCTACATAATAAGAAACTAGGTTATCTATGAACATTTATGATTCCGTGATACTTAACGCTATTGGGAATCTATGAAAATTTTGTGTGCGTAATATATAGATAGAAATAATCCGAGGCATACCTAATAAAGTACTGTACCTACATAATTAGATAACTTTGTATTTACCTAATGTTCTAAACGATGATCAGACACCTGTGTAGGTATAGATCTATCGTTTCAATCGGCGATTTCGTTTTATGTAACTTATTGTCATCGTTGTGCTAATTTAACTAAACGTCTACAAACTGCAGAAGCACCTTTTCTCAGCAGCACAAACATTTTAACAAACCGTGTTTAGTCTGCACAGCGCTTTACGAAGAGTGGATATTACTTAGTACTAAAGTTCACCATAGTAGGTAGGTACCAATGTATAGTTACACGAAAATTAATTTCAGTTAATGTTTGGTTTCTAAGTAAAGTTCTTCTTGGAGTCTAACTAGAACTAACTTTTTCTTCTATGATTAACAAAAGTTCATCATTAATCAAATGGTCAGGTTTAATCTAAGTATACCTACAAATGTGCAAATTGGTATATAGCTTGTACATCCAAGTAAAGTAAAGGATTCCTAATGATAAGTACCTACTTAATATCTCTGGTAAGTGCAGTTAACATAATACTCTGTATAGTAAGTCATTACTTGTCTGCGCAAATCAAAATAAAAGAATATATTTAAAAACAAAATTATTTTATAAGTACTATCAAAGCTAAATTATACCATGTTTCAATATATTTTTTGCGTTAGCAATGAACTTTACCCACCAACAAAGCTACATTATGCCATGTTTCAATATATTTTTTGCCTGATAATATTTGCAATGATATGCATAATAATTATTTATTTTATTTTACCCGAACTAGGCCCTGGTGGTGGAGCATGACCTAACCTTCCTGCGATGCAGGAAGAGAACCGTGCCCCAGCAGTGGGGAATACAAGGGTTGATGTTATTTGATTAGGTTTTATTACTTATGTATTATTAATAATATAAAGCCTATTAATGAAGTTTTATAGGGCACTGTCCTCTTATGATGACAATATGGTGTGTATGTCCACTTAGATTGAAGATTTCTAGGTTTTCTTATGATGGTTATTTCTTCACCATTAGCAAGAGTATTGCTACTGTAAATTTACAAATGTGTAGGTATTTAATTTAAAAAAAAACTGCAGTCATGTTACAGCCCCTTGTGCACACATGGGACAAGCATTCTGCTGACCAAACCATGATCATCTGTATACCCATAAGTAATATGTGTATACAGATGATCATGGTTTGGTAATTATAATAAAAAAATACTGATATACATATCATGGGAATGCACACCCTAATAATAATAATAGCTAATATCCATCTATTAATTTTTAGTAGATAAGTCAGCATTAATTGGCAAAATTTTAGAGTTACACTGTGCAAATTATAAATTTAATGCTAACTATGTGTTACGACCAATGGAGTAATTTCAGCTTGTTGTCTATCCATCAATTGTTTATTCCAACTTACAACTTTAAGTATATACCTTTACTAATTATAAAACTCAATTTTTTATGTTGAGAGTTTTAGGTTTTTAATTTTGTTTTTATTATAACTATTTAGGTACTTACTTATTGCAAGAACATGATCTTTATTAACAGACATACATAATTATATAATTTCAGTGTAATCTACTTTGGTATCTTACACCTCACACAAGATTCCAATTCATTTAGAGTAATAAAAACTTTTACATTATAAAATAACACAGTCTTATAATAAAATTTAGGTTCACCATACTAAGTATACGAATTTGTTCATAGAGACATGTGCACAGGTATTATTTGAGTGGCGGAAATCAAAAGAAAACCAATTCACATATGTTATTGAGTGGTACTTACTACATAGGTACTAATCTTTTTTTATATAGTCTATATAAAGTCTATATAAGCCTATATTATGTCCCACTGCAGGGCACAATCATTCTTTCAGAAAGAGAGAGATAGATAAATAGATAGAAGATAGAATATTCTTTATTGTTTACAGAAATTACAGTAACAGAAATGAGCAAGGGTTTAATTACCACACGTGCCCATTGTGAGTTCGAATCCTGGCATGTACCAATGACTTTGTTTTCTAAGTTATGATATTTATTTATAATATTATAGTAGCAATACCGCTTGCTAACAATGAAGGAAAACATTTTGAGGAAACTTGAGTGTCTAACATTCAAAAATCTTAGCACTTGAAATTGCCTTTTCTTATTTTGATATAATAAGAATATATTTTTAAAATCAAAGAATGTATACCTTATAACAGTTATCAATAAGTATAACTATAAGTTATACCTATTTGTTTATAACTAATGATAATTATACTTGATATAGTTATATAATTATATATATAGGTATGGCACGTTTATTAAGCTTTCTGCATAAATATACCCTATGTCTTGTATTGTTGTGATGTTTTTTTTTATTCTTCGTTTTGTCTTTAAACACTTTTTATAAAAATATGTATGTCTGTGCCACTAAATAAATTTTCTTCTTCTTTCCTCTTTACAAGGCATAACCTTCTCTCAGAGAGAGTGTATGGGGTTTCATCACAACATGTGCACACCGTGGTTAGGCATTTCACCGCAGGCAATCAGATATCCTTGCGCCTGCATTTAAGGTAATCTGCTAAGGGTGCACAACATCACGACAAAGGTTGTAGCGCATTATTGGCTAGCACCATCTCGCCCTATTTCACCGCGCAAAGCCAGATGCCACTACCCGATAGTGAGATAAAAGTTTTACCTCGACCTTCTGTTGCCCTAGCGGAGTGTCAGAAGTGTTCACACACCACGGCGCCGCCGGTGGCAAGCGTGACACTAAAGCCCGTCCTGTCTAGATGGTATATGCATGCGACATACAAACGTCACTAAGGCTTCGACTACACAGAAAGGAGGCCAGAGTGTGAAACAGACGCGTCATCTACTTTCATACAAAACCCACGTAGAAAGGACGGACAGCGAAGCTGCGAATTCTATAGGTACACTACGCGTCATGTCTATTTCGCTCCCTCATCCTTCCTGTGTGTCCTAGGCCTAACGACTTACTTATTGTGTTATGCCCGCAGTACACAATGGCCCATGCTGACCCACTGCTCGCCATTGCCATTGTGTACACGGGGGAATGGTGTGTAGTGGCGCATAATTGCCTATCGTGGCGCGCAATCGGACAGTTGTCGGGTTTTTGGGCACACTTCAAAGGAATCGTGGCGTAGCGTGGCCCATCTCTGTTTACACAGTGGCTCATCGTTTAGACAATTATTGAACTACAAGTTTTTTGATTTATATCAATGTGAACCAGTAATTTTGCGCCATTTTTGTTGGTTGTACATAGTATTTTCTAAGGTTAACACGAGCTGTAGACATAATTAAAACTGTTTTTATACGGATTTATGCTCGTTTATTAAATTTTTACAATTTTCCAACGTTTCGGCACTTTTTCGTGGTCATCCGGGACCACGGCACCTGAAAAAGTGCCGAAACGTTGGAAAATTGTAAAAATTTAATAAACGAGCATAAATCCGTATAAAAACAGTTTTAATTATGGTTGTACATATTTCTGTAATACTTGTAAATAAGTAAAATACCTAAATAGTTGCAGCCGCAACTACTTTACTTCCACGTCCATCGCAAGTGATTTGCCAGACAGCAATGAGCCACGCGCCATTGTAGAAACAGCAAGTGATGGTGGCCTACAGTTGGCAATAGCGAGCAGTGGGCCAGCATGGGCCATGGCCGCATTATATCTGGCATCTGTTTGTCTGGGTGATTAATTATTTTATTGGTTGGTTGGTTTGTTTGTTGGTCTGTTGGTTGGTTGGTTTTCATAGTTATACATGTTTTATGTAATTACATCATATAATCCACTTACAATTATTTTATATGTGCTTAAAACTACTTCCGGGTAGGTACTTATTGCAATGTCGAATATTAAATAAACTAACGTAAAATAACCTACGTTCAAGATCCTCAAAATTTAAATATCTTTAAATGATTTTAAATACCTAAGCAACTAACACATACCTATGAAATACTTAAGTTTAAAATGCAGACGGAAAATACATACGGACTAAATATCTAATTATTACAATATCGACAGCGATTACACTGAAGTTAAATACACCAACATTTGAAAGAACAAATGATTATAATACCTAAAATAATGCATACCTACTCAATCTGCAACAACAAAAACATAGGTGTTGGGTTGAACATGAACATGTAAGACCGACAACAGATTCAACAGTATTATAATTTCTATTTTTCGGAATTTTAATCTCGGCATTTCAATCATAGGTAAAATAAGCATTAGAGTTTTAATATTAAATCTTTCAAACGTAGGTACCTATAAGAAATATCGGGTTTTTAATCTTCGCCTTTACAAACACAATCGTACTTTCAGGATTACGAACATTCTTCTTTTTGTCATTCTGCCGAATGCCGCGAGTTTTGTAACATTCGGCGTTTTAAACTTTAGTATAATGATACGTACTCCTACTTCCAGTATGCCTGCAAAGAGAATCCCGTCGACCGAGAGTGCGCGCCGTGGACGGCCCGCGAAGGTCAAGCGCACTGGGCGCCCCTCGACATCTGCTAAGGTAAGTGCAGAGATGGACGTACATATTGTATCAGGAGTTGATTGTGTGGCCTCAGGTACCATGTGCCAAAATAATGGGAAATTTCCCCGAGGTGGTTCTGTTTCGTGTGTCGCTATGTCAGCTGCTGCCGCGTGTTTTTCTGTAATTAAAGGTAGGGCACCTTTCACGACGGCAGAAATAGACAACATTTTGTCTGCAGGATATTTACTTTTCCAGGAAATATTCCCAGTAGAAGACCCTCGAACAATAGAACCGTCAGAATTACCAACCCATGTAAAAATTAATAACCGCATCGCTAATATGTCCGAAGACTGGATATTCAATGGCTTGTATCCCACGGCACCCACATACAGTGATCGTGTAAATGAATTGAATACTAAATTGAACGAACTTTTCAATTCGGAAGATTTTAATGAACAAACCGATTCTGGATTGTTCACCGCAATGGCTTACACTTTCAGCTTCTGGAAATGTGGCAACCAATATTATTTATTTAATAGTCATTCAGTAGATGAGTGCGGTATTACAACTGGTTCTGGTGTAGCACGTCTTTTTATGTGCGACAGTCTTGAAATTTTAGTAAAATTATTGTGCATTAGACAAAACAACGATTTTAACGAACAGTATGCTGTTCACAAATTGCGCGTCACGAACATTTCAGAAGAGCACAACGCCGGTGAATGCTCACAAACACCATCTACTTTAAACACAACTGGAGTAATCAATCTTACAAAACGTGGGATGAAGCCGCTTTGTAATGACCCGCGTGATAATGCCGCAAAAAAATTTAAAAAAAACAATCCGGATGCGAATAAAAATGCCGTAGCACGGTACTATGAACAAAACCCACAAATACACAAGGCTGCCGTTGAACGTTTCAATAAAGAAAATCCCGAGATCCATAGAGCCGCTGTAAAAAAATATACTAATGAACATCCTGAAATAAATAGGTCCGCCGTAGATCGTTACAGTCAGAGTCATCCAGATATACATAGAGCCGCCGTGCAGCGTTACACGGAAAATAATCCAGAGGTCATACAAACTGCACGTGCAACGTTCAATTCGCGTAATAGAAATGTAGAACCAGCATTACGATCAATGTCGACTTTGATTGGCGCGAGAAAACATGACGATTTAAACCCGGTTCAGTTATTCAGCCTAAAAAAATCCTCTTTGTTGGCAGCCGATGTCTCTAAATGTCAATTTTGTAACGCGCCGTTATTTAACGAAGAAAAAACCCGATTAAAATGGTGCTGCGGGGCGGGCGCAAATAATATTCAAAACTTTCCGCCGTTAACGGAAGACTTTTACACGCATCCAAATTTCGTTAAACATCCCCGAGCATTCAATAACTTGTTTGCGTTTAGTGCGTTAGGCGTCACTCACGGTTTTCAACACCAAGACACGGGTGTATATTTTTTGAAAATTCAAGGCCGCGTTTATCACCGCGTATTTGATTTGTCATATACCGATTCAACTAATCCCATCGGTATGTATATTGATGACAGCGAGGAACGCGAACGCTTGGCAGCGGACCTCAAACTTGATCGGGATGTATGTAGATTAATTACGCACTTCATGCACGAGGTCAATCCGTACATTGACTGTTTTAAAAGGTTAAATCAAGAAACTTCAGATGATGCGCACTTAATTTTTGAATCCACGTCACGTCGCACCCACGGTAACATTTTAGGTGATACACCGTTAGGTAGAGAAGTAGCCGCTATCATAAGTACAGAGCGCGAACGTTTTGTTCCGCGTCATATTGCCATTTGGAAAATCGGAGGTGAAAAACCGCACACCGTAGATGTTTTCCATATACTCTATGAACCATTTCAATATCCGCTCTTGTATCCACATGGGAATCCGGGTTGGGAGATATGCAAAGCAGATAACAAAGGTGCAAAATTATCTCAGCTCAAGTACATTCGGTGCTTGCTTCTGTCAGAACCGCGATTTTCACAACTCGGTCGGCTTTCAGAAGAATGGCTTGTTGATATGTATTGTAGGATCGAGGAGGAACGATTACGTTTTGTTTCTAGAACGCAGAATCGAAACTCTGCGTCAGTTCTTCGTTCGGCACCGCTGCCAGAAGTCGAAAATAGTTTAGCACGAACCGTTGCTAATGATGAAACAGTTCAAGGGGAGGGCGGTGTCATTCCGGGTAAAATTTATTTGCCATGCTCTTTTACCGGTGGCCCTCGGTACATGAAAGTCAAGTATATGGACGCCATTGCCGTTGTAAATAGATTGGGTACTCCATCTTATTTCTTAACTATAACATGTAACCCTAAGTGGGTTGAGATTAAGGAATCTATTCCTAGGGGCCAAAAAGCATCACCACTTATATGCGCAAGAGTTTTCAATTTAAAATTAGCTCAATTATTACGCGATCTTCGCTCTGGAGCATGGTTTGGAAAGTGTATGTATATTATGCATGTAATAGAATTTCAGAAACGCGGTCTCCCTCACGCCCACATTTGCTTTAGAGTAGAAGGTGGAGGCCCCGTGCAAAACATTGATATAGACAAATTTGTTCGCGCCGATTTACCTTCTCCGGAAGAAGCCGGTGGTAGACTACGTAAGAGTGTTCTGGAACACATGATTCATGGCCCATGCGGTCCTTCTCACGGGAGAACTGACCTCCCATGTTGGGACCGCGAAAAACAAAAATGCTCAAAATTTTTCCCTAAACGCGAGACCGATACGACGCACTCTGACAGTAAGGGGTTTATTCATTTACGCCGCGATGGGAATAATACTGGTACCATTAAATACCGTAATCGGGACGTAACCGTCTCAGATTTGTGGGTAGTTCCATACAATGCAGCCCTCCTTCTGAAATACGACTGCCACCTTAACTTGGAGGTTTCTTCCGCCCGTAAAATTGTAAAATATCTTTTTAAATACATGACCAAGGGACCAGACGAAGCCAGAGTTGCTATCGTTCCCGAGGAACTTAGAAATAACGAAGTAGAGCAGTACGTAACAAAGCGGTACATTGGTTCGTGCGACGCGGCGTGGAGAGTTTTAGAGTTTGATGTAACTGCTCGCGAACCCAACGTTAAACAACTCGCGGTCCATCTCGAAGGGCATCAAACAGTCATTTTTAAACCGGGTACTGAAACACAAACGGTAGAAAACGCTTCGTCCGATTTGTTGATTTATTTTAATCGTCCTCTCGGAGAGGAATTTGATAATCTAACTTATTTAGATTTTTACGAACGGTATTTGGTTCACACGCGGCGACCTAAAACAAAAACTGTTCAAATACATCAAATGGGCACTCGGTTCGTGACTAAAAGACAAAGAGGGGAAATGGTTACGCGTTTGTTTTGGGTCGCGCCAAATAGAGGTGAACAATTTTATTTGCGTCTCCTTCTCGCCTCGTACCCCTGTCGTAACTATCGCGATCTATTAATTCTCGGTGGGCCAAATTGTAACACTTTCCAGGAAGCCGCAAAAGCAGTAGGTATGGCAGATGATGAAATCGAATACGAAGCAGCTTTACTAGAAGCCGCCGGTTTCCTTACCGGGCCGCGTTTGCGTCGGTTTTTGGTGCTCTTGGCCGTAAATGGTGCACCCGTCGCACTTTTGTGGGACAAATTCAAAAACCAACTATGCGAAGACTTTCTCGAGCGGTTACCGGACAACCATGATAGAGCATATGAGCTCAGTCTTATTCACATCGATAGACTCTTACGAAAACACGGCACTTTTTTGGTAGAGCAAGGGTTACCTGACGTCGCCGACGAAACAACTGAATTAGATAGGGAACGGGTAGAGTTTTCCAATGTTCGCCTTAACGAATTTGTACAACAATGGACCCCGCGCTTGTCATCCGATCAACACGCAGTGTTTGATTATATCGATAAACTTATCACAGACAATAAATTTCGCAACGAAAACATAACTGCCATTTTCGTTGATGGTCCAGCGGGAACTGGTAAAACGCTTTTGCTTAATGTAATAGCCGCACACGTACGTAGCTCGCGTAACGGGGTTGTTTTATGCACAGCGAGCTCGGGAATAGCCGCTCAAAATTACGAAGGTGGTACAACTGCGCATAGCATGTTTCGTTTCCCGCTAAATATCGTGGATGATCTAGGTCACTGGAATGTCACGAACGGGTCTCAAAGGGGACAGTTAATTTATCATGCGTCCGTTATTATTTACGACGAAGCCCCTATGGCACACAAATATTTGATTCATCTGTTGGATCGCTCCTTAAGAGATTTAATGAGAAGTGATGAGATTTTTGGTGGAAAAATTATAATTTTTGCAGGAGATTTCAGGCAAATTCCACCAGTTGTAGTAAATGCTTGGACAGACGCTGACATTGTCAACGGCTCTGTGAAGTCATCGCCCCTTTGGCAAAAGCTCAAATCTTTTGCGCTGTCAACCTCCCAGAGAAGTAGAGAGGATGAGGAATTTGCTCAATTTTTATTAAAGGTTGGCAGCAATGAAATTCCCTCTCAAGTTGTTCAAACTGGACGTAGAGCTCAAAATTTGATCGATCTCTCAATGATTTCATACGTCACTGAGCTAGATGATCTCATCAGCTTTGTTTTTCCACAGTCTGAAGTTGATAGACCAGACGTGTGCGCTCAAAGAGCGATTTTGTCCACTCACAATAGGAGTGTCCGAGAAATAAATGATAAAATTCTAGAGAACGTCCCAGGGGACGTATTACATTTTTATTCAGCCGACGCAATAGTCTCTGAAGATAACGATATCGACGATTTCTTTTTAGGTCCCGATATGTTGCATAACGTTCAACAACCGGGGGTGCCTGATCATGACCTGAGGTTAAAAATCGGATGCGTTTGCATGGTGATCCGTAATCTCAGCTTCTCAGATAGATTAGTTAACGGCACCAAAGTTATAGTCGTTGCAACAACGCCGCGGTTAATAACAGTTCGAAAACCGGGCGAACTTGAACACTTTTACATTCCGCGGATTTTGTTCAAAACTCCCCTCGAACCTCGTAGCCCGATTGAGATGAGTCGACGTCAATTTCCTTTGCAAGTCTGTTATGCGATGACCGTTCATAAAAGCCAGGGACAAACAATAAGCAGAGTAGGTATAGATTTGCGATCTGACGTTTTTAGTCACGGCCAATTATACGTTGCTTTAGGACGTGTGCGGCGTAGGCAAGACGTCAAAATTTTAGTACAAACTGAACGGCTGGCGTCGGGAGTACCGCTTATAAACAACGTCGTCATAAATGCTCTGCTCTAATCATCTCTGCCTATGCATGTGTGTATGTTTGTAATATTTTACGGCTTCCTTCTTATACCCGTTCACCTCTATTTGAGTTGGTAATTCAGACTTTTTCTAAATTTTTCTGACATGGCGACACTATATTTAATTTTTATGTACAAATTGATATATATTTTGTATTTATCATAACACCAACACCATACTATGTTGTCTTCGCAAGTTTTAATCTGAGCGTATAACGTCTGATATGATATCATAGTCAAGGGAGGATCATGGACCAAGCGTACGAATTTTAATGAAATTACTTCAACAATGTCGATGGGTATAATCTGAGTATATGGCGATAAGATGAATTTATATGGGTGCATGTGGTTTCTGTGTTGTGTTTATAGCATGGATTGTCATTTGTTTCTTTTCGGATATATATCATAGTGGGCAGTATTGTCTGTGTCTTTTTGTTTTAAAATGGGTATTCGTGTGTATGATCATCATAGGTTTGTCAAGTGTAAGAATATTCTGATGAGAACCTCTTCCTACGCGTGGTGTTAGGACTTGGCACAGTGAGTGCCTCTTCTATGAATGAATACACGCCTCTTGTGTGTGACCCCTGCAGGTGCCCCGTGCTAAGTTAGGCGAATGAAGGCAAACAATGTGTAGGTTGATACATTCTATTAAGAAGAACACGAGCACATTTGCGTCAGTCCGGTCACAACAGAAACAGGAGACGGTCAAGTGCCACTGAAGCCATCACTCAGCTCAGCGAAGCCACAAAGCAGAAACGTTTTCACTTTACCGGCCGGAAACCGATGAGATTTAGACACGACAGAATCAGTTCATTGAGACAATAACTTGTCTCAAAGCAAAGCCTATGTTTTCCACTTTATTTTAAACTTAGATTGCAAATTAATTTTACCGCTAATGCTTCCGACACACTTAACACTCGTGATATCAAAACTTTGATAACTTGGTAGGTACTTAATAATATTAAGATTTATAATGTTAAGTTCTTTGGCTGAACCCGCACTTCAACTTCATTACCTAACTTAAAAGCCGCAAACATCAAAATTAATAAAAACTAATATTCATAATTGACTTTAGAATGCCAAGTGTTAAAGGCCCAAATTAAAAAATGCAAAATGTTCACTAAGCTACACATTAAGATAATAGTGATAGCCTGCACTTCAAATTCATACTACCGCCCGTTAATACACACAGAGTTGGGATAAAACCCAGCGAAGCGGTACGATGAGTCTGGAGCGCGGGATTTAGAGATTTTGAACATTATACACAGCACTTAACCTCACATTTTGCATCGATTAGTAAGCCCACTCATTAGGTTTAGATTACCACCCGTTGAGACCGAGTTGGTTAAAATCCAGCGACACGGTAAGATAAATTTGAAGTGTCAAGTATTAAAATTTTTAAAACGTAATATTTTGACTTAAGCTAACATTTTTACACCCTGTATGTTTACCCATGAAGTAGATTAGCTTGCGCTCCAGATTCATCCTACCGCGTCGCTGGGTCTTATCCAAACTCTGTCTTAACGGGCGGTAGTATTTCTCTGAAGCGCAAGCTATCCTACTTCATGAGTAAACATACAGGGTGTAAAAATGTTAGTTTGAGTTAAAATATTACGTTTTAAAACATTTGATACTTGACATTTCAATTTTATCTTACCGTGTCGCTGGATTTTACCCAACTCGGTCTTAACAGGTGGTAATCTAAACCTAATGAGTGGGCTTACTAATCGATGCAAACTGTGAGGTTAAGTGTTGTGTATAATGTTCAAATTCTCTAAATCCCGCGCTCCAGACTTATCGTACCGCTTCGCTGGGTTTAACCCGAACTCTGTCTTAACGGGCGGTAATATGTATTTGGATAACTTGGTAGGTACTTCATAATAATAGGTATTAACATTATACTCGTTATCTTAAGTTCTTTGGCTGAACCCACACTCTAACTTCATTGCTTAACATGAAAACCGCAAACTCAAAATTAATAAAATGAGCATTCATAATTGAATTAATTGGTTTTTTTTTTAATTGTCCTTATCACAGATTAGTGCATTAAAAAGAATATATTAATAATTGAGTTTAAAAGGCCAAGCTTCCAGGCCTAATTTTAAAATTGCTAAATTTTCACTCGGCTACATGTCAGGATAAATGTAGGACAGCCTGCGCTTGAAATTCATACTACCGCCCGTTAACACAAAGTTGGTGTAAAATCCAACGACGCTGTAGGATAAATCTGAAGTGCAAGAATTAAAGAATTTGAACATTTTACATAGCACTTAACCTCACATTTTACATCGATTAGTAAGTCCACTCATTAGATTTAGATTGCCGCCCGTTAAGACAGAGTTGGGTAAAATCCAGCGAAGCAGTAAGATAAATCTAAAGCGTCATGTATTAAAAATTTTTACATGTAAAATTTTTACTCAAGCTAACATTTTTACATCTGTATACACATTCCATAATTAAAGGATAGCATGCTCTTCAAATTTAGGACAGAATTTGGTGAAACCCAGCAATGCAGTAGGATAAGACTGAAGCGCGAAATTTAAACAATTTGAAAATTTTACATATTAAATGCTGTGTTCGTTATCGTCGTTCGTAACAATAACGAACACAGCACTTAACCTCACATTTTGCATCGATTAGTAAGTCCACTCATTAAATTGAAATTACCGCCCGTTTAGACAGAGTTGGGTAAAATCCAGCATCGCGGTAAGATAAATCTGAAAAGTGAAGTATATTTTTTTTTTAAAACTTAATATTTTACTCACGCTAACATTTCGAAACCTGTACGTTTACTCAAAAAGTAGGATACCTTGCGCTTTAGATATATACTACCGCCCGTTAAGACAGAGTTGGGGTAAAACCCAGCGACGCAGTAGGATGAATCTGGAGCGCAGGATTTAAAAAAATTGAACATTTTATACAGCTCTTAATCTCACATTTTGCATCGATTAGTAAGTCCACTCATTAGATTTAGATTGCCGCCCGTTAAGACAGAATTGAGTAAAACCCAGCGACGCGGTAAGATAAATCTGAAGCGTGAAGTATTAAAAATTTTATTTTTAAAGTTGGGGTAAAATCCAGCGACGCGGTAAGCTAAATTTGAGGCGTGAAGTAATAACATTTTTAAAACTAATATTTTTACTCAATTTAACATTTTCACACTTTCATGAAGTAGGATAGCTGGCGCTTCAGATACTTACTACCGCCCGTTAAGACAGAGTTGGAGCAAGACCCAGCGACGCAGTAGGATGAATCTGGAGCGCGGAATTTAGAGAATTTGAACATTTTACACAGCACTTCACATTTTGCATCGATTAGTAAATCCACTCATTAGGTTTAGATTGCCGCCCGTTAAGACAGAGTTGGGTAAAACCCAGCTACGCGGTAAAATAAATCTGAAGCGTGAAGTAATAACATAAGTATTTAAAACTAATATTTTTACTCAATTTAACATTTTTACACTTTCATGAAGTAGAATAGCTAGCGCTTCAGATACGTACTACCGCCCGTTAAGACAGAGTTGGAGTAAGACCCAGCGACGCAGTAGGATGAATCTGGAGCGCGGAATTAGATAATTTAAACATTTTACATAGCACGTCACATTTTGCATCGATTTATAAGTCCACTCATTAGATTTAGATTGCCGCCCGTTAAGACAGAATTGAGTAAAACCCAGCGACGCGGTAAGATAAATCTGAAGCGTGAAGTATTAAAATGAATATTTTTAAAGTTGGGGTAAAATCCAGCGACGCGGTAAGCTAAATTTGAGGCGTGAAGTAATAACATTTTTAAAACTAATATTTTTACTCAATTTAACATTTTCACACTTTCATGAAGTAGGATAGCTTGCGCTTCACATACGTACTACCGCCCGTTAAGACAGAGTTGGAGTAAGACCCAGCGACGCGGTAGGATGAATCTGGAGCGCGGAATTAGATAATTTGAACATTTTACATAGCACGTCACATTTTGCATCGATTTATACGTCCACTCATTAGATTTAGATTGCCGCCCGTTAAGACAGAATTGAGTAAAACCCAGCGACGCGGTAAGATAAATCTGAAGCGTGAAGTATAAAAATGAATATTTTTAAAGTTGGGGTAAAATCCAGCGACGCGGTAAGCTAAATTTGAGGCGTGAAGTAATAACATTTTTAAAACTAATATTTTTACTCAATTTAACATTTTCACACTTTCATGAAGTAGGATAGCTGGCGCTTCAGATACGTACTACCGCCCGTTAAGACAGAGTTGGAGTAAGACCCAGCGACGCGGTAGGATGAATCTGGAGCGCGGAATTAAATAATTTGAACATTTTACATAGCACTTCACATTTTGCATCGATTTATAAGTCCACTCATTAGATTTAGATTGCCGCCCGTTAAGACAGAATTGAGTAAAACCCAGCGACGCGGTAAGATAAATCTGAAGCGTGAAGTATTAAAATGAATATTTTTAAAGTTGGGGTAAAATCCAGCGACGCGGTATGCTAAATTTGAGGCGTGAAGTAATAACATTTTTAAAACTAATATTTTTACTCAATTTAACATTTTCACACTTTCATTAAGTAGGATAGCTGGCGCTTCAGATACGTACTACCGCCCGTTAAGACAGAGTTGGAGTAAGACCCAGCGACGCGGTAGGATGAATCTGGAGCGCGGAATTAGTTAATTTGAACATTTTACACAGCACTTCACATTTTGCATCGATTAGTAAATCCATTCATTAGGTTTAGATTGCCGCCCGTTAAGACAGAGTTGGGTAAAACCCAGCGACGCGGTAAAATAAATCTGAAGCGTGAAGTAATAACATATTTAAAACTAATATTTTACTCAACTTAATATTTTTACACTTTTATGTTAACTCATGAAGTAGGATAGCTTGCGCTTCACATACGTACTACCGCCCGTTAAGACAGAGTTGGAGTAAGACCCAGCGACGTGGTAGGATGAATCTGGAGCGCGGAATTAGATAATTTGAACATTTTACATAGCACGTCACATTTTGCATCGATTTATAAGTCCACTCATTAGATTTAGATTGCCGCCCTTTAAGACAGAATTGAGTAAAACCCAGCGACGCGGTAAGATAAATCTGAAGCGTGAAGTATTAAAATGAATATTTTTAAAGTTGGGGTAAAATCCAGCGACGCAGTAAGCTAAATTTGAGGCGTGAAGTAATAACATTTTTAAAACTAATATTTTTACTCAATTTAACATTTTCACACTTTCATGAAGTAGGATAGCTGGCGCTTCAGATACGTACTACCGCCCGTTAAGACAGAGTTGGAGTAAGACCCAGCGACGCGGTAGGATGAATCTGGAGCGCGGAATTAAATAATTTGAACATTTTACATAGCACTTCACATTTTGCATCGATTTATAAGTCCACTCATTAGATTTAGATTGCCGCCCGTTAAGACAGAATTGAGTAAAACCCAGCGACGCGGTAAGATAAATCTGAAGCGTGAAGTATTAAAAATTTTATTTTTAAAGTTGGGGTAAAATCCAGCGACGCGGTAAGCTAAATTTGAGGCGTGAAGTAATAACATTTTTAAAAGTAATATTTTTACTCAATTTAACATTTTCACACTTTCATTAAGTAGGATAGCTGGCGCTTCAGATACGTACTACCGCCCGTTAAGACAGAGTTGGAGTAAGACCCAGCGACGCGGTAGGATGAATCTGGAGCGCGGAATTAGTTAATTTGAACATTTTACACAGCACTTCACATTTTGCATCGATTAGTAAATCCACTCATTAGGTTTAGATTGCCGCCCGTTAAGACAGAGTTGGGTAAAACCCAGCGACGCGGTAAAATAAATCTGAAGCGTGAAGTAATAACATATTTAAAACTAATATTTTACTCAACTTAATATTTTTACACTTTTATGTTAACTCATGAAGTAGGATAGCTTGCGCTTCACATACGTACTACCGCCCGTTAAGACAGAGTTGGAGTAAGACCCAGCGACGCGGTAGGATGAATCTGGAGCGCGGAATTAGATAATTTGAACATTTTACATAGCACGTCACATTTTGCATCGATTTATAAGTCCACTCATTAGATTTAGATTGCCGCCCGTTAAGACAGAATTGAGTAAAACCCAGCGACGCGGTAAGATAAATCTGAAGCGTGAAGTATTAAAATGAATATTTTTAAAGTTGGGGTAAAATCCAGCGACGCGGTAAGCTAAATTTGAGGCGTGAAGTAATAACATTTTTAAAACTAATATTTTTACTCAATTTAACATTTTCACACTTTCATTAAGTAGGATAGCTGGCGCTTCAGATACGTACTACCGCCCGTTAAGACAGAGTTGGAGTAAGACCCAGCGACGCGGTAGGATGAATCTGGAGCGCGGAATTAAATAATTTGAACATTTTACACAGCACTTCACATTTTGCATCGATTAGTAAATCCACTCATTAGGTTTAGATTGCCGCCCGTTAAGACAGAGTTGGGTAAAACCCAGCGACGCGGTAAAATAAATCTGAAGCGTGAAGTAATAACATATTTAAAACTAATATTTTACTCAACTTAATATTTTTACACTTTTATGTTAACTCATGAAGTAGGATAGCTTGCGCTTCACATACGTACTACCGCCCGTTAAGACAGAGTTGGAGTAAGACCCAGCGACGCGGTAGGATGAATCTGGAGCGCGGAATTAAATAATTTGAACATTTCACATTTTGCATCGATTTATAAGTCCACTCATTAGATTTAGATTGCCGCCCGTTAAGACAGAATTGAGTAAAACCCAGCGACGCGGTAAGATAAATCTGAAGCGTGAAGTATTAAAATGAATATTTTTAAAGTTGGGGTAAAATCCAGCGACGCGGTAAGCTAAATTTGAGGCGTGAAGTAATAACATTTTTAAAACTAATATTTTTACTCAATTTAACATTTTCACACTTTCATTAAGTAGGATAGCTGGCGCTTCAGATACGTACTACCGCCCGTTAAGACAGAGTTGGAGTAAGACCCAGCGACTCGATAGGATGAATCTGGAGCGCGGAATTAGTTAATTTGAACATTTTACACAGCACTTCACATTTTGCATCGATTAGTAAATCCACTCATTAGGTTTAGATTGCCGCCCGTTAAGACAGAGTTGGGTAAAACCCAGCGACGCGGTAAAATAAATCTGAAGCGTGAAGTAATAACATATTTAAAACTAATATTTTACTCAACTTAATATTTTTACACTTTTATGTTAACTCATGAAGTAGGATAGCTTGCGCTTCACATACGTACTACCGCCCGTTAAGACAGAGTTGGAGTAAGACCCAGCGACGCGGCATGATGAGACTGGAGCGCGGGTTTTAAAAAATTAAACATTTTACACAGCACTTAACCTCACATTTTGCATTGATTAGTAAGTCCACTCATTAGATTTAGATTATCGCCCGTTAAGACAGAGTTGGGCTAAACCCCAGCGACGCGGTAAAATATATCTGAAAAGTGAAGTATTAAAAAATTTAAAACTTAATACCTATTTTATTCAAGCTAACATTTTAACACCTGTACGTTTACTCATGAAGTAGGATACCTTGCGCTTTAGATACATACTACCGCCCGTTAAGACAGAGTTGGGGTAAAACCCAGCGACGTGGTAGGATGAATTTGGAGCGCGGGATTTAGAGAATCCGAACATTTTACACAGCACTTAACTTCACATTTTGCATCGATTTGTAAGTTCACTCAAGAGATTTAAATTACCGCCCGTTAAGACAGAGTTCGGCTAAGCCCTTGCGACGCTTGTATATTCTTTTTAATGCACTAACCCTTGCTAAGGACAATTTTAAAAACCAATTTAGAGGCTGAAAATTCCACCCATGCCGGGATTCGAACCCGCGAGCTCTGGCTATCCGTGCCAGCGCTCTCCCAACTGAGCTAATGTGCGACTCACCGGCTTCAGTGATATTTCGAACCTCTTTACATTATTCTCTGTATTACGTGTAGGCAGCACTTAATCTCACATTTTGCATGGTTTAGTAAGTCCACTCATGAGATTTAGATTGCCGCCCGTTTAGACAGAGTTGGGCTAAATCCCAGCGACGACGCGGTAAAATAAATCTGAAGCGTGAAGTAATAAAAATTTTAAAACTTAATATTTTACTCAAGTTAACATTTTTACACCTGTAAGCTTACGAATGAAGTATGTAAGCCTGTGCTTCAGATTCATACTGCAGCCCGTTAAGACAGAGTTGGGTTAAAATCCAGCGACGCGGTAGGATGAGTCTCGAGCGTGGGACTTAACCAAATGGCCATAATACCTAAAACGATGCACCACTCAATCTGCAACAACAAAAATATAGGTGCGACGAAGCGCGTAGCGTAGCGGAGCGCGTAGGAGCGTGTTAGGTTGAACATGTAAGACCGAAAACAGATACAACATTGTGAGTTCATTTTAAACTTTTATTTTATTTTCGGGATTTTGACGATCGGCCTTACAAACATGTGCTCAATCGTACTTTCAAGTTTACGAACATTCGTCAAAATGAGTATTTTTTAATTTGACACTGCATTCCATTTGTAGATTTAGTAATATTCAATGTTTCATCTGGGGATGATTTTGAAGTGCGGATTTAATCATTAATTATAGATTTTTATTCACTTTCTCACTTGTTTCACTCAAATTGAGTACATACATAAGCAGGTTAATATATGTTTAATTTATAAACATTTAGTTACTATTAAATAGCTTATGAGGAATTATAAGACTTTCTTTAATAATTTAGTTCAGATTTATTAATTAGTGTGTTTTTTTCTTCAATAATTTGTTTACTAATAATAAAAAAAGGTTCAATATTGTGTTGTTATCGAATGGTATTTAAGCTACCTATTTACACGACGTATCAGAATAATAGCATCCAGTCAAATCGAATATTGAAATGCAGTCAGAAGAACCATCAAGAAATCAGTACCTATGTTGAAACTTGTCTTGATATGATTCTCATGTCGTATAGTTTGGACGTATATCCCTTCCACACAAACCTCACACAGAAAAGCCTTATAATCGTAGAGATGACCCATGAAATATTAAGTACAAAATGTTTTGTAGTACTTTCATCAGTGTACCCACCTCCGATTTACAGGAAGAAAGAGATGCAAAGAAAAGCAAACGAAAAAGCTTTACAAAATTTCGCATAAGCATAATGTTGAAACATTATGACAACTTAAACAAAACAAATTATGAAAGAAATTACTCCGTCAATAAAACGGCTACACATTTTCTCTGTAATGGCAGAGTTTATTGAGAGAACGAAAAAAATATATGGTATGTCAGTTAAACGATTACGTAGAAAAGGCAAATGGCAGTGATTATTGAGAAAACGAAAAAAAATTATGAAAAGAACAGTAGTTAGCAAATGTAAAAAAAAAACCATCGATAATCAGTAGTCCTATTGAATAGTCTCGGTTTTACTGGCTTCTCAGAAGAGGGATTCACCAGTAAAACTAGAAAAGTGACTTATTTAAGAAGAG
This sequence comes from Yponomeuta sedellus, assembly GCA_934045075.1. NCBI lineage: Eukaryota > Metazoa > Arthropoda > Insecta > Lepidoptera > Yponomeutidae > Yponomeuta > Yponomeuta sedellus. Next base: position 10,666 of record CAKOGX010000001.1, on the reverse strand, counting down.
CTATTAAATTGGAAACAAATAGTATATGACTACGAGAAGGACATATAAGACAGTGTTTTAAGAAAAAAATAAAAGCAACATAATAAAGGTACTACATAACGATAATCAGAAGAAAAATTCACCAAATCCACTAGAAGAGTGCCCTAGAGAAAATGCAAACATAATAATTAGTAAGCTGACATTAATTTTAAGATAAAAGTGATGAAAAAAAATTAAAAATATAAAAAAAAACATAAGACAAAAAAAAGAAAAAAAATTAACGAAAAAAGATAAAAAAACAAAACAAAAAAGAATAAAAAAAGTAATAAAAAAAACATAAAAAAAGAATAAAAAAAAAAATCATGATAAAAAAAGTAAGAAAAGTCATGAAAACACGTTTTACGAAATCACGCTCTTAGATAAGAATTAAACATGTAAATATGTAGTTCTTGCTTTAAATTCAGTTCCTTGTAATTTAATAATTATTTGCTAATAATTTAACTTGTTATTTTCAAATAGTATTGTTTCCTTATAAAATTTTGTTGGGTTCAATTACAAGTAGATAATTGTTATCCGTTACTCGTTGTATATCTTAAACCGCAGTAAGTGAAAATATTGATGAGTTGATTGATACCTATGTATAGCTTATTTATATAAATCAAAGTTACGTAAATTATTCTTAGTGGGAATTCTGTGCTTTATTACAAAATATTTAAAGTTGAATTGTGTTACATGAATAGAATTCCTTTGCTATATAACGCCATAGTTAAGTTTTTTCTAACTTGACGAGTAGATGGCTCTTTCTTCTTATAAACAGATAAGGTGATTTATCGTGTCATTATAAAATTGGTAAAAAAAATGTATATTAGTAACTCGCAATCATTAGCGTTAAAATTAATTTTTCTATAATATTCTTTGGTATTCGAGAAAAACTATTAATTTAATGCACTTTGATATGATTTATTCGAAATGACTATCATCTTTCCGTCGGTAATAGTGTTTTCAAATATTATTAGCCTTAACGCAAGCGAAATGAGAGGCAAAGCATTTTTTTCCAATACTGCGTCTGACTCGGGGACGTCTCAGTAGTCACTTATCTACATCTTAACATTCGAAATATTCGAAAATGGCTCGCTTTTAGCCTGGGCACATGCTGAGATGCCGGCGACGCAGCACAGTTCTGTACTGGGCAGGGCACTTGAGGCAGACATAGGCCTCCACCGCATGCTGCGACCCAACTATTCGCTCCATTCCTTGGCAATTGTCACCCATAATAACTCTTTCAATATCTTTTAAATAGTCTGGATGATTTGTATCATACAAACGAGGTTCACGGCGTCATTGTAACAAAATTGTTAGTAAACGAGCCTCGACGTGCACGCGTCGCGCATAAATCTGGGCCGGCACTATAACGAGACGCAGAGCAGGGCAGACACATGTCTGCGTCGCATGTGCCTACGCCGCCGCCGCCGCGGCGTACGTAGCACGCTCCATGCTTTACAAAATCTGCGTTGCCCTGCGCTGCGCTATGCTGTGTCATCTGATCTCACTATGCGCTCAGCCTTACTGTTGTTTCCTCGGAGCGTGCGTGCGAGCTTCCCCAAAAGTACACAAGTGTCAAGACTGCAGCTTGGCGCTTGTGTAGTGAGTGGACAATGACGGATTAGTCTACGAATAGGTGTAGCTTAGGCTAGGCGCATGCTGAGACGCAGGCGAAGTAGTACAGCTCAGCGCAGGGCAGCGCAGATTTCGTACGAAGGGAGATCAAAAAGTAGTGAGAACGACAAACTCCTTGGTAAGAAAAAAATATAAAGTGGCAGGCATACCTCAGGTACATATAATTTGTAATAGGTAAAGAAAAAATCTTAGATTCTCTTTTGTTTTTTTTTAATGTAGTCATTTGTTTACTTTGTCTCGAAATTGGAGAAAAAAGAAGTGCGAGCCGTTCATTGCGATTTAGAAGCAACATTAGGAGAGTCTGCTCCACCGTATTCCACTGTCGCAAGGTGGGTTTCTCAATTTCGAGTAGGGAGAACGAACATCGTTGCGTCAGTCACAATTGTATTAAGCGATAGAAGAATTAACATCCGATAGGTACTTAATTCAAGAAACAGGCATTTCATATGGAAGTATTCAATCCATATACTATCTTTGAATATGAGAAAAATCCCCGCAATCTAGGTACCGACAGTCAAAAAAAAATCGACTTTACATTACGAAGATATTGTCGGATAAGTTTTAAGATTTTCGTGCCGTGACATTGGCTGGCAAGGTCATGACCTCAATATTTTGGGACTCTGAAGGGATATTTTTGACGATTACCAGGAGCGTGGAACCACTATTACAGGCCAATATTATGCAGCTTTAATTCCCAAGTTGAGGAATGCCATCAAAGAGAAATGGAGAGGGAAACTTCGAAGATGCGTGCTGTTTCATCATGACAACGCACCAGCGCATAGGTCGGCAGTTGTAATGGCTGTCATACAGCAAGAAGGTTGACCACCCCCAAAAAAGACATTGAAAGAGTTACTGCTGTGTGGTGTCGACCTAGAGAATAGCACCAACCCAATTTCTTCCCGCGGGTGTCGTAAAAGGCGACTAAGGGACACAAACCGGGGGGTGGGCAGCAGCGCCCCCTGCAGTACAATTCCACCAAACTGCGATCCCCAACCCGCATGCCCAGCGTGGGGATTATGGAATAGTTGCGTCGCAGCATGCGGAGGGGGTCTATGTCGCCTGCATTTCAACATGCGCCTAGCCTTAAGGCTGTCCCGTCTCCTGTCTCTGCGATGCTCCAAACTGACACTCTTGTGCCCGCGTTCTTCTTCACAGACTTGTGTCGATCTACGCATTGTTTGTTTTCATTCGTCTAACTCAGTTTGGGGTACCTGCAGGAGCATGCACCGGCATGTATTCATTCATGGATGGTGGCGCTCGCGTGCCCTCCTTTCGACACGCATAGGGATAGGAACTCTCAGAGTGTTCTTGCACAACATTCCTATGCATGACATACAACCGAATACACATTTTCTAACGAATTCATACATTCAATACAACCCCAATATGCTATATATACTGAACTGTATTCATTTGCCAATCTATTCTATACAACACTATCAGAAACTCATACATCAATATACTATTCATCAACATCGTTATATACACAGTGTTACTCATATACATCGTAGTTGTAATTCTCATTTCTATTTGGAAACTTGAACATGTGAACCACTTGAATATGCATCGTTCAAACAGTATATGTTTATTTTAATACATGTGTATTCAATATTCACCACTGCACATGCATATTTTTCCAATTCATGGTCTTTCTGAAAAGAAAGAATGACATACATATGTATGTAATTAAATATTAATCTATCTTATGCTATATTTAAGTATTTGTACATTTACAGGTTACGGTGTACGAGTGGTATGACCTGTATACGCAACAGTATGAGAAGAGAAAGTTTTGTATGACTAAAAGATGATAAAGTAGTGCTCAGAATTAAGTCAGAAATGTTGCGTTCGTTTTGAAATATAGAAAGAATGATGAGAGCGAATGTTTGTGTAAGGCCGTCAACGAAAGTTAATGTAATGAAAGGTGTTTATCAGGATCGTGGTAAAGTGCTTCCTCAGAATACATTCAGAATTTTGGTACATGTTTTAGTTATAGTATTTTCTTAGAGTGTAATAATATAAACACTAATAAATCACATTTACTTTACAATATAACGCTTAACCGTATTGTAAACATTACTTTCTGTCTCATTTATCTGTAGATATTATCGTTATTTATAATATTATAAATTATATATTATTAAATATATTTCACTTATGTCCAGCAGTGTGTCAACGAGTGACCGCGAAAAAATACACCCATGTCCAGCAGTGGATCCTTTAGGCGTAGTTACATAGGTTGGGATTGGCCGTTCCTGAGGTCCGCAAACAACCGTTACTTCCATCTCTTTTTAGTAATTCATTTGAGTATTTAACCTTTGTAAGTTTATTATGAAATCCCCATTTATTTATTATAAATATTTAACGTACATATGTATGTTTATTTCTTGCTTTTTGCGTAGCTAGGTGGATTAGGCCCTTACAAAGGGGACACCACAATAAAAAAAACGCAAGGGGTTGTACCTCCTTGGCGTTTCTTAAAAGAAAAATCACGTGTCTAATGATTTTCTACTCCAAAAAAGCTGTGTAGCAATCCCATAGATAATCTATATTTTATTTCATTGAGCTTTTGTAGGCCATGCTTTTTTAATACTGTAAAAAATTGGGAATAAATAATAATTAATTGATATGTACGTTTCTGTAAACTCATTGTTTAGATGGCCACAGAAGCTGAATGTAATAAAATGTAGAAAAGAAAAAAGTATTTCATGTGAATGTAGTGCAAAATTTAGATTTTCTTGGATTAATTTGGTGAGCCTGTCCTTTTATTTAATGTCACTGTGTCACACAAAAAAATAGATATTTAACTTTAACGATTTAACCCCTTATAACTATTACGGTCCCTACAAATCTTGAAATTAAAGTGAATCAAATACAAACTAAAAGATGAAGTATGTAGTAAAATCATTGAACAGGTGAAATGTAATAAGGTAACGCCTACGGGTCTTGATGGAAACCAACCAAATATTTACATAAATAAATTACTACTAATTACCAACTTAGTTAGTTTAGTTCTTTCGTAGTTACGTTTCTCTTATAATTAATTTATCGTATATATTTATGTGTAGTTTTACCTTTTTTACCGGCTTTAAATTTTACTCTTTATTAATATTTTAATCTATACTGTAAAGTAAGTAGTTTGAGTAAATTAAGTAGATAGATTGGTAGAATTTATAGACTGTTTCAGATAAGACTCGCAACATTTCCCGATAACCAATCTTAGGCAGATGAAGACACCTACCAACCAGATAATATGACTAACATTACCAAGCCAGGAGGTAACATTTTAATACTAACCTTAAGTGTTTCTTGGTTGTTCAATGCAATGCTCCTGTTTATATATTTTTTTTTTTACTTTCCATCAACCTTTACATTTTGCTGTTCAAAGCACTTAAGTTATTAGTTCAATAAAGTGTTCGCATGTAAAGGTTGATGTACTGTACGATATGAACTAACAACTTGAGTTGAGTAATTAATTGTTTAAAACTTTACAGGAATTGGAAAATATCGCAAACAGCATCGACTCCACCGGTGACGCCAACGACGGGACCTCACCAACAGCGGCGTGTCCCTTCAGCTGCACTACGCGGAGAGCTAGCAGACAGCTCGCCGTCGTCAACATTGAACGTCTATTACATCTATACATGTAATACCGAGTCAGACTACACGGCTTCAATCGGGCTTACGACACGAGATCTCGAACATAATATGCGATCTGACAATTTAAATAATATTATGTATTATTGAAATAACGCAAAGCTTGAAAACTGTTTCTACAATTGTTATCTTAAATATCTGTATGTAATATGCTGATGCAACTCTCAATTTAAATTTCAATACAACTTGGTCGCGTTACATGGTTTTTATTTATTTAACACATAAATGGAGCCAACTCATTATTTTATCGATGCGAATAAAGTGTTCAGTTCAGGTGATGTGTTATTTCAATGCAAACTGTAAAGCAGTTTTCTAAAACAATTTGATTTAATGTCAGATTGCGAACTTACTTTACGCTACGCAAAACTTGATTACGAGTTCTCTTTGATATGAATGTTACAGATATCGGAAAACAGGTGGCGTTGAGCAAAACACGTACGTCAACGGAAGTATCGAAGGTGGAGCCGTATAGTCCTGTTATGAAGACCGCGGCGGCGCAATGAGCGCACGAAATGTAGGCACAACACCGGTACGATGATCAGATGACATCAGGGCTACTACACGGTCGTGCTGGACTACAATAATAGCCGCAGATGGATAACAATAGAAAACTATGTAGAAGAGGCATACCGCGGAAAACAAACATTGAAGATGAAGTAGCACATTATTGAAAGAATTTAACGAAAAGGTAAAATATACCTATGCTTCATTCATCCTTGATCTCTTATAGTGTTTGTCAAAAACACAATTCAACTAAAACACTCCTCAAAAATACAATTCAAATAGTTTGTGTGGAACAATTCAGATTGTTTTTTGATAGATTGATTAGATTGTTTTTTAAATTAAAATTAACAACATTCCATACTTACCGAATAATCTAAATAACTAAGAACACACGAATATAAATAAGTAAGTTACTCCAATATCGTCACAAAATTATAGATACAATTTGTTTCTCCCATTAATTACAGAAAGAATCGAAATTTAATATACAGCTAAAATTGTTTGCCATTTTAGAAATAATCCCATCATAAAAAAATGTATCGACGATAGACTAACCGCAATTAATTTTTAGATAATCTATCTGCAAAACCCTATTTACAAAATACTTATAAAGTGAAAAAAATAACTGATTCTTTTTATTTACGTTTCAGATTCACAGCCACTGCATTGAAAACATCATTTCCGAAGTGGAAGACGGAATATGTTATGAAGTATATACCTCAAAGAAAAATCAACACCAATTTACAGGTACAAACAAACCTAACACTTTCTCTCTAGACACACCATTAAAACATCGTGAGGAACCTCTCAAGCGTCTATGTGTTCATATAGGTCCTCGAACGAAACAAAAAGTGATTAAGTCAAAATTAGCTGCATTGCTACGCGTGCACAGCGCGGATTACCTGTAGCTGATTAATTTGTAGCTCTTTGGTATTTCAACACCGCAGATTCTCAAGACGATGTTTTCCTTCAGCAAAGACATTGTTGCATCACACGCTGGGTGTTCTATCATCGCTACAGCACTAGCGCTTTTTCCATGGCTGTTTGTATTTTAAATTTAAATTAAATAATGTTTTTCATTAAGTATAAAAAGAAAATGTTTACCTAATGAATGTCAAAGTTGTTAGTTTTTCACGAATTAATAGATTATGCGAAGAAGAGTAAAATGAAAACCATTGCATATTACTTTTTGATAAATTCTTTCCTATAAAGAGGATTAACGAGTGTAACCCTCCATTTTCATGACCCACAGAACTCTCTTACTCTGTATTAATTCGAAAATAATATAAGCAGGAGCTACCACTAAACTTATTTCTTTGTTTTTCAGATTGTCACAACACATCTGAATTATGAGAAAACAAGATCTATAATTATGAAACACGTCTTCCCGGGAGCCATAACAAGCAGAAAGAAGAGAAAAAAAGGCTATGAGACATACCAATAAGATAGACCGACGCGGTTACAGCAACCAACCACCAGAGTGATATTATTACAGATGAGCGTCCATCAGGCTTAAGACCATACAGCGTGGAAGCGATGGTGAATTGAATATCCTGTATCCTGCATGGTGGTACAATAATTACAAAATTTATAAGACTTAAAAGGAACTGACAGATAAAATGTGCCTGTTATTTTAGCCTCGGTATATGTCCATATGGAAAATGACATAAATACCATAAATGACATTTCGCAGTGAAAGAATTTCTATCAAGGTTAACTACCAAGACGTTCAATACAAAACAAAACCAAACCGCCGCCAAATCCATCTACAACAGTCTCCTGTCATGACAAATACAATATAACGCTGTGTCATCAACAAAAGAAAAGCCTTCTTATGCCTTCTTCTGTGCGCGCTGCTTTCTTATCGCCTAATGATATACCACGATCAAGCACTCCAACAGAGGCGGCATTTGTATTGCGATTGCTTGTGTGTCGAATACACATAACACAGGTGTTAACGCCATCTGTGGTCACGGCAATGCGACGACGTCGAAATGACCTGTCGATAAATCTACGAGGTTCCTGTCATATTCACCAGGTGGCTCTGTAAGAGATGGTGCTGCCCCCGTGTTGTTTAAGTTTTGTTCATTCGCATTTTGATTTTTGTCGAATAATAAACGATTTTTGAAGAGAGAAAAATAAAGGCAATCATTTTGACCCGTATCAGTCTGCCTAAATTAAAATATTAAAAGAGGAAAGAAGAAGAGAAGGAAGGAGAGGAGACTGACTTCGCAGAGAAGCACAAGAACTTTACCTACAGGAAATTACATAAAAAATACTAGCTACCTACTAACCGGCTTTATCTGTTATTTATTTGTGCAATAGACAACAAGTTTTAGTTAACTTTACATTTCAATTGCATTTTTCATTTACAAATCAAAGAAGAGTAATAATGGTGCATATACTATCTTCATGGTTGTAATCATTATTATTATAGTATGCTGCGCACAAAAAAGAAATGAAACATTTAAGAAAGTACATGTACAAAGACGAGCTTATCTCTATAAGAGATTTCTTTCAGCAAACCTTTTATCTGGTTGTCCAACAATGTGTTCTATATTTATCTACTATTATATTACTAATATGTTCATGCACTTTTTTACTAATCGTTTTCATCTTACAAGTTTGTTACTATCTTGCTTAGTCGTCAATGCTTATAAACTGAAACTAAAATACTTTCTTATGTTTTATTATTGTTGACTTAATTTCTATTATTAATTCGCTTTTAACCTGCACAAAATGCTGAGTAAACTTGAGTTGTTGCTACTGCTTACCATTAACACAATTTTGTAAAAAAATTATATTAAGTTTCATTCTCTTTTTCTAAAACTTATAAATTCCCAAAATAAAGTTTAAATAGTCTACAAATTAATGCTTTGAAGACTTTATTATCGATTTTTTTATCATTAACACGCTGGATGTAAATAAATCAAATTCTAATGCAGATTTTAATTTTGCATAGGTACATGTTATATTTTTTCTACAGTGGTTTTATCTTTAAATAAATAAAAGATAATCTTAACATCACCTATTTGTTTTAATAAGTCATATTTATCAACGAGTACCTATTGTAGAAGAATCGTGTTAGTATGAATAAATCAGTCAGTTATTATTTACTATTCCGGAATCTCTTTCTGAATACGAATGAATCCGATTTGAAATCACGATTTGAACTCACATTTTAAAATAAACAAATGCTTACAAAAAAAAAAACTTCCTCTAAAAACTTAACAGCACTCCCCAGCCGAGGTTCGAACCCGGGACCTCTTGCGTGGCAGCCAATGCACTACCGCTGCGCCACAGAGGTCTTCAATAATCTCTAATCACTCCTCTTTACCACATACCTATGTACTGTTAAAACTGTTTCAGAAGATTATTTTAAGCATGTAAGACCGATAATTCTCAATGTCCACAGCGCATGCTTTAGCTATGTCGTGACGAAGCATCCCGCCGCGGCGAGGCCGAAGGCCGAGCTCCGTCCAGGCCGAGGCCGAAGGCCGAGACCATACATGTTCCCACGCAACAATTCACTGCAATAAGTGTCTAGCGAGGCCCTAGGCCGAGCGCCGCGGAGAGCTCAGCTCGGAGCGGCTGGGGGTTGGCGCGCGTAAGCGCGCAGGGGGCTCGCCCCCTAGTTATATATATATAAAGCTACAATGCGATATACTCACTGATCTAACATAATACGTTTTCTCGGAAATGGCACGAGTTGGACGAAAATGATGTATGACAAAGTTGTAGGGAATGTACGATATACGGCCATCCTATGGAGCCGATTTTTGAATTTCGAACGCGTTCCACTACGCGAGGGTGCTAACTCTGTCGTTTACCGACCGATTTGGATGAAATTTTCACCCGGCCTTTTCTTCGACACGCCATTTTCGGTTCCGCCGACGGTCGTTCCAAATTCAAAATACCACCGGAGCTATAGCCCTCCGAAAATCGGCCTTTTTTCGACCTCTACGCAAAAAAGTCGGCAGCCAACTGGGCGCATGCCAGGGACCAGCCGTAAACGGCATCGTGTCGTCAAAGGACCCAGGTATATGAGAAAAATCCGACATTCTGACATTTCAAGATGGCGGCCGAGATATTGGCTTTCAAAGGTGTCAAATTTACTATGCAGAATTTCTACAAAAAAATTGTACTGAAAATCATCTTTTTCGTAGAAAATCGTAATTTTTTTGTACTATCGATGGAGGCTAAGCGCCGAAATGAGTACTTGGCTGGGAATGGCGTCACCACGCCGAGGTACTGTAGCATTCCAGTTGGCCATCGACCCATTAAAGTTTGAAAATCACGCACTTTAATAGAAAATTTTCACCCGAAATAGGATTTTTCATACAAAAATGCATTTCTTTAGTACCACCGACGGAGGCCAAAGGCCGAAACTACTACTCGGCTGGGAGCGGCTACTTAGTGCCGAGGTGCTGTGGCATTCCAGTTGGCCATCGACTCATCAAAGTTTGAAAATCACCCACTTTAATAGAAAATTTTCACCCGAAATAGGATTTTTCATACAAAAATGCATTTCTTTAGTACCACCGACGGAGGCCAAAGGCCGAAACTACTACTCGGCTGGGAGCGGCTACTTAGTGCCGAGGTGCTGTGGCATTCCAGTTGGCCATCGACTCATCAAAGTTTGAAAATCACCCACTTTAATAGAAAATTTTCACCCGAAATAGGATTTTTCATACAAAAATGCATTTCTTTAGTACCACCGACGGAGGCCAAAGGCCGAAACTACTACTCGGCTGGGAGCGGCTACTTAGTGCCGAGGTGCTGTGGCATTCCAGTTGGCCATCGACTCATTAAAGTTTGAAAATCACGCACTTTAATAGAAAATTTTCAC
>OW203727.1:24849452-25200344 GCA_934045075.1 Yponomeuta sedellus | reverse complement strand
AAGGATCTGCAACATCAGCAGATACTTCGAAGCCCAGACGCCTCTAAACCGGGACCCCAAACGTACGCCTCGGTCACTTCAAAACCGTCTCCGCCCAAGAAATCACCTTTACCTACCACCAAGCCAGCGCTCATCATCTCGGCGAAGGGTAGTGTTGCCAGCTCTGAGGAGACGATGCAGCACTGGCGGCAGAGCGTGTCCTTCAAGGACACACAATTTACACCTGCGGCTATCAAATACGTCTCAAACAACAAAATCAGGGTTGAGTTTGATAATGACCAACAGAGAGAGGCAACCCTGAAGAAGATTGAGAAGCCTGGCGGTAAGGTGGAGGCCGAACTGGCGAAGAGCCTGAAACCGATGGTAATGATAAAGGGTATATCTCAAGACGTTTCCGCGGACGAGTTGGCGGACATCATTGTGTACCAAAATAAAGCGGTATTCGACCTAAACCCCACAAAAGACGACGTACAGTTTAATTTTAAGCGCGGTAACAGAAACCCTAAATTATACAATGCTGTACTCACGGTCGCACCGGCTGTGTGGCGAACTATACTCGGGGACAAAGACTCCAAACTAAATATTGACCACCAACGCGTCCACGTCGAAAACTACATCCCGCTCCTACAGTGCTACAACTGTCTCCAGTTCGGCCACACCCGAGCTAAGTGCGATCGTGAAGATATCGCCTGCTCGCATTGCGCCTCCAACGACCACATCTTTAAAAACTGTCCTCTAAAGAACGAACCTGATACCAGCAAATGTTTTAACTGCCAACAATTCTGCAATAAGCACAAAACCAACAAACCCATCACACATAGCGCCACCTCACTCATCTGTCCTCTCGTGCAACATATGCAAGAAAAAACCCGTAATCGCATCGACTATGGCCACTAGCACTCACCGGAATACACGCAACACAATCAAAATTCTTCAATGTAATATAGGCAAATGCTTTCGCGCACAACACGAGATGTTTGAATTCCTCGACAAAAATGACTATGACGTAGCTTTCGTCAATGAACCATACGTGGGGAGGAATCTTACCGTAAAGAATTCTTTTGGTTACGACTTATATCAATTTCCCTCTGTCGACCCCGTCAAAGCATGTTTAATTTTAAGAGCAGGTAAATTCAGCACCCTTGGCCTACCCCAATACTCCACATCCAACCTGTGTACCGTTCAACTTAACACCACTGGAACTAAAATCCTCCTCACGTGTGTGTACCTGAGACCGAGAGAAAAGACGGTGGTGGGGAGGGGAGGTGTTGATGACGGCGCTGATGTACTATCTACATTGAGTAGACTTGAAACCCTTCTGCTGCAAACCCAAGGCACCACTCACCTGATCTGTGGAGACTTTAACGGATGGCATCCAATGTGGGGTTCAACCACCGCAAACAAGAGAGGCAATAATATCGTAAATTTTCTCACAGCACACGATTTAGCGGTATGCAACAAAGGCACAACACCGACATTTCACTCCATAACACACGGCTTACTAAGAGAGACCATCGTAGATCTAACGCTGTCAAGTAACGACGCGGCCGACAACATCTTGAACTGGCACGTTGACCCGGACATTTGCACGTCATCTGACCACAATGCCATCCTTTTCGACCTGAAGCTAGGAAAAGACACCCTTGTGCGTAATAAGAAGGTCAGCACGTTCAAATACGACACCAACAAGATTGACTGGGAGAAGCTGAAGCCAAACTTCATACACCACATGTGGGAACGTTCTGATCAAAGTACCGAAGTCGACAATCTCAATGAAGAGGCCCTAGAAGAACACATACTAAAAATAACAGCAGCTATACAAGAATTCTGTGACAAAGCGCTCCCGAAGTCTAGAGGTCGCAAACCCAGGTGCCCTTGGTGGAGTGACGAACTAGATATTAAGAAAAAAGAAGTTATCCGGAATCACCACTATATCCAACGTCTCAAAAGACAGAAGAAACCACTAGACGAGGCTCTAGTAGAGAAGGAACGTTTAAAAGCTGAATACTCGCGAATGTTCAATGAGGCTTCCACTCGTAACTTTCGCGAGTTCTGTATGCGCCAAGGCCCTGAAGATGTCTGGTCTGTGACCAACAGAATTGTACAGACGAAACCACCTAAGCAGCCACCAGCGACACTGAAAATCGGAGACCGATATACCACCAGTAGTGACGAAACAGCCCAAGCCCTACTAAATAAGTTCTATCCAGACGATGACACAAACGACTCTCACCAACAGAAACGAGTCAGAGAGGTCGTGGCTGATACACCGGATACCACCCAAGAGACACCCTTCACGTATAACGAAATTATAACTGTTCTCAAAGAAATGAATCCCAAAAAAGCACCGGGTGTTGACCATCTTACCTCGGACATTTGCTTGTTTTTTGCCGACTGCTTTCCGGACATCATCACTAACATAATGAACAGATGCCTTGAACTTAACTACTTCCCTAAAACCTGGAAACATGCCATAGTGAAAATTCTCCCTAAACCTAACAAAGACGACTACACCGACATTTCTGCTTTCCGTCCAATAGGACTAATAAACGTCCTCGGCAAACTATTAGAGAAACTAATAATTCGGAGATTAGCCTATCATATGCACCTGACCGACACGTTTAACACCGCTCAATACGGCTTCAAGGAACAGACGTCCACCATCCATGCACTACAAAACATGCTGACAACGGTAACCCAAGCAAAAGACGACAAAGATCAGGTTCTCGCCGTCTCACTTGATATTAAAGCGGCGTTTGATAACGCTTGGTGGCCAGCAATCTTGCACCGACTTCAAGATGTCCAATGCCCACGTAACATCTATCAAATTGTCAAAAGTTACCTCGCAGATAGAACGGTCACACTAAACGTCGCTGAGAGCTCGGTCACGAAACACCTGACCAGAGGATGTATCCAGGGATCTGTGTGTGGCCCGTTCTTCTGGAACCTCATTGTCGACGTACTTCTCGACACACCAATGCCTGCTGGTTGCAGATTGCAGGCATTCGCCGATGATATATTTCTGCTGGCTCAAGCCAAAAACATCAAAGACCTTCAGGAGAACGCCAACGCAGCACTAAAAACTATAGTTCAATGGGGACTCGACATGAAACTTTCGTTCAGTGTGGCGAAAACACAAGCCATCGCGTTCACGAACAAAGCTCTGCGAGCCAAAATATACATGGCCGGATGCCGGTTGGAATTCAGCAATAACATTAAACTACTCGGAGTAATTATCGACAGAAATCTCAAGTTCATCCAGCATACTAAACATATAGCCACTAAATCCCGCAAAATATATTCCAAATTAATCCAATATATCAAACCAACCTGGGGCATCAACCCCGAAAATGTGAAAACCATCTACACCCATGTAATTGAACCAATAGTTTGCTACGCTGCTTCCATCTGGCACACAGCCCTTAATTACAAGTGCGTATGCGACGCGCTCCTCTCTCTCCAGCGCAGCTTCGCCATTGCAATAGTGAGAGGATTTAGAACACTTAGTACCGTTGCAGCCATTTCCCTCGCCCAGCTAACCCCGTTGAATCAAAAAGTGTTAGAAGTCGCTGACATTGAGAACGCTAGAATAAAGGGAACATCACATTTTCTACCCTCCGACATTACACTGGACAGGCCCGCACTCCCCGTCGAAAAACTTCACCCCAGCTTACGTCAGCCTATCAAAATCAACGAAGGGATAACACCCGAATTAGTACCTGAGTATTTCGAAAAAGACTGTTACCATATTTACACAGATGGCAGTAAATACGATGGGAAAGTGGGGGCAGCGGTAGTTGTACGCAAGCCCGATGACAGAAAAACAACACTAAAAATCAAACTACACGGCACATGTTCCGTATACCAAGCCGAGCTATTGGCAATCGAGAGAGCTTGTAAATGGGTAGATGACAATAACACGACATTGGTCTGTATTCTATCGGATTCCAAATCAGGCCTTCAAGAAATTAGCAACGCAGAGAGCAGCCAGCCAACGGTAGTGTCCATACACAGATATCTTCATAGCCTCAAATTAAAAAATATACGCATAACCTTTATTTGGATCAAAGGACACTCTGGAGTAACCGGCAATGAAGAGGCTGACGCTGCCGCCAAAAGTGCAGCTGGATCCAATCGCGCATTCGACTTTGACAAATTCCCCTTAAGTCATATCCGGTACGAATGCAAGACTCGCAGTACTGAAGCTAGAGGAAGATTCTACGACCAAGTTGGCAAAGCTACCTATACGAAATCTTTATGCCAAACCCATGAACAACTCACTACAGTATTAAATAGCCTAAAAATCAACTTTGCAACTACACAATTCCTGACAAATCATGGTTTCCATAAAGAATATTTACACAGATTTAAAATTACAGAAAATAACACTTGTCCTTGTGACAACTTATCCATCCAAACATTTTCACATTTGATGAAAGTCTGTCCCTACTTCAGTGCACATAGAACGAAACACGAACATTTATGTTTGGTCTTGAAAGTCGATCCCTATGATGCACTGGATGTGGTAAAGTATGAATCAACAACAGACACATATGAATACCTCATAACGACTATTGTCAGTGAATTAAAAGAAATAAATAAGACTTAAAAAAAAAAAAAAATAATAAAAATAAAAAAAAAATAATAATAAAAAAAAAAAAAAAATAATATGGAACAATAAATGATAAAACGCAACAATATGCATAAATACTCTCAATAACCAAAAGAAAAACTACATGTAAATAAAAATAATAAAAAAAAAAAAAAATATGTATCTATATATATATATATAATATATAAAAAAAAAAAAAAATAATAATATATAATTATATATAATAATAAGCATAAGCATAATCAATATGGAACAACATATTATAAAAAGATGTAACATGCACAAATACATCTATGTACAATAACATTTATTAAACAACAAAATTACCTGTTAATACACAAGATCTCAATAAAGTCTAACGTAAAATCACACAAAATAAACAGACACTTAATGGGGCGGAGTATACCGTAAGCACCACCCCATTAATGGTAATACTCATTTATTCAAAAAAAAAAAAAAAACCTAACCTAACCTAACCTAACCTAACCTAACCTAACCTAACCTAACCTAACCTAACCTAACCTAACCTAACCTAACCTCCCCCTCCCCCCCCCCTCGACGGTTGCCGCCTTGTCGTGGCGAGGGGGCTAAGTAGCCGTGGTTCAGGACCGCCACGGTGAAACTAAGAGCAACCCAGGAGGGACCGCTCCTCGCTCGCGAGTTGAGCGGTCAGTAGGTGGCGGTGCTGTATGGGCAGCACCGCCACTGAGGCGGGCTGCGATGTCGTATGGGCGGCATCGCAGCCGAAGGGAGGAGGCCGCGGCGGGAGAGGAGTGCCGGTATTACGGTGCGCCGCTCTCCCTGCCTGCCGCGGCCTTACCGGGGCCGCCACCGGTTGATGGCGGACGCGGTGGGGTCGCAGGGGAAGAGGAGTGCTGGTATAGCGGTGCGCCTCTCTCCCTATCCCCTGCGACCGTCTAGTCGCCTGGGCCCTGTTTCACACTGTGGAGCGGGACCCGGGCGACCAAGAGGAGGAGGTCCGGCTGGGGGGGGCGCCTTGTGCGCCTCGTACCAGTCGGACCAGGGCCGTGGGCGGAGGGTCAGGGGACTCTCCTCCTGTAACACGGCGGGCCGGAAGGCGCCCCTGCGTGATCCGGGGGTGCCTTCCGGCACAGAGAGGGCCCGCGCGCTCGCTCTCCACCTTCTCTGCTTCATCAGAGAAGCGCTGGTGAGCGACGCGACGGGCCTCGCAGCGATGCGCTCCCTCCCCCTCTAGTCCCATTGTTTTAGCAATGGGATGGGGGGGGGGCGGCGCATTGGAGCGTATGGGGGCCTATATGGCCCCCCCGAGGAGACGCGGCGTTTCCTTGCCCCGTCGTAGCGATGGGGCAGGGGGCGCCGCTGGGGAGCCACTCTGGCTCCCCCACCAGTCGAGCCCCTCACGTGGAGGGGCGACCTCTTGCCGGGTCGCGGTGATTTAACCTTTGGCCTACCCCGCGACCCGGTAGAGGAGAGGAGGATCACCGCGGGGGTTTAGTGGGTAGTCCAGCCCTCGGGCTGGGAGTCCCACACGAAGCCGCTCTGTCGTCCCCTGACAGCAGAGTGGTGAAGTGCGTAAATGCATTCCCCCGCGTTACCAAAAAAAAAAAAAAAAAAAAACCTCCCCCTCCCCCTCGACGGTTGCCGCCTTGTCGTGGCGAGGGGGCTAAGTAGCCGTGGGGGCCTACGGGCGGGAACACACCCACGGTGAAACCAAGAGCAACCGCGGAGGGACCGCTCCTCGCTTGCGAGTCGAGCGGTCAGTAGGTGGCGGTGCTGTATGGGCAGCACCGCCACTGAGGCGGGCTGCGATGCCGTATGGGCGACATCGCAGCCGAAGGGAGGAGGCCGCGGCGGGAGAGGAGTGCCGGTATTACGGTGCGCCGCTCTCCCTGCCTGCCGCGGCCTTACCGGGGCCGCCACCGGTTGATGGCGGACGCGGTGGGGTCGCAGGGGAGGAGGAGTGCTGGTATTGCGGTGCGCCTCTCTCCCTATCCCCTGCGACCGTTTAGTCGCCTGGGCCCTGTTTCACACTGTGGAGCGGGACCCGGGCGACCAAGAGGAGGAGGTCCGGCTGGGGGGGGGCGCCTTGTGCGCCTCGCACCAGTCGGACCAGGGCCGTGGGCGGAGGGTCAGGGGACTCTCCGCCTCTAACACGGCGGGCCGGAAGGCGCCCCTGCGTGATCCGGGGGTGCCTTCCAGCACAGAGAGGGCCCGCGCGCTCGCTCTCCACCTTCTCTGTTCTCAGAGAAGCGCTGGTGAGCGACGCGACGGGCCTCGCAGCGATGCGCCGCCCCCTCTAGTCCCATGTTTTAGCAATGGGATGGGGGGGGGCGGCGCATTGGAGCGTATGGGGGCCTACATGGCCCCCCCGAGGAGACGCGGCGTTTCCTTGCCCCGTCGTTGCGATGGGGCAGGGGGCGCCGCTGGGGAGCCACTCTGGCTCCCCCACCAGTCGAGCCCCTCCAGTGGGGCGACCTCTTGCCGGGTCGCGGTGATTTAACCTTTGGCCTACCCCGCGACCCGGTAGAGGAGAGGAGGATCACCGCGGGGGTTTAGTGGGTAGTCCAGCCCTCGGGCTGGGAGTCCCACACGAAGCCGCTCTGTTGTCCCCTGACAGCAGAGTGGTGAAGTGCGTAAATGCATTCCCCCGCGTTACCAAAAAAAAAAAAACCTAACCTCCCCCTCGACGGTTGCCGCCTTGTCGTGGCGAGGGGGCTAAGTAGCCGTGGTTCAGGACCGCCACGGTGAAACTAAGAGCAACCCAGGAGGGACCGCTCCTCGCTCGCGAGTTGAGCGGTCAGTAGGTGGCGGTGCTGTATGGGCAGCACCGCCACTGAGGCGGGCTGCGATGTCGTATGGGCGGCATCGCAGCCGAAGGGAGGAGGCCGCGGCGGGAGAGGAGTGCCGGTATTACGGTGCGCCGCTCTCCCTGCCTGCCGCGGCCTTACCGGGGCCGCCACCGGTTGATGGCGGACGCGGTGGGGTCGCAGGGGAAGAGGAGTGTTGGTATTGCGGTGCGCCTCTCTCCCTGTCCCCTGCGACCGTTTAGTCGCTTGGGCCCTGCTTCACATCGTGGAGTGGGACCCAAGCGACCAAGAGGAGGAGGTCCGGCTGGGGGGGGGCGCCTCCGGGCGCCTCGTACCAGTCGGATCAGTGCCGTGGGCGGGGGGTCAGGGGACTCTCCGCCTCTAACACGGCGGGCCGGAAGGCGCCCCTGCGTGATCCGGGGGTGCCTTCCGGCACAGAGAGGGCCCGCGCGCTCGCTCTCCACCTTCTCTGTTCTCAGAGAAGCGCTGGTGAGCGACGCGACGGGCCTCGCAGCGATGCGCCGCCCCCTCTAGTCCCATTGTTTTAGCAATGTGATGTGGGGGGGCGGCGCATTGGAGCGTATGGGGGCCTTTATGGCCCCCCCGAGGAGACGCGGCGTTTCCTTGCCCCGTCGTAGCGATGGGGCAGGGGGCGCCGCTGGGGAGCCACTTTGGCTCCCCCACCAGTCGAGCCCCTCACGTGGAGGGGCGACCTCTTGCCGGGTCGCGGTGACTTAACCTTTGGCCTACCCCGCGACCCGGTAGAGGAGAGGAGGATCACCGCGGGGGTTTAGTGGGTAGTCCAGCCCTCGGGCTGGGAGTCCCACACGAAGCCGCTCTGTTGTCCCCTGACAGCAGAGTGGTGAAGTGCGTAAATGCATTCCCCCGCGTTACCAAAAAAAAAAAAAAAAACCTAACCTAACCTAACCTAACCTAACCTAACCTAACCTCATCCCCTCCGCCCCGGACCATCGGGCGATCACGTTCGAGGTGGGGGTGGGGCCCGAGACGGAGCCAGCCAGACCCAGCGGATCCACCAGGCGTTACCACGCCGCGAAGGCCGACTGGGACCTTTTTCGGGCCTCGTTCGTCGACCGTCTAGGAGACTGGACGGTCGACGAAATCGAGGCTATCGAGACGCCCCGCGGTCTTGAGGAGGCCATTGGAAGGTACACTGGGGCGATTCACGGTGCGTGCGAGGATTCGATCCCTCTTCTGGCTCCACCAAAGGCACCCAAACGGGTGATTTGGTGGGGCCCTGAGTTGCAGGCGAAGAAGCGCAACCTCATCACGTTGAGGGGTCGAATCCGGCACGCGAATCGCCGCAGAAGGGATAGGGTAGTTGAGGAGTATCTGGTGGCCAAGGAGGACTACAAGGCCGCCATAGAGGCGGCCAAGACCGCCAGCTGGGTGGAATTCTGCACAAAGCAGGAGCATGAGAGCGTGTGGGGCGGCATCTATAGGGTGCTAAGATGCGCCGCTCGTCGGAAGGAGGACACCCTCCTCAGCGGCGCGGATGGACGCACCCTGGATGCCGAGGGCTCCACAGCTCTCATAGCTGATACATTCTACCCAGCTGACGATCTACAGTCCGAGTTAGAGACTCATGCCCGCGTCAGGCAGGCGGTTGCCCGCATGGAGGATGAAGCCAGTGCCAAGCCGCGGGAGTTTATTCCCTTCTCCCAGCACGAGCTCTCGGGCGTCTTGAAGGGCATCCACCCTAAAAAGGCGCCCGGGGGGGACGGCCTCACGGCCGACATCTGCAGTGCGGCCATCAGGGCAAGAAATGATGTATTTGTTGCCCTGATGAACGCCTGCCTCTCTCTGGGATACTTCCCCAAGGATTGGAAGGCCGCTGTAGTCAAAATCCTGCCTAAGCCCAGCAGAGATGACTACACGCGGCCTAAGTCATACAGGCCAATTGGGCTCCTGTCCGTCCTGGGGAAGATCTTGGAGAAGATGATGGCCGGGAGGCTGCTCTGGCAGCTCGGGTTGGGCGGAGGACTGAGCCCGCGCCAATATGGCTTCATGCCGCAGCGCAGCACGGAGGACGCTTTGTATGATGCTGTCCAGCTCATAAGAGATCACGTCGGGCAGAAACGCATTGTCGGAGTAGTCTCCCTCGATATCGAGGGGGCCTTCGACAATGCGTGGTGGCCCGGAATAAAACACCAGATCCTGGCCACTGGATGCGACCAGTCTGTCTACCAACTCCTGTGCAGCTACCTGAGCGAAAGACAGGTCACAGTCAGGTATGCTGGAGCACAAGTAGACAGACCTACTTCTAAGGGTTGCATCCAAGGCTCGACGTGCGGTCCCCTGCTGTGGAACCTGCTACTCGACCCTTTGCTCCGGCGCGGCGAGGACCTGAGAGCTCACCTGCAGGCGTTCGCTGACGATATTTTGATTATCGCCGCGGCGCAGACTGCGGGTGAGCTTGAGGGAATCCTCAATGCCGCGCTGGAAGCCGTGTCTGAGTGGGGAGAGGCGGCTAAGATGAGGTTCGCCGCTCGAAAGACCCAAGCTATGGTGGTCACCAAGAAGCGCGATGTAATCCCGCCCAAACTGAGTCTTGGGGGGGAGGACATCGCGTTCTCGGATGAGATCACCGTACTGGGTCTGACGATCGACAAGAACCTCAATTTTCTTAGCCACCTCAACAGGGTCTGCGGCAAAGCTATGGCTAGGTTCCAGATGGTGTCTAGAGCGGCCAGGGCGACTTGGGGCTTAAATGCCGATATCGTCCGGCTGCTCTACACTACCGTCATCGAGCCTACTATCCTCTATGCGGCCAACGTCTGGGCGCCTGTCGCGCAACGTGCGGGCCCCAGGGCCGTGCTCGACAGGGTGACCAGGGCCTTCGCGATTCGCATCGCTAAGGCCCATCGCACCACCTCCCTCACTGCTGCCGTCCTCCTGGCGAGGATCCTCCCCCTCGACCTAAGGGCCGAGGAGGCCCTTCAACTCTATGAGCTGAAGAGGGGGAGGCCCTTCGCCCCGCTCCCGGGCCGGGAAGTCGAGCACCGAAGCAGCCCGTTCACGCTGGCACACCCCGCTCTTAGAACTCCGGTGGAGTTTGAGGAGGTGGCCAGCGTGGAGGAGCTCAGTAAGGTGCCCGACGACTGGCCCAGGGCTTACACGGACGGCAGTAAGATCGGGGGCAAGGTGGGGGGAGCGGTCACACTGTGGAAGGGCGGCGCTGAGGTCCGCACCAGGGGGTTCAGGCTGGAGGGATTCGCCTCCGTCTTCCAAGCGGAGATGGTGGCGATCTCTAAGGCTCTCGACCTCGTTGCCGGGGGTCCCGCTCCCATCAGGGCGAGTGTTCTGAGCGACTCCAGATCCGCTCTGGAGTTGCTCAGGAGTACCTCGCCCACACACCCGCTGGCCGTGAAGATTCACGGCCAGCTGGCGGACATCCAGCGAAACGGGGGCCTGATCCAGTTCTACTGGATCAAGGCCCACGTCGGGATCCCCGGCAACGAACGCGCGGACGAGTTGGCCAAGAGGGCGGCGTTGTCTCGCAAGGACGCGGCAGCCTATGACCTGTATCCCGTCTCACACGCAAAACTGCAGGTGAGACGGGAGACAGTGGCAAAGTGGCAGGCTCGCTACAGCGAGTCTGCCACAGGCCGCGTCACCTCGCTATTCTTCCCGGACGTCGCATCGGCCCACAAAGTCCTTGGCAAACTCACTATGTGCAATGCCAAGGCGCAGCTCCTTACGGGGCACGGCGGCTTTCGAGCGTACCTCCACAGGTTCAAGCTCGCGGGGAGTCCGTCCTGCATTTGTGATGACGAGACTCCCGAAACGCTGGAGCACCTGCTGGAGGAGTGCCCCCGTTTTGGAGCTGCTAGGGCCGATTGCGAGATACGCCTGGGAAGGGCGGTGAGGTGCGAGGCGTTCGCCGCCTTTATGGCCGACTCCAAGAGTCGAGAGACCTTCCTGGCCTTCGCCCTGGGGGTGACGCGCGCGGCCGCAAGGGCCAATGGGAGCCGATCTTAGCCCGGGCGACCCAGATGCCGTTTTTTATGCCGAGGAAGTGGGTATTACCATACTGAGTTGACAATCATCACAGGACCCCGGCGCCTTGCTTGTGACTACTCGATGGAGTAGACAGAGATAAGGCGCCGGGGAACACACCTTATGATAACAATATGATAAGTAGGCATTTGTATTTTGTATCTTACTTTATATTAATGTAAAGTAGTTTGAATTTTAATTTTAAGACATTGAGTGATATATAATGACATTTATTTTAATTTATCGTAATTCCAATTTTAATGTAATTTTTAATTCAATGTAATCTTATTTTAATTAAATCGAATTATCATAATTTTAAACATTTTGACAATTTAACCATGTAATGCCCCGGCGCCTTGCTTGTGACTACTCCACGGAGTAAACAGAGATAAGGCGCCGGGGAACACTTGTAATTAATTTTAATACGATTTCATAGTTTATACAGACAAAAAAGGTTGCCTTAGGTCTAAGAAAATGTAAATGGGTATAAAAAAAAAAAAAAAAAAAACAAGAATCAAGGAAAAAAAAAAAAAAAAAAAAAAAAAAAAAAAAAGGGACATATGATAACAACATCACACTGACAACAAAGTAAATACAAAGGAAGATTGGAAAAAAAAAAAAAAAAAAAATATATCCGAAAGATTCCCTTACGACGAAAAACCCATTAGAATAAGTATAGAAAAATTATGTAGCATAGAGAAATCATAAATAATCAAAGACCAAAGGATGCCACATAATAAATAGTGGCAGTGAACCTGTATAATTTTAAAAAAAAAAAAAAAAAAAACCTAACCTAACCTAACCTAACCTAACCTAACCTAACCTCCCCCTCGACGGTTGCCGCCTTGTCGTGGCGAGGGGGCTAAGTAGCCGTGGGGGCCTACGGGCGGGAACACACCCACGGTGAAACCAAGAGCAACCGCGGAGGGACCGCTCCTCGCTTGCGAGTCGAGCGGTCAGTAGGTGGCGGTGCTGTATGGGCAGCACCGCCACTGAGGCGGGCTGCGATGCCGTATGGGCGGCATCGCAGCCGTACGGAGGAGGCCGCGGCGGGAGAGGAGTGCCGGTATTACGGTGCGCCGCTCTCCCTGCCTGCCGCGGCCTTACCGGGGCCGCCACCGGCTGATGGCGGACGCGGTGGGGTCGCAGGGGAAGAGGAGTGCTGGTATTGCGGTGCGCCTCTCTCCCTATCCCCTGCGACCGTTTAGTCGCTTGGGCCCTGCTTCACACCGTGGAGTGGGACCCAAGCGACCAAGAGGAGGAGGTCCGGCTGGGGGGGGGCGCCTTGTGCGCCTCGTACCAGTCGGACCAGGGCCGTGGGCGGAGGGTCAGGGGACCCTCAGCCTCTAACACGGCGGGCCGGAAGGCGCCCCTGCGTGATCCGGGGGTGCCTTCCAGCACAGAGAGGGCCCGCGTGCTCGCTCTCCACCTTCTCTGTTCTCAGAGAAGCGCCGGTGAGCGACGCGACGGGCCTCGCAGCGATGCGCCGCCCCCTCTAGTCCCATTGTTTTAGCAATGGGATGGGGGGGGGGGCGGCGCATTGGAGCGTATGGGGGCCTTTATGGCCCCCCCGAGGAGACGCGGCGTTTCCTTGCCCCGTCGTAGCGATGGGGCAGGGGGCGCCGCTGGGGAGCCACTTTGGCTCCCCCACTAGTCGAGCCCCTCACGTGGAGGGGCGACCTCTTGCCGGGTCGCGGTGACTTAACCTTTGGCCTACCCCGCGACCCGGTAGAGGAGAGGAGGATCACCGCGGGGGTTTAGTGGGTAGTCCAGCCCTCGGGCTGGGAGTCCCACACGAAGCCGCTCTGTTGTCCCCTGACAGCAGAGTGGTGAAGTGCGTAAATGCATTCCCCCGCGTTACCAAAAAAAAAAAAAAACCTAACCTAACCTAACCTAACCTAACCTAACCTAACCTAACCTAACCTAACCTAACCTCCCCCTCGACGGTTGCCGCCTTGTCGTGGCGAGGGGGCTAAGTAGCCGTGGTTCAGGACCGCCACGGTGAAACCAAGAGCAACCGCGGAGGGACCGCTCCTCGCTTGCGAGTCGAGCGGTCAGTAGGTGGCGGTGCTGTATGGGCAGCACCGCCACTGAGGCGGGCTGCGATGCCGTATGGGCGGCATCGCAGCCGTACGGAGGAGGCCGCGGCGGGAGAGGAGTGCCGGTATTACGGTGCGCCGCTCTCCCTGCCTGCCGCGGCCTTACCGGGGCCGCCACCGGCTGATGGCGGACGCGGTGGGGTCGCAGGGGAAGAGGAGTGCTGGTATTGCGGTGCGCCTCTCTCCCTATCCCCTGCGACCGTTTAGTCGCTTGGGCCCTGCTTCACACCGTGGAGTGGGACCCAAGCGACCAAGAGGAGGAGGTCCGGCTGGGGGGGGCGCCTTGTGCGCCTCGAACCAGTCGGACCAGGGCCGTGGGCGGAGGGTCAGGGGACCCGCCGCCTCTAACACGGCGGGCCGGAAGGCGCCCCTGCGTGATCCGGGGGTGCCTTCCAGCACAGAGAGGGCCCGCGCGCTCGCTCTCCACCTTCTCTGCTTCATCAGAGAAGCGCTGGTGAGCGACGCGACGGGCCTCGCAGCGATGCGCCGCCCCCTCTAGTCCCGTTGTTTTAGCAATTGGATGGGGGGGGGGCGGCGCATTGGAGCGTATGGGGGCCTATATGGCCCCCCCGAGGAGACGCGGCGTTTCCTTGCCCCGTCGTAGCGATGGGGCAGGGGGCGCCGCTGGGGAGCCACTTTGGCTCCCCCACCAGTCGAGCCCCTCACGTGGAGGGGCGACCTCTTGCCGGGTCGCGGTGATTTAACCTTTGGCCTACCCCGCGACCCGGTAGAGGAGAGGAGGATCACCGCGGGGGTTTAGTGGGTAGTCCAGCCCTCGGGCTGGGAGTCCCACACGAAGCCGCTCTGTTGTCCCCTGACAGCAGAGTGGTGAAGTGCGTAAATGCATTCCCCCGCGTTACCAAAAAAAAAAAAAAAAAAAAAACCTAACCTAACCTAACCTAACCTAACCTAACCTAACCTAACCTAACCTTTTTTTTTTTTTTTTGTTGACGGGGGGGAAATCTTCAAAAGATACCCGACTTCCTGGGGGGAAAGCCGGGTTATGTTGGATTTTTACCAACTAAAACCCCCCCGGTGGCCCTCTCAGTGCGTTTGGAGGAGGGCTCCGGGATCTCAATGAACACACCGGAGCCCTCGCGCACAGTGCTGTACGCACCCGTCCTCGTAACCGGCCATGCCGGGACAGCCTCACCAAACGGCAGTGTGCGGCCACCACACACCGCCGCCTCCACGGGGTCGCTTGGAACGGTGGCTCGAGCCCCCACTCTCGCCACCCACGACCCCAGAGTCTCCTTTTAGTCGCCTCTTACGACAGGCAGGAGATACCGTAGCCCTATTCTAAGCCCGGGACTACAGGGCTGGTCCCCCTTTTAGTCGGCTCCTACGACAGGCAGGGGATACCGTAGTCTTATTCTAAGCCCATGACTACAGGGCATTTTGGCCAGGACGGGGCTGGTTAGCGCCGCCTCTGCGCCTCCGCCTCCTCGCGGGGTCGGCCTTCTCCCTCTCTCTTTCTGCCGCCTCCTTTTCGATCATTACTGACTCGCAGTAAGCGGCCACTGAGTCCCATTGACTTTTTCCTTGCACCATGGCCGCCACCACGGAGGGCAGCCGGAGGTCTGGACCGATCGCAGCAACAAGATCTTGCCGCTGCGACTGCCACGCGGGGCAGACCTCCAAGGTGTGTTGGGCATCGTCGTTGGTGGAGCCGCAGTGGTGACATGCTGCGGAGCTCTCCCTCCCTATCCTGTGCAGGTACTCACCGAAGCACCCGTGTCCGGTGAGTACCTGAGTCATTCGGTAGCCTACCTGACCTCCCTCTCGGCCCATCCATTCTCGGAAAATGGGCAGGATTGCCCCAACGACCCTCTGTCGTTGGCTAGCTGGCTCCTGCAGTCGTGTCTGCCATTCCTCCAGTGCGTCGTCATGCGCCGCTTGGCGCATCAGAGTAACTGCCCTGGGTGGCAAATCCTGCCCGTCTCCACGCATTTGATGGAGTTGTCTGTACACCTTTGCGTCCATCGACGCCAAGATGTCCAGGGGGGGAAACCTCGACAACAGACCAGCCGCCTCGTGGGAGATCGTGCGGTATCCGCGCGCCACCCTTATGGCTAGCCGGCGCTGCACGCTGAGCAGTTTAGCCTTGCATGCGCGATTGCCGGCCAGCTCATCCGCCCAGATTGGCGCACCGTATAGGGCCATGGACCGCACGACCCCCGAGTAGAGTCGCCGAACACTCTCCCGCGGTCCCCCAAGATTGGGCAGGATTCGGTGGAGGGCACCCGCTACCCTCTCGATCCGGGGGACCAAACGGTTGAAGTGCTCGACGAACTCCCAGCGACCGTCCAGAACAACGCCGAGATATTTTAGGTATCGCCCCACCCGGACATCGGCGTCCCCGACGCGAATGACAGTGCTGGGCGGTTCCGAGCCTCTAGGGAGATCGTGAAACCATAAGGCTTCGGTCTTCTGCGGAGCAACCTGTAATCCTAGGGCTCGGATCCTGCGGATGACGCACGCAACTCCATACTCAGCGACGCGAGATGTTCGCTCGAAATCATCTCCCTCGGCCAATACAAGCGTATCATCAGCGTAGCAGACTACGCGTACACCGACGGGGAGAGCGATCCGCAGTACCACATCGTACGCGAGGTTCCACAGGAGTGGCCCCAGAACCGACCCCTGCGGGACCCCGCAGTACATGTCCCGGCTGTGCGAAGCCCTATCCCTGCCGGTATATTCTACACTGCGGTCCCGGAAGTAGTCGCTGACGACGTTCTGCAGGTAGGCGGGCAAACCGTGATACGCTAGGGCCTCTTTGATGGCTCTCCAGGGCAGGGAGTTAAAAGCGTTTACGATGTCTAAACTAATCGCAAGCACCACCCTGCCCTGGGACACCGCCTCTTGTGCGAAAGAGCGGACACGGAGGATCGCATCCACTGTGGAGCGTCCGTGTCGGAAGCCAAATTGGCAGTCCGACAGGTCCGGACCGACACTCCACAAGTGGAGGTTTATCCGCTCGGCCACCACTCGCTCGAACAACTTGCCCGCCTCGTCAAGCAGGCAGATAGGCCGGTACGCCGAGGGTGAGTCTGCCGGTCTGCCCTCTTTCCGGAGTAGGACTAACCGCGCCCGCTTCCACTCCGATGGAAAGCACCCAGACCTCAGGCAGTTGCTGAGGTGGAACTGGAATCGCTCACCGAGGACGCCCAGCGCGAGCACCCAGGCGCGACCTGGTATTCCGTCGGGGCCTGGGGCGGTGTTCCGCACTGCTAGGCGCCTCACGGCTCGCCCCAGCTCCTCCTTTCCCACGTCCAAGTTTTCCGGCCACTGGGGCGGCATCGACTCTGTACACGGAAGGCCCAGCGGGCTGTCGGCGTTTCGCGGGAACAGGGTGTCCACCACATTCACCACGAGGTCAGGCTCCAGGGTCTCGGTTAACGGTGGGACCCACGGTCTGAGCCTGTCCAGTACCATCTTGTACGGACGCCCCCATGGGTCCTCATTGAGGCTGTCAACCAGCTCGTGGTGCGCCCTCTCCTTCGCGTCTGCGACAGCCGCTTGGAAGGTCGTGGTGGCCTCCCGATACGCATTATACGCTGCTATTCTCTCTTCAGAGGAGGCTTGCCGCCGCCTCCGGCTTCGCAGGTAGACCCTTCTGGCTGCCATGCACTTTGCCCGTAGTTCTGCCAGACTGTCCGACCACCAGTAAGTGGCGGTGCGCTCGGCCGGCCGTGTTCGGGGCATTGCGGCATCGCAGATCTGCACCATCCTCTCCCGGAACCATGCTGTCTCTGCCTCCGCGTCGGCAGCGACCGGTGGCTCCACCCATGCTGCGGTGTTCGCGGCGGCCACGAGCAGGTCCCGGTTTAGCTTTTTGAGTGCCCAGCGTCTCGGTCTTGCGACATCGCTGCTCCGTACTCCTTGGCCGGAACGCACCACCACATCTATAAAGATGTAGTTGTGGTCCGACAGCGTCAGCAGCTCCTCCGCTACCCGCCAGCCCGACACCAAGGCACCTGCAGATGGGGACGCCCAGGACAAGTCCACTATGGACTCGCCCTGCCATCGTACGCAGGTGCTGGCAGACCCCTGGTTTAGGAGCCCAAGGTTTAGGCACGCCGCCCAATCTAGGACGGCCTCCCCCTTGGGCTCGTCCCGGGTCCCACCCCACGCACGTGCGTGAGCGTTGAGGTCCCCGAGAACAAGAACCGGGCGAGGCTGGCAGCGACGGACACAGGCTGCGAGCCGGTCCAGGTAGGCCTCGAAAACCGCCAGAGTGACGTTGGGCGAGATGTAACAGCCTAAGACTGCTATTGTGCCCCATAAGACCGCCACAAAGCCCGAACCCCTCTCCAGTAAGGAACACGGCGGAGATCCCTCTCCTCCTCCCCAATACGCAGCCACCGAGCAGTTGTCGTCGCCGAACCACCGGGGATGAGCAGCTACCCTGTAGGGCTCCGCAACAATTGCCAGGGCAACCCTATGCTCCGCGAGGGTCTGCAGTAGCAGGTCCTGCGCCCTGCGGCAGTGGTTAAGGTTGCCCTGGAGGATTTTTAACTGGGCTGTGAATTTGAAGCCTGCGTTGCCTCCGGATGCGAGCTAGGGCCCGGCTGGCTCGACGACTGCGAGTCCCCCGCTGTGTTTTTGGGAATAAGAGAGGCCTGCTTTCCTCTTTTCCTATTGCCCTTTTTCCCCGGAGGGGTGGCGCAGTTTTGCCCCATTTTGTGATCGGCGCGCTGTCCGCGATCTGCGCAGATCGGGCATTTGGGTGAGGCAACGCATGTGAGAGCTTTGTGGCCTGGTTCTCCACACTTGAAGCAGGCATTGCTTCTGTCGGCTGCGCTCTTGCACCCGTCCCTCACGTGCCCGGTCTCAAGGCACCGATAGCACCTAATGGGCTTATCGGGTAAGTACGTCACACGGACAGCCGCCCAGTCGCCGATGCGGAGTCGAGGTTCCTCAACAACCTTTCTAACCGCCGTCAGAGGACAGCGGACCCACGCTGTGCCCAAGCGGTTTCCATTTGCGCGTATAGTGCCGACTTTTACGTCGTCAGCGCTACAGCCACCCTTGGCAGCAACTGCGATCGCGACTTCCGCTGGGGTAACCGACTCGTCAAGGTCCATGACTCGGATCTCACCCATCTTAGTGGGACGCACCACCTTGACGGGCAGATCCGAGAGGGCCTCTTTGAGGCACCCGGCTAGCTTTTCAGCATTGCTGATGCTCTCCGGGCCGGTCACCTCCAGCAGGATGCCTCCATTCTGACCTTTTCTCTGCCGTACGTCGGTGATACCGCAGTCAGAGAGTTTCACCTTCGCTTTGGCGGTGGCCATCACCTGCGCAAAGGTGACCTCGGCATCCTTGGCCAGCGTCAGCATAACCGCCGATGACTTTGGTGGCCTTGGCGGTTTCGGCTTCTGTTTGGCCTTCTGATTGGCAGGCTTTGACGCTGCCTTTTTCGTCACCGCCTTTCGAGGGTTTGTCTTCTTGCCTGCCACCTGGGCCCACGAAGCAAAGTTCGGCATCTTTGCCGGAGCAGCAGCAGCCGCGGGTACTGGAGGTAGAGGCTCCACTGGGGGTGTTTTGTGACCGGCCTTCTTTTTCCTCTGCCGTTTTGCAGGTTTCCGCTTAACGGCAGATGCAGAGGCAGCCTCAGCTGGCGGTGGAGTGCTGCCGGAAGCTGCGGCTACTATCACCTGCTTTGGTCCCGGTGCAGCGCGAGTGGCGCGGTCAGGGAAGATTTCCTCTTTGAAGGCTGCGAGCTTCGCGTCTATCAACGCCCCGACCTGCTCCAAAAAGGAGCCCTGGGGTTTATGGGCCTGAATGGCCCGGGATGGACTGGCAGTCTTCCCTGCATCTTGCCGGCGAATACTTTCGACCTCAGCGGCAAGGTCAGACACCTGCATCTGGAGGGCAGCCAGTTTTGAGCGCAGGGAAGCATTTTCTCTTTCGAGATGCTGCTCCCTTTCAGAGCTAGTGCGCTGCGCCATCTCCTCCATGGCTGCCCTGGCGGTTCTCGCCGCGACCCGCAGCTCCCTCACCAAGAACCCTTTGAGATTCGTCGACTTCGCTGCGATCGACTCGACCACCGTCATTTTTTCATTTACCTGAGCCCCGAGATCAGCGGTTGGTTGCTGCCTCATGTGGTCCGCAAGGTCTTCAAGTGCGGGAAGGCTCAGGGACGTGCGTGTGACTGGCGGAGGCTGTGTCAGGTCCACGCTCTCATCCAGTGGGGGCCGCTTACCCCTCGCCCTTTTCGCGTCCCTAGTGGCCGTGCCAGGCACCGCGCTCTCTCGCTTCCTCTTTCGAGCAGAGCCAGTAGACCATTGGGAGGCCTGCGAGCAGTCAGACTCGTAGCCCACCTCCGACATCCGCTCCAGCTCTACAACAGCGGGAATTGCGAAGCAGCTCGCGATGATCCGCTGCTTCTCTCTATCCGCTTCGTCCATCTCCTTCTCCTTTTCTTCATCTCTTTCCTTCATTCCCTCATTCTTCTCTCTCTCCTCCTCCTTCTCCATCTCTTTCTCCCTATCGACATCCAGCATAATTTTGTCCCCCCCAGAATACGTGGGACTGCCCGAGCTAGGAAGCTCGGAGAGGGATTCTCCGACACCGGAGGTGCCGGTACCCTCCTGGGGTAGTTTCTTTTTGAATTGTGCTGACATCATGTTCTTTATTACCTCGGTATATCATAGATATAGTTTGCGGTACGCCTGCCTGGATGAACCAGGCAGCCGATGCCTGGACTTAACCCTTTCGGCTCCACATCGACCTTATCGGCTTAAGCCCAGTACTGGAAAGCGCCGCGCACGTACCACTTCCAGGTTTTTTTATAGAGGTTAACTCCTCGCAGCCCGACCGCTAACGGCAGGGCCCTCGGTCCCGGTGAGTCGGGGTTCCGATATGCTCACGCAAACCCAGATGGGCTGCCCCACCCGGACTCTGTGAGAACAGGGTCCAGGCGCCCTCGTCTGCCAGATTTTTCGCCGCTGGCCAGCAAGATCCCATAAAGAGAAGTTACTGACCAGCGCCCAGGGTGCACCGGCCCTTGCCACTTACCCCTCCCACTGGTTCAAAATGAATCAGTAGGAACGGAAGCGGAAGGGCACACGGGGAGGTAATCTGGCATCGCACCCCAACCTAACCTAACCTAACCTAACCTAACCTAACCTAACCTAACCTAACCTAACCTAACCTAACCTAACCTAACCTAACCTAACCTAACCTAACCTAACCTAACCTAACCTAACCTAACCTAACCTAACCTTACCTAACCTAACCTAACCTAACCTCCCCCCCCCCCCCCCCCTCGACGGTTGCCGCCTTGTCGTGGCGAGGGGGCTAAGTAGCCGTGGTTCAGGACCGCCACGGTGAAACTAAGAGCAACCCAGGAGGGACCGCTCCTCGCTTGCGAGTCGAGCGGTCAGTAGGTGGCGGTGCTGTATGGGCAGCACCGCCACTGAGGCGGGCTGCGATGCCGTATGGGCGGCATCGCAGCCGTACGGAGGAGGCCGCGGCGGGAGAGGAGTGCCGGTATTACGGTGCGCCGCTCTCCCTGCCTGCCGCGGCCTTACCGGGGCCGCCACCGGCTGATGGCGGACGCGGTGGGGTCGCAGGGGAGGAGGAGTGCTGGTATTGCGGTGCGCCTCTCTCCCTATCCCCTGCGACCGTTTAGTCGCTTGGGCCCTGCTTCACACCGTGGAGTGGGACCCAAGCGACCAAGAGGAGGAGGTCCGGCTGGGGGGGGCGCCTTGTGCGCCTCGTACCAGTCGGACCAGGGCCGTGGGCGGAGGGTCAGGGGACCCGCCGCCTCTAACACGGCGGGCCGGAAGGCGCCCCTGCGTGATCCGGGGGTGCCTTCCAGCACAGAGAGGGCCCGCGCGCTCGCTCTCCACCTTCTCTGCTTCATCAGAGAAGCGCTGGTGAGCGACGCGACGGGCCTCGCAGCGATGCGCCGCCCCCTCTAGTCCCGTTGTTTTAGCAATTGGATGGGGGGGGGCGGCGCATTGGAGCGTATGGGGGCCTATATGGCCCCCCCGAGGAGACGCGGCGTTTCCTTGCCCCGTCGTAGCGATGGGGCAGGGGGCGCCGCTGGGGAGCCACTTTGGCTCCCCCACCAGTCGAGCCCCTCACGTGGAGGGGCGACCTCTTGCCGGGTCGCGGTGATTTAACCTTTGGCCTACCCCGCGACCCGGTAGAGGAGAGGAGGATCACCGCGGGGGTTTAGTGGGTAGTCCAGCCCTCGGGCTGGGAGTCCCACACGAAGCCGCTCTGTTGTCCCCTGACAGCAGAGTGGTGAAGTGCGTAAATGCATTCCCCCGCGTTACCAAAAAAAAAAAAAAAACCTCCCCCCCCCCCCTCGACGGTTGCCGCCTTGTCGTGGCGAGGGGGCTAAGTAGCCGTGGTTCAGGACCGCCACGGTGAAACTAAGAGCAACCCAGGAGGGACCGCTCCTCGCTCGCGAGTTGAGCGGTCAGTAGGTGGCGGTGCTGTATGGGCAGCACCGCCACTGAGGCGGGCTGCGATGCCGTATGGGCGGCATCGCAGCCGTAAGGAGGAGGCCGCGGCGGGAGAGGAGTGCCGGTATTACGGTGCGCCGCTCTCCCTGCCTGCCGCGGCCTTACCGGGGCCGCCACCGGTTGATGGCGGACGCGGTGGGGTCGCAGGGGAAGAGGAGTGCTGGTATTGCGGTGCGCCTCTCTCCCTATCCCCTGCGACCGTTTAGTCGCTTGGGCCCTGCTTCACACCGTGGAGTGGGACCCAAGCGACCAAGAGGAGGAGGTCCGACTGGGGGGGGGCGTCCGAGCGCCTCGTACCAGTCGGACCAGTGCCGTGGGCGGAGGGTCAGGGGACCCTCAGCCTCTAACACGGCGGGCCGGAAGGCGCCCCTGCGTGATCCGGGGGTGCCTTCCAGCACAGAGAGGGCCCGCGCGCTCGCTCTCCACCTTCTCTGCTTCATCAGAGAAGAGCTGGTGAGCGACGCGACGGGCCTCGCAGCGATGCGCCGCCCTCCTCTTGTCCTATTGTATGGGCAATGGGTCGGGGGGGGGCGGCGCGTTGGAGCGTATGGGGGCCTATAGGGCCCCCCCGAGGAGACGCGGCGTTTCCTTGCCCCATCGTATGAGGCGTTGCGATGGGGCAGGGGGCGCCGCTGGGGAGCCACTTTGGCTCCCCCACCAGTCGAGCCCCTCACGCGGAGGGGCGACCTCTTGCCGGGTCGCGGTGACTTAACCTTTGGCCTACCCCGCGACCCGGTAGAGGAGAGGAGGATCACCGCGGGGGTTTAGTGGGTAGTCCAGCCCTCGGGCTGGGAGTCCCACACGAAGCCGCTCTGTTGTCCCCTGACAGCAGAGTGGTGAAGTGCGTAAATGCATTCCCCCGCGTTACCAAAAAAAAAAAAAAAAAAACCTAACCTCCCCCTCGACGGTTGCCGCCTTGTCGTGGCGAGGGGGCTAAGTAGCCGTGGGGGCCTACGGGCGGGAACACACCCACGGTGAAACCAAGAGCAACCGCGGAGGGACCGCTCCTCGCTTGCGAGTCGAGCGGTCAGTAGGTGGCGGTGCTGTATGGGCAGCACCGCCACTGAGGCGGGCTGCGATGTCGTATGGGCGGCATCGCAGCCGAAGGGAGGAGGCCGCGGCGGGAGGGGAGTGCCGGTATTACGGTGCGCCGCTCTCCCTGCCTGCCGCGGCCTTACCGGGGCCGCCACCGGTTGATGGCGGACGCGGTGGGGTCGCAGGGGAGGAGGAGTGCTGGTATTGCGGTGCGCCTCTCTCCCTATCCCCTGCGACCGTTTAGTCGCCTGGGCCCTGTTTCACACTGTGGAGCGGGACCCGGGCGACCAAGAGGAGGAGGTCCGGCTGGGTGGGGCGCCTTGTGCGCCTCGTACCAGTCGGACCAGGGCCGTGGGCGGAGGGTCAGGGGACCCGCCGCCTCTAACACGGCGGGCCGGAAGGCGCCCCTGCGTGATCCGGGGGTGCCTTCCAGCACAGAGAGGGCCCGCGCGCTCGCTCTCCACCTTCTCTGTTCTCAGAGAAGCGCTGGTGAGCGACGCGACGGGCCTCGCAGCGATGCGCCGCCCTCCTCTTGTCCTATTGTATGGGCAATGGGTCGGGGGGGGGCGGCGCGTTGGAGCGTATGGGGGCCTATAGGGCCCCCCCCGAGGAGACGCGGCGTTTCCTTGCCCCATCGTATGAGGCGTTGCGATGGGGCAGGGGGCGCCGCTGGGGAGCCACTCTGGCTCCCCCACCAGTCGAGCCCCTCACGTGGAGGGGCGACCTCTTGCCGGGTCGCGGTGACTTAACCTTTGGCCTACCCCGCGACCCGGTAGAGGAGAGGAGGATCACCGCGGGGGTTTAGTGGGTAGTCCAGCCCTCGGGCTGGGAGTCCCACACGAAGCCGCTCTGTTGTCCCCTGACAGCAGAGTGGTGAAGTGCGTAAATGCATTCCCCCGCGTTACCAAAAAAAAAAAAAAACCTAACCTAACCTCCCCCTCGACGGTTGCCGCCTTGTCGTGGCGAGGGGGCTAAGTAGCCGTGGGTGTTGGACGACCACCCACGGTGAAACTAAGAGCAACCACGGAGGGACCGCTCCTTGGAGCGGTCGGAGGTGGCGTCGCTTGGGCCCTGCTTCACACCGTGGAGCGGGACCCAGGCGACCAAGAGTAGGAGGTCCGGCTGGGGGGGGGCGCCTCGTGCGCCTCGTACCAGTCGGACCAGAGGGCCGTGGGCGGAGGGTCAGGGGACCCTCCGCCTCTAACACGGCGGGCTGGAAGGCGCCCCTGCGTGATCCGGGGGTGCCTTCCAGCACAGAGAGGGCCCGCGCGCTCGCTCTCCACCTTCTCTGTTTCATCAGAGAAGCGCTGGTGAGCGACGCGACGGGCCTAGCAGCGATGCGCCGCCCTCCTCTTGTCCTATTGTATGGGCAATGGGTCGGGGGAGGGCGGCGCATTGGAGCGTATGGGGGCCTATACGGCCCCCCTGAGGAGACGCGGCGTTTCCTTGCCCCATCGTATGAGGCGTTGCGATGGGGCGGGGGGCGCCGCTGGGGAGCCACTCTGGCTCCCCCACCAGTCGAGCCCCTCACGCGGAGGGGCGACCTCTTGCCGGGTCGCGGTGATTTAGCCTATGGCCTACCCCGCGACCCGGTAGAGGAGAGGAGGATCACCGCGGGGGTTTAGTGGGTAGTCCAGTCGTCACGGAGGTTATGCCAGCTCCGTGTCGCTGGGAGTCCCACACGAAGCCGCTCTGTTGTCCCCTGGCAGCAGAGCGGTGAAGTGCGTAAATGCATTCCCCCGCGTTACCAAAAAAAAAAAAAAACCTAACCTAACCTAACCTAACCTAACCTCCCCCTCGACGGTTGCCGCCTTGTCGTGGCGAGGGGGCTTTAGTAGCCGTGGTTGCGGGACCACGGTGAAACAAAGAGCAACCGCGGAGGGACCGCTCCTCGCTTGCGAGTTGAGCGGTCAGTAGGTGGCGGTGCTGTATGGGCAGCACCGCCACTGAGGCGGGCTGCGATGCCGTATGGGCGGCATCGCAGCCGTACGGAGGAGGCCGCGGCGGGAGAGGAGTGCCGGTATTACGGTGCGCCGCTCTCCCTGCCTGCCGCGGCCTTACCGGGGCCGCCACCGGCTGATGGCGGACGCGGTGGGGTCGCAGGGGAAGAGGAGTGCTGGTATTGCGGTGCGCCTCTCTCCCTATCCCCTGCGACCGTTTAGTCGCTTGGGCCCTGCTTCACACCGTGGAGTGGGACCCAAGCGACCAAGAGGAGGAGGTCCGGCTGGGGGGGGGCGCCTTGTGCGCCTCGTACCAGTCGGACCAGGGCCGTGGGCGGAGGGTCAGGGGACCCGCCGCCTCTAACACGGCGGGCCGGAAGGCGCCCCTACGTGATCCGGGGGTGCCTTCCAGCACAGAGAGGGCCCGCGCGCTCGCTCTCCACCTTCTCTGCTTCATCAGAGAAGCGCTGGTGAGCGACGCGACGGGCCTCGCAGCGATGCGCCGCCCCCTCTAGTCCCGTTGTTTTAGCAATTGGATGGGGGGGGGCGGCGCATTGGAGCGTATGGGGGCCTATATGGCCCCCCCGAGGAGACGCGGCGTTTCCTTGCCCCGTCGTAGCGATGGGGCAGGGGGCGCCGCTGGGGAGCCACTTTGGCTCCCCCACCAGTCGAGCCCCTCACGTGGAGGGGCGACCTCTTGCCGGGTCGCGGTGATTTAACCTTTGGCCTACCCCGCGACCCGGTAGAGGAGAGGAGGATCACCGCGGGGGTTTAGTGGGTAGTCCAGCCCTCGGGCTGGGAGTCCCACACGAAGCCGCTCTGTTGTCCCCTGACAGCAGAGTGGTGAAGTGCGTAAATGCATTCCCCCGCGTTACCAAAAAAAAAAAAAAAAAACCTAACCTAACCTAACCTAACCTTTTTTTTTTTTTTTTTTTTTTTTTTTTTTTTTTTTTTTTTTTTTTTTTTTTTTTTTCGCTGGGAAAAATGCGTTACGCATCTCCCGTCGGGGGACGGGAGAGAGTATGTGGGACTCCCCGGGAAAGCGATTCCCGGTATACCCACTAAACAACCCAGCGGCACCCCTCGTCGCCTTTAGTGGCGGGGGTCTGGGAAACCGGCACAGCCTTTACTTCCAGTCCCCCGCCGGTGTTGCCCGCCTAGGCACGGCGGGCCCGACGCGCCCCGCCCTTTACGGGGAGGGGCCCGAGGACAACCGTGGGTGCTCGGTCATCCTCGTACGGCTCGGTGATGAGCGGTGCAATGCGGGCGAGGGCGCCCCCGCACCTGTCGCCCGCTGCTCATCACCATGGAGCGAGAGGAAGGGGGGACGCTAACGTGTCCGCCCTCTCCCGCCCCTCTTTCGACGGCGGAGCAGCGGCGCGAGAGGATCGTTCTCCCGCGCGCGCTCCGCCTCCTCCCTCTGCGACATCACGTCCTCACAGAAGGAGGCGACCGCCGTCCACGCCTCCTCGCTACCCAGCATGGCATTTACCAAGCCGGGCAGCGAGAGGTCCGGCCCAACCACGGCGATTAGACTGCGGCGCCGCTCGGACAGCGACGGGCACACCTCAAGGATGTGCTGCGCCGTGTCGTACGCCGCGCCGCAGTCCTGGCACCCCGGACTTTCCTCTCTCCCGATCCGGTGCAGGTACGAACCGAAGCATCCGTGCCCGGACAGCACCTGCACCAGCCGGAAAGAGAGGAAACCGTGCGACCGCTCAAGCCAGTCCTGAAGGACCGGCCCGAGCGCATCCAGGGTTCGGCGGCCAAACGTTGCGGTGGCGAGGGCCGCCCTCCAGTGGTGGATGACGGCTTCCATCGCCTCCCGCCTGACGGCCGCCCGTTCCTCAGGAGCGGGGCGCTCCCCGCGCGCTCTTCGCGCCGCCGTCCATTCGTGCACTCTGGCGAGCACCCACGCCTCTAGCTCCCAAGGCGGGGTGCCCGCCAGAGCGCAGGCTGCCGCGAAGCCTACCGAGCGGTAGCTTCGCGCCACCCTCTGGGCGATGGCCCTTTGAGGCGCCCGGAGCGCTGTGGCATTTTCCCTCCTCTGGAGGGAGTCTGCCCAGATGGGCGCCCCGTACAGGGCCATGCTCCTCAGAATGCCGGCGTACAGCCGCCGGCATCGCCCACTCGGCCCTCCCAAATTCGGCATGAGCCATGAGAGGGCCCTCGCCGCCTTCAGCAGGCGCGACGACAGTCCGCTGAAGTGCGGACCGAAGCGCCACCTGCTGTCCAGAGTCAGGCCCAGATATTTCATCTGGGCCTTCACCTCAACCCTGACGCCTTCCACGAAGATGTGGGCGTCAGGCGGGAGGCGCTGCTTGGGACCGTGAAAAAACACGGCCTCGGTCTTGTGCAGCGCCACCCTCAGCCCTAGGCGGCGGATCCTCCCGGCTGTTAAGGATCCGCCCGCCGAGGCCAAACTGGCCGCCTCCCAAAAGTTCCCTCCCCGGGCGGTGAGGAGAGTGTCATCTGCATAGCAGATGACGCTCGTGCCCCGGAGGAGGGTTCCCCGCAACAACCAGTCGAACCCGATGTTCCAGAGAAGAGGTCCTAAGACCGACCCTTGCGGAACACCGGATTCGACGCTATATCGCCGGAGCCGGCCAGCCTTGTCCACGAGGAGGACCACTCGGTCCTCCAAGTAGTTCGCCAGAAGGCCCCGCAAATATCGAGGCACTCCGTGGAAACGGAGCGCCTCGAGGACGGTGGGATGGGGGATGGAGTTGAAAGCGTTGGCTATGTCGAAAGACACAGCCAACACTCCATCCCCGGCGCCCATGGCCTCCTTCACCTGGCCCTTTAGTAGGGCCAGGGCGTCCACTGTCGACCGCTCAGTCCGGAAACCGTACTGAGCGTCCGAGAGGTCCGGCCCGACCACGCGCAGGTGCTCGTTCAGGCGGCCGGCGATGATCCCCTCGAACATCTTACCGACCTCATCGAGCAAGACGATGGGCCGGTATGCCGAGGGGGAGTCCGCCGGGCGCCCTTCCTTACGAAGGAGGCACAACTGCCCCTCCTTCCAAGGTTTCGGGAACCTCCCCGACGCAAGACACGCGTCGAAGAGGTCCCGAAATCTGTCCACCATCCGGGTGGCAGCTATTGCCACCACCCTAGCGGGGACGCCATCCGGCCCGGGGGCCGTCTTCTTCGCGCGGAGGCGGAGCGCCACCGCACAGAATTCGGCCTCCGTGAGAGGAGGGACCTCCTCCTCCTCCTGCTGAGCTTCGGCCCGGGGAGGATCCATCACTGGCGGGGTGAAGTTGGCCCTGTCCGGAAACAGGGACCGGACCACCCCGTCCAGCAATGCCGGCTCGAGGGTCTCCGACAGTGGGGGGCCAAAGGGGCGCAGTTTGTTCCGCGCCGCCTTATACGGCCTCCCAAAAGGGTCGTTGTCGAGACCCTCCAGGAGCTCGTCTCGTGACGAGTCCTGGGCGGCGAGTATTGCAGACCTGAGGACCCCCTTTGCGCCCACGTATAGGTCGTAAAGGCGGTCCTCGTTGGCCTGGTCGCGCACTCGCCGCCGCCGACTCCTGGCGTACTCCCGACGGGCCGCCACGCAGTCGGTCCGGAGACCCGCCAACTCCTCGGACCACCAGTGGACGGCGCGTCGGGGGGGCCGACGACGTGACCGAGGCATGCTTGAGTTGCATACCTCGGTCAACGAACCCCTCAGCCCGGCCGCGGCGGCGTCCACGTCCAGGACATTTAGCGCCGGCGAAAGCCAGTCCTGGACGAAGGCCGCCTCCCCGGCTGCCTCCCTGTCTAGGTGGACGAGAGCCCACCGAGGGAATGGGGATTGGCCCGGCGGGGCCCCTCCCTGGGGGCTCTGGGTGGAGATCTCGAACCGCACGTAGCGGTGGTCCGAGAAAGTCTCCACCATGTCCACCCGCCAGTTGTCCACACGCGCAGCTAGTGCGGGGGATGCAAAGGTGACATCCACGACTGACCCGCCCCGCCGTCGCACGCACGTGTGAACGCTCCCCCTGTTCAAGAGGGAGAGACCGGAGGAGGCCGCCCAGAGCTCCAGCTCCCGCCCGCGCGCGTCCGTGGCCGGGTTGCCCCACGCCACCGATTTGGCGTTCAGGTCTCCCAGGACGGAGACCTGACGCGAACCCACCCTGCCGACCACTGCGGCGAGGACTCCGAGAAAATCCTCGAAGTCCGACAGTGGGCGGTTCGGGGAGAAATATACGCCCACAAAGGCTATCTCTCCCCACGCGGCGGCCACGTATCCCGGTCCCCTCTCTAAGAGCGAGAGGGGAGGGGAGTCCGTGGAAGACCGCGCCACGAGTGCCACCGAGCCGTCCCTATCTCCTAGCCAGCGGCCAGGGACGGAGTACGGCTCGGCGACAACCGCCACGTCCACCAACCACTCGGCCATGACCTGGACCAGTAGGTCCTGGGCCACTCGGCAGTGGTTGGTGTTCGCCTGTAAAATGCGATGGACCCTACCCATTACTGGTCCATCGCACTTCCCTCATCGGCCGGCGGCGGCGGAACCTCGGTGGGCCCAACGGCGACGGCGGTAGAAGCAGGCCGGGCTGGCACCTGCTTCTGCCCCTTTTTTGGGGGAGGATTACATCTCCTCCCCGCCATCACGTGGTCGGCTGGGCGGCCGCTGGCGGAGCAGACGGCGCAGCGTGGCGAGGCCACGCCGCAGGCGTTCGCCTTGTGCCCCGCCTCCCCGCAGCGGTGACAGAGCTCCGACCTGTCCACACGGGACTGGCACAGAGCTCTGGTGTGACCGACTCCGAGGCACTTGAAGCAGCGGAAAGGCATGCTTTCAAGCGCCCGCACAGCGGCCACTCCGAAGCCCACGGGGAGCCGCCCTTTGGCCAGGACAGCCTTCGCGGCTGCGACTGGGCACTCCAGACGCATAGTGCCCAGACCGCCGCGGCCCGGTCTGATGGCCCGGCCCCGCACCGCCGCCGCCTCGCAGCCTCCCACAGTTGCGACCGCAGTCACCACCTCCTCATTGGTGACCGAGTCGTCGAGGCCGGTCACCTCCAAGGTCGCGGTCTTGGTGGGCCTGACCACCTTGGCCACATCCGCTATGACCTAACCTAACCTAACCTAACCTAACCTAACCTAACCTAACCTAACCTAACCTAACCTAACCTAACCTAACCTAACCTAACCTTTTTTTTTTTTTTTTTTTTTTTTTTTTTTTTTTTTTTTTTTTTTTTTTTTTTTTTTTTTTTTTTTTTTTTTCACCCAGGAGAAACCCCAATTACGGGTACCACCGGCTCGGGGGAGCACAGTGGTTATGTCGGACTCCCCGCCCTGAAAAGGGCGGTATACCGACTAAAACTCCTGGGGTGTTCCTCCGCACCGCAAAGGACGGGGCCACGGGGACGCTTACGCACACTTCCGCGACCCCGTCTGCGGGCGCCCTTTCGGGCACTCCTTCGGCGGCGCCCCTGCCCCATCGCATCGGACCGAACGACGGGGCGAGGGAACGCCGCATCTCTTCGTTGGAGCGCATAGTGGCCAAGTGCGAACCCCTTGGCCACCACACGCCCCAACGCGCCGCCCCCTCCATCCCATTGTTGTGTGGTCCAATGGGATTAGAGGAGGGCGGCGCACCTCCTCGTTGGGGCGCATGGGGGCCAATGTCAACTGTTGGCCCCCACACGCCCCACACGTGAGGCCCGTCACGTCGCCCACCAGCACTTCTCTGAAAGCAGAGATGGCGGTGAGCGACCGCGCGGGCCCCCTCCGTGCCAGAAGGCACCCTCGGAACACGCAAGGGCGCCTTCCGGCCCGCCGTGATGGACGCGGAGAGTCCCCCGACCCTCCGCGTCCCAGCGGCCACTCTGGTCCGACTGGTACGAGGCGCGCGCGCTTCCGCGCAGCGGCGCCCCCCCCAGTCGGTCCTTCATTCGGTTGGTCGCCTGGGTCCCGCTCCACAAAGTGAAACAGGGCCCACGCGACCCCTCCCGCCAGATTTTTCGCCGCTGGCCAGCAAGATCCCATAAAGAGAAGTTACTGACCAGCGCCCAGGGTGCACCGGCCCTTGCCACTTACCTTTCCCACTGGTTCAAAATGAATCAGTAGGAACGGAAGCGGAAGGGCACACGGGGAGGTAATCTGGCATCGCACCCCAACCTAACCTAACCTAACCTAACCTAACCTAACCTAACCTAACCTAACCTAACCTAACCTTTTTTTTTTTTTTTTTTTTTTTTTTTTTTTTTTTTTTTTTTTTTTTTTCGGAGGGGAAATCTCTGACAGATACCCGGCGTCTCGGGGAAAACGCCGGGTTATGTGGGGCTTGCACCCACTAAAACCCCTCCGGTGTTCCGTCTCTCGCCATTCACACCGAGCTACGTGATTCGCAAAGACACCTCCGCAACTCGGCTGGCGACCCCGTCCCCACCTTTTGCGTTTCCGCATAGGGTAGCGGTGGAGGAGCCATAGGCGCTCCGCTACCCCCATTCTCTTCATCATAGCATCCATCATATCTTGTTTGTTGTGCTGGTCGCACCAGTTACGATCGTGGGTCGCACGTGTGGTGGCGCCCGCTCCACGTCGATCTAGCACGTACCTAGCACCACTCTTCCATCACCTTGTATTTCTGCTCGGCACACCATTCCGATCGCGGGGCAAGCGCGTGGTGACGCCCGGCCCGCGGTCTGGCATGTATAACGAGCCATTCATTCATCTTCTGTCACTGATCGTACCGTACTAGACGCGGGTCGCAGGTCAGTGACGAGCGCTCCGCGCCAGCCGGAAGGCACGATCTGAGCGCCATCCCTCTCCTCGTCTTATGTGACGGTCGCACCAGTTACGATCGTGGGTCGCACGTGTGGTGGCGCCCGCTCCACGTCGATCTAGCACGATC
This sequence comes from Yponomeuta sedellus, assembly GCA_934045075.1. Lineage (NCBI taxonomy): Eukaryota > Metazoa > Arthropoda > Insecta > Lepidoptera > Yponomeutidae > Yponomeuta > Yponomeuta sedellus. Next base: position 25,168,516 of record OW203727.1, on the reverse strand, counting down.
CGAGCACCACTCATCCATCACCTGGTATATCTGCTCGGCACACCATTCGGATCGCGGGGCAAGCGCGTGGTAACGCCCGGCCCGCGGTCCGGCATGTATAACGAGCCATTCATTCTTCTTCTGTCGCTGATCGTACCGTACTAGACGCGGGTCGCAGGTCAGTGACGAGCGCTCCGCGCCAGCCAGCAGGCACGACCTGAGCGCCATCCCTCTCCTCGTCTTATGTGCCGGTCATGCTACCCAGATCACAACTCCAGATTCAGCACGACCTCTGCACCGTTCATCCATCACATTTACTCACGCACTCCTCGCGTGCGCGGGCGGCGCGGCTGGTGCCCGCCGCCCCATAAATTAATCCTCATTCATGAAATCACTTTCATCCCTCTATCTTGCCGACCGCCGTGTCAGGGACACTAGACACGGCGCCGACCGACACTTCGTCATTCAGGCGCAAGACCTACCCCGGGTCTTGCACCCTCTGACCGACACCCGCTCTGCGCCTTCTGCGCTCCCGCCTTCCGCGCCGTGCCTCGGGGTCACGCTCGCGCTGCCTCTCAGCCTCCTCTTTAGCAGTCATGACTGCCTCAGCGAAGGCCTGGACGGCCCGCCAAGCTACCTCGCTGTCGACCATCGAGCGCACGACGGCCGGCAGCGACAGGTCCACCCCTATCACGACAGTCAGCGCCGCCCTCTCGTCCGCCCACGCCGGGCACTCCACCAACGTGTGATGTGCCGTGTCCTCGTCGTGACCGCAGTGGTGGCACTCGGGTGTGGGTTCCGCTCCCGCCACCCTCCACAGATATCTCCCGAAGCAACCGTGCCCCGAGAGGAGCTGCGTAAGGTGGAAGGAGAGGACTCCGTGCCTCCTCGTCAGCCAACGCTCGAGAACCGGCCTCACCGCGGCGATAGTGTCGTGGCCCGCCGTAGGCTCCTCGAGTGCGCGCAGCCATCTGATGAGCAGACGTCTGCGAGCTCGCATGCGCCAAAGCAGCATCTCCTCCCTCGACGGGGGCTCCCCCGCGGCCCGGCACTCGGCGACGCGGTCGTACACCAGCGTGAGCACACGTGCATCCATCTCCCAGGGCAGGCAAGCGGCCAGCACACACGCCGCCTCGTAAGAGACGGTGCGGTAGCCGTGCACCATTCGCAGGCAAATAGCCCTCTGCGGACGGTGCAGCAGGGCCCTGTTCGCCCGCCCCAGGGAGTCCTCCCACACGGGTGCTCCGTACAGCGCCATCGACCGCACCACCAGCGCGTAAAGCCGCCGGCAAGCCGCATTCGGCCCACCGACGTTCGGCAGCAGGCGGCCGAGGGCACTGCACGCGGCCATGAGTCGCGGCGCGAGCCGTCGGAAGTGCTCGCAAAACGTCAGACGAGAGTCCAGAACGATGCCGAGGTAGCGCATGGCCGACCCGACATCGATCCCCACCCCATCCACCGTCACTCGAGCCCCATTCGGCGGCCCCCTCCGCGGCCCATGAATGCACAGGGCCTCGCATTTGTGGAGCGCCACCTCCAGCCCCAGTCCTCGGATGCGCTGAAGCACCTCCTCTACACTCGCGGTAGCGAGCGCGGCCGCTTCGCTAAAGTTAGCGCCGCGGGAGGTGACCAGCGTGTCATCCGCATAGCAGGTCACGCCGGCCCCCTCCGGTAGCGCACCCCGCAGCACCCAGTCGAAGCCGATGTTCCACAGCGTAGGCCCAAGGGCCGAGCCCTGCGGAACGCCGCGTGACATGGGTTTCGCCGCCCACTCGTCCCGCGCCGGATACCGGATCTCCCTCTCGGAGAGGTAAGCTCCGATGATGCGGCGCATGTGCTCCGGGAAGCCGTGGTACCGGAGCGCCTCCTCAATGCAGGCCCAGGGGAGGGTGTTAAACGCGTTCGCTATGTCGAGCGAAACAGCGAGTAACATATCGCGTCCCGCCAGCGCCTCCTCCGCCATCCCCTTCACTCTGCGGATCGCGTCGACGGTGGACCGGAAGTGCCGGAATCCAAATTGGGCCTCGGAAAGGTCCGGCCCCACCGTCTCCATGTGCCGCACGAGTCGGGCCACCAGGATGCGCTCGAACAGCTTCCCCACCTCATCCAAGAGAACGAGCGGGCGGTAGCCTGATGGCAAGTCCGCCGGTCGGCCCTCCTTCCTCAGCAGGACAAGTTTACCCACCTTCCACGGCCGGGGAAACTGGCCCCGCACGAGGCACGCGGTGAGCAAGGCCCTGAACCTCTCCTCCAGAGGGTCCAGGGCGATGATCAACGCGCGCCCCGGGATCCCGTCCAAGCCCGGGGCCTTTCTGCGGCCGCGAAGGCGCTGCATAGCGGCACCGAGCTCTGCCGCCGTCACTTCCGGCGCTTCGGTTTCGGCCGTCCCATCCGGTAGTCCCATCGGGGGAGGCGTAAGTCCATTCGCGGGTGGAAATAGGCCGGCGACCACAGTGTCCACCGTCTCCGGCCTCATGCTCCGGGTGAGCGGCGGCGCAAACGGGCGGAGCTTGTCTCGCACCATTCGGTACGGACGGCCCCACGGGTCTGCGTCAAGGGAGGCCAGCATTTCTGCAAATCCGGCGTCCTTTGCCGCCGCAATGGCTGTCGACAGAGCAGTCTTGCTCTCCCTGTATGCCGCAAGCAGGCGGTCCTCCTCCTCGGGATCGCGGAGTCGCCGCCGGCGGCTGCGGGCGTGTGCACGCCTAGCGCGCACGCAGGCGAGCCGCAGTTCCGCGATCTCCGATGACCACCAGTGCACGCGGCGAAAGGGGGCACCAGGCCGAAGACGGGGCATCGCGACGTCACAGGCTCGCGTTAGCGCCCCACGAAGCCACTCAACCTCGGCCGAAACGTCTATATCCTCGGGGCTGGCGGCGGAGCCCTTGACCCAGGCCTCAACCTCGGCAGCCTCGTGCAGCAGCTCCCTGTCCAGCTGTTTGACAGCCCAGCGCGGGGGCTCTCCCGGCAGAGGGTGCCACAGGTCGGTCGGAGCCGTAGAGAGGGCCGTCACATCGAACCGAATGTATCGGTGGTCCGACAGAGTTTCTACCTCCTCCAAGACTTCCCAACCCGTGACGCGGCGCGCAAGGGAGTGTGTCGCAAACGTGACGTCCACGACCGATCCTCCCTCGTGTCGTACACAAGTGTGCACCCCTCCCCTGTTCAGTGCCGTGTATCCTCCCGCAACGGCCCAGTCCTCCGCCTCCCGGCCTCGCGCGTTTGTCACCGTGGACTCCCACATCGGTGACTTGGCGTTGAGGTCCCCAGCGACGAGTACGTGGCGAGGACGGCGCCCGGCCACCAACACTTCGAGCTGGCGGAGGTATCGCTCGAACTGCGCAAGTGAGCCGTTCGGAGAGAAGTACACGGCGACGATCATCGTCCCATCGACCTCCCCCGCGACCCACCCGCGCCCCTTCGACAGCCGCTCCAACGGTGGTGCCCCAGCGCCCGTCCTCACGACCAATGCGACAGTGCCGTCGTCGTCACCCGCCCAGCCGGCGTGCGCCGGAACCCGGTAAGGCTCAGCGACAACCGCCACGTGTATCTGCCACTGCGCAAGGCTCTGGATCAGCAAGTCCTGTGCTCTCGCGCAATGGTTCAGATTGGCCTGCAGGAATCTGCACGTGGCCATTTACGCGGCAGTGTCCATGTCAGCCTCCGCAGTAGCCGCCCCTGCACCGGGGGTCGGCTGGCGCTGTGGCTGGGGAGGGGCCTGTGGGCCCAGACTCGCCGCCGGCGCTCTCCTCGGTGCAGGGCAGGCTTTGCTGCCGCACGTGTGCTCAGAAGGCCTACCCGCCGCCGCGCACAGGGTGCAGCGCGGCGTGGCGTGGCAGGCGCCGGCCTTGTGGCCGGGCTCACCGCAGCGATAACACAGATCACTGCGGTCCTCCGTCGACGGGCATAGCGCACGCGTGTGGCCAGGCTCCAAGCACCTGTAGCAGCGCAGTGGGCGCGCCGTCAGCAGCTCTACTCGGGCCATGCCCCATCCGACTGAGAGGCGGCCCGCCGCGAGGACCTTCTTCGCCGCAGACACGGGGCAGCGCACCCAAGCTGCGCAAGCGCCGGTCGCGCCAGGGCGCACCTCACCGCACTTTACCGCCCCCCGTTCACATTCACCCGAGCGAGCCACCGCAGCGGTCACCTCGTCCGCTGTGACGGAATCGTCGAGGCCGAACACCCGCAGTTCTGCGGACTTGATCGGCCTCGAAACTCTCGCAGTCTGCGAGCCGAGAACCTCCTCCAGTTTTCGGGCCAGCGCGTCCGCCTTGGTAGCACTCGCGGCACCCGCCCCCGCCACCTCCAGCACCCGCGCCCCGGTGACCGATCGCTTGAACCGCAGCGAGGTGATTTCAAGCGAAGCGATGTCAATTTTTGACCTCGCTTCCGAAATCACCTGCGCATACGTCATGCCCGCTTCCATCGCCTCCGGCTGCAGCGTAATAACTACTGCAGCAGAACGCGGCAGACGCAGCTTGCGCGCGGCCAGCTGGCCCGGCGTGGGTGGCGTCCCCGCGGTCCCACGAGCCACCGCCGTCACCGGTCCCGCGAGCGGGACGGACGCAGAGGCGGGCCCCGACAGCTCGCCGTCGGGTACCCGACGCGCCGCCATCGTCCTACGACGCCGGCGACGGCGGGCGGGTGTCTCGTGCACCACCCAGTCCGCGGGCGAGGCGGCAGTCGGCGTGTCGTCGATCACCTCGACGTCGACGTCGTCCGTCTCATCATCCACACAAGCGGCGGGTGGCGAGCGGGCGGTCGCCGCGTCCTCCCTCACACTCGTCGCCGTCGCGGGCAAGTCGCCGTGCGCGCCTACCGCACGCCCGCTGGCAGAAGCGGGCGAGCAGCTAACACGTCCGCCAGCCACCGCACCCGCATATGTGCCGCGTGTAGCAACACGTGCCGCCGCCACCCGAGCAGCAGCCGCCGACACCGTAGCGCGCACGCCGGCGCCGGGGGCCGGCGCGGCACGCACCACGGCGGCTGGCGACCCGCGCACCGCGGCGGGCGTTAACCCGCGCACGGCGGCGAGCGGCGGCCCGCGTACCGCGGCCGCCGGCGGACCACGCACAGAGACGGCCGGCGGCCCACGCACCGTTACGGCCGGCGGCACACGCACCGTGACGGCCAGCGGCCCACGCACCGTAGCGGCCGGCGGCCCACGCACCGTAGTGGCCGGCGGCCCACGCATCGCGACCGCCGGCGGCACACGCACCGCGACGGCCTGCGGCCCACGCGCCGTGGCGGCCGGCGGCCCACGCGCCGTCGCGGCCGGCGACCCGTGGGTCACACGTGCCGCAGCAGTCGCCGGTGCTCGCACCGATCCGGTAACGGCCGGCGGCCGTACACGCCCGGAGTCAGCCGCCGGCGGCACATGCGCCGCGGCGGCAGCCGGCGAGGCACGAACAGCAGCAGCAGCGGCAGGCAAAGCGCGAACAGCGGCAGCGGCAGCCTGCACGGGTGCCACAACAGGGGCACGGCTCGCCTTCTCCAGCTCGTCGACCCTAGCGCGGAGGCGGGCGTTCTCCTCGGAGACACGGCGGGACTCGGCGGTAGCCGTGCGGACACTCAGTTCCGCAACAGCGTCCCCGATCGCCGCCGTAGCCTTCTTCAGGCCACCAAGCAGCTCGCCCTTTATATTTTTGGACTTGCGGCCCACTTCAGCTATGTATAGAATAGCCGAGTTTATCTGGGCCACAAGTTCCCCCACCGGTACGACGCCCCCCGCGAACGCCGCTGACGTCGAGGCACGCGGCGATGTCGACCGACGATAGTACTGAGCCGTAAGGCTCGCCACCTCTGCCTGCGCGCAGAGCTTCTGCTCTTCGCGGGCGGCCTCCTTCGCCTCACCAGCCGTTCTACGGGCGCCGCCGCGCTTCGCCGTTCTGCCACGGGCCCTTGCGGCGACACCGCCGCGCGTCCCTACGCGGGACACCTTTGGGAGCAAAGCCGTCTCCTCCTCGCCATCTGGCTCAGAGTCCCACGACCCATCCGACTCAGTGGAGCGGCCTCGCTTCCTCGCTGCCACCACCCACAACTTACCGCGAGTTGGTTTTTTTCCCTCGTGGGTAGTTCGAGCGCCGCCGCCAGACGCCTCGCCGTCTCCCGCCATAGCGGCGCCGGCAGCCGACGGATCGGCGCCAGGCGCCGCGGCCGCATCCATCGTAGCTTATAACGTGTACTACGCACGCACACGCCAAACACAGATGCACACGTATGCAGGCACTTCACACTTTTATTTACTAATAAATAAACAAAAGCAATTGCTGCGGGTACTTATTTGCAAAGTAGCGAACAGCGCACACATCTACTCGCAATGGCGTACCGACGCAGACTAACCTAACCTAACCTAACCTTTTTTTTTTTTTTTTTTTTTTTTTTTTTTTTTTTTTTTTTTTTTTTTTTTTTTTTTTTTTTTTTTTTTTTTTTTTTTTTTTTCACCCAGGAGAAACCCCACTTACGGGTACCACCGGCTCGGGGGAGCACAGTGGTTATGTCGGACTCCCCGCCCTGAAAAGGGCGGTATACCGACTAAAACTCCTGGGGTGTTCCTCCGCACCGCAAAGGACGGGGCCACGGGAACGCTTGCGCACACTTCCGCGACCCCGTCTGCGGGCGCCCTTTCGGGCACTCCTTCGGCGGCGCTTCTGCCCCGTCGGTGCTCGACGACGGGGCTAGAAAACGCCGCATCTCTTCGTTGGAGCGCATAGGGGCCAAGTGCGTATGATCTTGGCCCCCATACGCCCCAACGCGCCGCCCCCTCCATCCCATCGCAACCCGGTCGATGAGACGGGGAGGGCGGCGCACCTCCTCGTTGAGGCGCGTGGGGGCCCAAGCGTCCCGGTCCCCACACGCCCCACACGTGAGGCCCGTCACGTCGCCCACCAGCACTTCTCTGAAAGCAGAGAAGGCGGTGAGCGACCGCGCGGGCCCCCTCCGTGCCAGAAGGCACCCTCGGAACACGCAAGGGCGCCTTCCGGCCCGCCGTGATGGACGCGGAGAGTCCCCCGACCCTCCGCGTCCCGGCGGCCACTCTGGTCCGACTGGTACGAGGCGCGCGCGCTTCCGCGCAGCGGCGCCCCCCCCAGTCGGTCCTTCATTCGGTTGGTCGCCTGGGTCCCGCTCCACAAAGTGAAACAGGGCCCACGCGACCCCTCCCGCCAGATTTTTCGCCGCTGGCCAGCAAGATCCCATAAAGAGAAGTTACTGACCAGCGCCCAGGGTGCACCGGCCCTTGCCACTTACCCTTCCTACTGGTTCAAGATGAATCAGTAGGAACGGAAGCGGAAGGGCACACGGGAAGGTAATCTGGCATCGCACCCCAACCTAACCTAACCTAACCTAACCTAACCTAACCTAACCTAACCTAACCTAACCTAACCTTCCCCCCCTCCCCCTCGACGGTTGCCGCCTTGTCGTGGCGAGGGGGCTAAGTAGCCGTGGGGGCCTACGGGCGGGAACACACCCACGGTGAAACCAAGAGCAACCGCGGAGGGACCGCTCCTCGCTTGCGAGTCGAGCGGTCAGTAGGTGGCGGTGCTGTATGGGCAGCACCGCCACTGAGGCGGGCTGCGATGTCGTATGGGCGGCATCGCAGCCGTAAGGAGGAGGCCGCGGCGGGAGAGGAGTGCCGGTATTACGGTGCGCCGCTCTCCCTGCCTGCCGCGGCCTTACCGGGGCCGCCACCGGTTGATGGCGGACGCGGTGGGGTCGCAGGGGAAGAGGAGTGCTGGTATTGCGGTGCGCCTCTCTCCCTGTCCCCTGCGACCGTTTAGTCGCTTGGGCCCTGCTTCACACCGTGGAGTGGGACCCAAGCGACCAAGATGAGGAGGTCCGGCTGGGGGGGGCGCCTCCGGGCGCCTCGTACCAGTCGGATCAGTGCCGTGGGCGGGGGGTCAGGGGACTCTCCTCCTCTAACACGGCGGGCCGGAAGGCGCCCCTGCGTGATCCGGGGGTGCCTTCCGGCACAGAGAGGGCCCGCGCGCTCGCTCTCCACCTTCTCTGTTCTCAGAGAAGCGCTGGTGAGCGACGCGACGGGCCTCGCAGCGATGCGCCGCCCCCTCTAGTCCCATTGTTTTAGCAATGTGATGTGGGGGGGCGGCGCATTGGAGCGTATGGGGGCCTATATGGCCCCCCTGAGGAGACGCGGCGTTCCCTTGCTCCGTCGTTGCGATGGGGCAGGGGGCGCCGCTGGGGAGCCACTCTGGCTCCCCCACCAGTCGAGCCCCTCCAGTGGGGCGACCTCTTGCCGGGTCGCGGTGACTTAACCTTTGGCCTACCCCGCGACCCGGTAGAGGAGAGGAGGATCACCGCGGGGGTTTAGTGGGTAGTCCAGCCCTCGGGCTGGGAGTCCCACACGAAGCCGCTCTGTTGTCCCCTGACAGCAGAGTGGTGAAGTGCGTAAATGCATTCCCCCGCGTTACCAAAAAAAAAAAAAAAAAAAAAACCTTCCCCCCCTCGACCCCCCTCGACGGTTGCCGCCTTGTCGTGGCGAGGGGGCTAAGTAGCCGTGGGGGCCTACGGGCGGGAACACACCCACGGTGAAACCAAGAGCAACCGCGGAGGGACCGCTCCTCGCTTGCGAGTTGAGCGGTCAGTAGGTGGCGGTGCTGTATGGGCAGCACCGCCACTGAGGCGGGCTGCGGTGTCGTATGGGCGGCATCGCAGCCGAAGGGAGGAGGCCGCGGCGGGAGAGGAGTGCCGGTATTACGGTGCGCCGCTCTCCCTACCTGCCGCGGCCTTACCGGGGCCGCCACCGGCTGATGGCGGACGCGGTGGGGTCGCAGGGGAGGAGGAGTGTTGGTATAGCGGTGCGCCTCTCTCCCTATCCCCTGCGACCGTCTAGTCGCCTGGGCCCTGTTTCACACTGTGGAGCGGGACCCGGGCGACCAAGAGGAGGAGGTCCGGCTGGGGGGGGCGCCTTGTGCGCCTCGTACCAGTCGGACCAGGGCCGTGGGCGGAGGGTCAGGGGACCCGCCGCCTCTAACACGGCGGGCCGGAAGGCGCCCCTGCGTGATCCGGGGGTGCCTTCCAGCACAGAGAGGGCCCGCGCGCTCGCTCTCCACCTTCTCTGTTCTCAGAGAAGTGCTGGTGAGCGACGCGACGGGCCTCGCAGCGATGCGCCGCCCCCTCTAGTCCCATTGTTTTAGCAATGGGATGGGGGGGGGCGGCGCATTGGAGCGTATGGGGGCCTGTATGGCCCCCCGAGGAGACGCGGCGTTTCCTTGCCCCGTCGTAGCGATGGGGCAGGGGGCGCCGCTGGGGAGCCACTTTGGCTCCCCCACCAGTCGAGCCCCTCACGTGGAGGGGCGACCTCTTGCCGGGTCGCGGTGATTTAGCCTATGGCCTACCCCGTGACCCGGTAGAGGAGAGGAGGATCACCGCGGGGGTTTAGTGGGTAGTCCAGCCCTCGGGCTGGGAGTCCCACACGAAGCCGCTCTGTTGTCCCCTGACAGCAGAGTGGTGAAGTGCGTAAATGCATTCCCCCGCGTAACCAAAAAAAAAAAAAAAAACCTTCCCCCCCTCGACCCCCCTCGACGGTTGCCGCCTTGTCGTGGCGAGGGGGCTAAGTAGCCGTGGGGGCCTACGGGCGGGAACACACCCACGGTGAAACCAAGAGCAACCGCGGAGGGACCGCTCCTCGCTTGCGAGTTGAGCGGTCAGTAGGTGGCGGTGCTGTATGGGCAGCACCGCCACTGAGGCGGGCTGCGGTGTCGTATGGGCGGCATCGCAGCCGAAGGGAGGAGGCCGCGGCGGGAGAGGAGTGCCGGTATTACGGTGCGCCGCTCTCCCTACCTGCCGCGGCCTTACCGGGGCCGCCACCGGCTGATGGCGGACGCGGTGGGGTCGCAGGGGAGGAGGAGTGTTGGTATAGCGGTGCGCCTCTCTCCCTATCCCCTGCGACCGTCTAGTCGCCTGGGCCCTGTTTCACACTGTGGAGCGGGACCCGGGCGACCAAGAGGAGGAGGTCCGGCTGGGGGGGGCGCCTTGTGCGCCTCGTACCAGTCGGACCAGGGCCGTGGGCGGAGGGTCAGGGGACCCGCCGCCTCTAACACGGCGGGCCGGAAGGCGCCCCTGCGTGATCCGGGGGTGCCTTCCAGCACAGAGAGGGCCCGCGCGCTCGCTCTCCACCTTCTCTGTTCTCAGAGAAGTGCTGGTGAGCGACGCGACGGGCCTCGCAGCGATGCGCCGCCCCCTCTAGTCCCATTGTTTTAGCAATGGGATGGGGGGGGGGCGGCGCATTGGAGCGAATGGGGGCCTATATGGCCCCCCTGAGGAGACGCGGCGTTCCCTTGCTCCGTCGTAGCGATGGGGCAGGGGGCGCCGCTGGGGAGCCACTCTGGCTCCCCCACCAGTCGAGCCCCTCACGTGGAGGGGCGACCTCTTGCCGGGTCGCGGTGATTTAACCTATGGCCTACCCCGCGACCCGGTAGAGGAGAGGAGGATCACCGCGGGGGTTTAGTGGGTAGTCCAGCCCTCGGGCTGGGAGTCCCACACGAAGCCGCTCTGTTGTCCCCTGACAGCAGAGTGGTGAAGTGCGTAAATGCATTCCCCCGCGTTACCAAAAAAAAAAAAAAAAAACCTTCCCCCTCGACGGTTGCCGCCTTGTCGTGGCGAGGGGGCTTTAGTAGCCGTGGTTGCGGGACCACGGTGAAACAAAGAGCAACCGCGGAGGGACCGCTCCTCGCTTGCGAGTTGAGCGGTCAGTAGGTGGCGGTGCTGTATGGGCAGCACCGCCACTGAGGCGGGCTGCGATGTCGTATGGGCGGCATCGCAGCCGAAGGGAGGAGGCCGCGGCGGGAGAGGAGTGCCGGTATTACGGTGCGCCGCTCTCCCTGCCTGCCGCGGCCTTACCGGGGCCGCCACCGGTTGATGGCGGACGCGGTGGGGTCGCAGGGGAAGAGGAGTGCTGGTATTGCGGTGCGCCTCTCTCCCTGTCCCCTGCGACCGTTTAGTCGCTTGGGCCCTGCTTCACACCGTGGAGTGGGACCCAAGCGACCAAGAGGAGGAGGTCCGGCTGGGGGGGGGCGCCTCCGAGCGCCTCGTACCAGTCGGATCAGTGCCGTGGGCGGGGGGTCAGGGGACCCTCAGCCTCTAACACGGCGGGCCGGAAGGCGCCCCTGCGTGATCCGGGGGTGCCTTCCAGCACAGAGAGGGCCCACGCGCTCGCTCTCCACCTTCTCTGTTCTCAGAGAAGCGCTGGTGAGCGACGCGACGGGCCTCGCAGCGATGCGCCGCCCCCTCTAGTCCCATTGTTTTAGCAATGGGATGGGGGGGGGCGGCGCATTGGAGCGTATGGGGGCCTATATGGCCCCCCCGAGGAGACGCGGCGTTTTCTTGCCCCGTCGTGTATGCGATGGGGCAGGGGGCGCCGCCGGGGAGCCACTCTGGCTCCCCCACCAGTCGAGCCCCTGTAGAGGGGCGACCTCTTGCCGGGTCGCGGTGACTTAACCTATGGCCTACCCCGCGACCCGGTAGAGGAGAGGAGGATCACCGCGGGGGTTTAGTGGGTAGTCCAGCCCTCGGGCTGGGAGTCCCACACGAAGCCGCTCTGTTGTCCCCTGACAGCAGAGTGGTGAAGTGCGTAAATGCATTCCCCCGCGTTACCAAAAAAAAAAAAAACCTAACCTAACCTTCCGTCCCCCTCGACGGTTGCCGCCTTGTCGTGGCGAGGGGGCTTTAGTAGCCGTGGTTGCGGGACCACGGTGAAACAAAGAGCAACCGCGGAGGGACCGCTCCTCGCTTGCGAGTCGAGCGGTCAGTAGGTGGCGGTGCTGTATGGGCAGCACCGCCACTGAGGTGGGCTGCGATGCCGTATGGGCGGCATCGCAGCCGTAAGGAGGAGGCCGCGGCGGGAGAGGAGTGCCGGTATTACGGTGCGCCGCTCTCCCTGCCTGCCGCGGCCTTACCGGGGCCGCCACCGGTTGATGGCGGACGCGGTGGGGTCGCAGGGGAAGAGGAGTGCTGGTATTGCGGTGCGCCTCTCTCCCTGTCCCCTGCGACCGTTTAGTCGCTTGGGCCCTGCTTCACACCGTGGAGTGGGACCCAAGCGACCAAGAGGAGGAGGTCCGGCTGGGGGGGGCGCCTCCGGGCGCCTCGTACCAGTCGGATCAGTGCCGTGGGCGGGGGGTCAGGGGACTCTCCGCCTCTAACACGGCGGGCCGGAAGGCGCCCCTGCGTGATCCGGGGGTGCCTTCCGGCACAGAGAGGGCCCGCGCGCTCGCTCTCCGCCTTCTCTGTCCTCAGAGAAGCGCTGGTGAGCGACGCGACGGGCCTCGCAGCGATGCGCCGCCCCCTCTAGTCCCATTGTTTTAGCAATGTGATGTGGGGGGGCGGCGCATTGGAGCGTATGGGGGCCTTTATGGCCCCCCCGAGGAGACGCGGCGTTTCCTTGCCCCGTCGTAGCGATGGGGCAGGGGGCGCCGCTGGGGAGCCACTCTGGCTCCCCCACCAGTCGAGCCCCTCACGCGGAGGGGCGACCTCTTGCCGGGTCGCGGTGATTTAACCTTTGGCCTACCCCGCGACCCGGTAGAGGAGAGGAGGATCACCGCGGGGGTTTAGTGGGTAGTCCAGCCCTCGGGCTGGGAGTCCCACACGAAGCCGCTCTGTTGTCCCCTGACAGCAGAGTGGTGAAGTGCGTAAATGCATTCCCCCGCGTTACCAAAAAAAAAAAAAAAAAAACCTAACCTTCCGTGTGGAGTTTCTGGTCTCCCATCGGACGCGTCCCCAGGTGGCGGATAGGGGAACGCCCTCCAGATATGGGGGGTACCGGCTTCGGCCGGCGCGGACCAAAACCAGGCGGGGGGGAAGTCCAGTGGCAATCTGCTGCTGGACGTCCGGCGGAGTCCAACTTGGGCTCCGCACCTGTCGGCGGGCTCGGTGGTCGCGCCTGCGCAGCTACCGGGCAGGCTTCTGCCACCGTCGGCAAAACCCGTAATCTCACATTGAGTGGGACCGGGGGTCTTCGGGCTGCGAGGAGAAAACCTCTATAAAAATCCCCAATCCCAAGCTTAGACGCCCGGCGATGGGATGCATGGCTGGTGGGTGACCAGTCGTGAGGGCGTCTTTATCCGTCCGCCGTAGAGCGGGCGTGTTCTGACGGGTTTGCGCTCCACCCTAAGGAGCGCAAAGCATTATGTCAAATACAGATAAGGATACTGCTTCCCGGGTGGGTCCCCGAAAGGGGGAATCCCACCTCTCCGCTGCGGCGGAGAGCTGCCCCGTAGTATACGGGAGGGGCACCAAGTGCTTTCTACAACAAGACGAGTCCGATGCTGCCCTTGTCAGGGCGGCTTCGGATGGGTCTGGGGTTGCCCTTGTTGGGGCGGCTCCGGACGGCCCTGACGCTGCCCTTTTCAGGGCGGATCCGGGCGGGTCTGGGGCTGCCCTTGTCAGGGCGGCTCCGGACGGTGGGTCCGGCTCTGCGCTTCAGGCAAAGTTGGGCGGTGCCTGTAACCTGAGACCCGGGAGTCCATCCCCGGTTGTCCTCAGAGAGGTATCGGTGCGGTTGCCGCGCTGCGACCTGGGGAGCATGCTGCAGCTGTCGGAGACTGACAGCGGCAGCACGGGTACCCTCATGGAGGTAAGCTCGCGCTCTCCCACTCCCTCGCCCAGCCGACTCTGGCGCAAGCGCCTCGCCGAGTCGGACGTTGAGAGCGACGGCATGCCCAGCCGGAGTGAAAGTCCGACTGCTGCGGCTGCTAGCAAACGTGGTCGCGGCCGCCCCCCGACTACGGGACAATATGTAGGGCTCGCCAAGGCCAAGGCCGAGCTCCAGGAGGCCACAGAGCGGGAGCTGGAGCTCCAGGCTGAGGAGGAGCTGGAGAAGGAGCGCCAGGAACGAGAGGCGAGGAGAGCCTGCTTCATGCGGGACTCTCCACCCCCCTCACCGCAACCAGCTGTACCGTCGATGCCGTTGTTGGCTGCTCACGACCTCCGGGCTGAGCAGCTGACCAGCTCCATCGAGGAGGCGGTCCGGACGATACATGCGGTGGCCCAGAAGTCGTCGAGACTAAAGGGCCAGTGCGTGCAAAGTCTCAGGACCGCCGCCAACTCCATTTTGGAGAGCGCGCGGGAGCTTAAAGCCCGTACCGAGTCGGACGAGGTCGTCCGACTCCAGGGCGAGCTGAGGGCCCTCCGCGCGGAGATGGAGGGGATGAAGAAAATCCAGGCGAGCGCCACTCCCGCCATGACGAGGGATGAAATCCTCTTCATGGTCGACGCTCGCCTGGATGGAATTGCGGACCGCCTGCTGCCGGAGCCGCGACTGCGTCCGCCGCTGGCGGCCGACGCCCGCCGTGCCGCTCTCCGCCCTGCTGGCCCCTCCGCGAGTCAAACCGGTCCCCCCGTCCGCCCCGATGCGGCGGTTCCGGTGGTCCCCCGACCGAGAGGGCCTCCTGCCCGCCCCGCGGCTGCTTCGACCGGCGCTCGCCGCACTGAGACACCCGCCTCCGGTCCCGCCGTACCCCTGGCTGACGCCAACGGCGCGGGCGGGAGTGCTGGGGTTGGAGTGAGACGGAGGAGGAGAAGCGCTGCAGCAGTGGAGGCGCTGGCCGCTCGGCGTGAGTGCCCCCCGACCTCCTCTCCTCCACAGCCCCAGCCACGCACGATGGAGGCGTGGAATGTGGTGGCTGGGCGCCCGAAGAGGACGCCGGCGCCAGCAAAGACGACAAAAGCCCCTTCTCCGGCCTCGAAAAAGAGGAAAAAGAGGCTCCGCGCACCCCGCAGCGCCGCCGTGGTCCTCACTTTACAGAGTGAGGCCGTGGAGAGGGGCGTGACCTACGCGGCCGTCTTGACCGAGGCCGAAAGGTCGATTGACCTAAAGGGCCTCGGGATCGACGGTCTGCGGTTCCGGACGGCGGCCACGGGGGGCAAAATCCTCGAGGTGGCCGGGGCCGAGAAGAGCAAAAAGGCGGACGCTCTCGCCGAGCGGTTGAGGGAGGCCCTTGGAGATGAAGTCCGCGTCGCCAGGCCGGAAAGGTGCGTGGAGATGCGCATCACCGGCCTGAGTGAGGCGGTCACGCCGGAAAGGGTGGCGGCGATGGTGGCGGAGGTCGGAGACTGCACCGCCACCAATGTAAAGGTGGGTGCGCTTGCCCGGCCTCCTGGGCGCGAGGGAGCCGTGTGGGTTAAGTGCCCCATCACGGCTGCACGAAAGATAACGGACGGCCGTCGCCTAACCGTGGGGTGGACTCAAGTCCGAGCCACCCTCCTCGCGCCCAGGCAACAGCGTTGCTTCCGCTGTCTCGAGCCGGGCCACGTCGGGGCGAAGTGCGCGTGCACCGCGGATCGCAGCGGACTGTGTTTCCGCTGCGGTCAACCCGGCCACAAGTCCGCGGGGTGCGTGGCTGAAGCCCACTGCCCAGTGTGCGCGGCAAAAGGGGTGGCATCTGCCCACCGCCTGGGCGCCAAGGGGTGTTCGGCGGGAGCCCCAAAAAAGGGCGGCCGAGGAGGCCGTGGGAAAACAGGTGGCGGCAACAGTAGCCAGCCACCTGTAGCACCCCGAGTGCCAACGCAGGAGATGGACACCGCCCAAGCGTAGATGGCCAACACCAGCATACTGCAGGCCAACGTCAATCACTGTGCAGCGGCTCAGGACCTCTTGCTCCAGACCGCTGCGCAGTGGCAGGCGACCTTGGCCGTTGTCGCCGAACCATACTGCGTCCGCACCCGGGATGACTGGGTCGGCGATCGCGACGGTTCGGTGGCAATTGTCTCCCAGTGCGGCGCTCTGTGTCACAGCAGAGTGCTGAGAGGGCACGGTTGTGTTCTCGTCGTACTGGGAGACATTGCAGTGTGTGGGGTGTACTTTTCGCCCAACAGAAGCCTCGCCGACTTCGAGCAATGGCTCGTGGAAGTCGGGGCAATGTTGGCTGACGTGCACCCCACCCCCGCCGTCGTTGCCGGGGATTTCAACGCCAAATCCATGGCGTGGGGGAACCCGGCAACTGACCCGCGGGGGGAGGTGTTGGAGGAGTGGGCGGTGTCCACTGGGCTTGTGCTGCTCAACCGGGGGGCGGTGCAGACATGCGTGCGGTCCCAGGGCGGATCCATAGTGGATCTGACGTTCGCTAGTCCCGCTCTGGCAAACCGCGCGCATGGCTGGAGAGTCGCCGAGGGGGTCGAGACCTTGTCGGACCACCGCTATGTGTGGTTCGGCATCGCTGCGGCCCCCACCGGTGCTCCGGCGGACCTGAGCCGTCCCCTGGCGGCGGAGGGCCCGCGGTGGCGGCTCGCCACCCTGGACCGGGATGCGGCCAGCGAGGCGGCTATCGTGGAGCGATGGGTCGCTGGGTCAAGCGACGAGGTGCTGGACGTAGACGCGGGGGCGGACCGCCTTGCGGGGGCGCTGTCTCGCGTCTGCGATGCCGCGATGCGGCGGAGAGGTCCTGCTCTGCCGCGGAGGCGGGTGTACTGGTGGCAACCGCACCTGGCGGGGTTGCGCGCCGCTTGCCACGCAGCTCAGCGGACGTACACCCGCTACCGCAGGCGTCGGGGCAGAGACCTCGCCCAGGAAGAGGAGCATCTCGTCGCTTACCGAGCGGCCCGAGCCGCGCTCTGTGCGGGGATCAGGGCCGCCAAGGAGACGGCCTGGGTCGAGTGGCTGGAGACCCTCGACATGGACCCGTGGGGGCGTCCGTATAAGGTGGTATGCGAAAAGCTGAAGCCTTGGGCGCCCCCACTCACCCGGTCGCTCGAGCCGGCCTTCGCCGACTTGGTGGTCCGCACCCTCTTCCCCGCACAGGCGGAAGAGTGGGTCCCGCCGCAGATGGCGGCTTTGCCGGCGCCAGTGGAGGACCATGATGTCCCGCCCGTGTCCGAAGCCGAGTTAGGGGTAGCGGTTCTTAAGATGAAGCTTAAGAACCGCGCCCCGGGTCCGGACGGCGTCCCTGGGCGGGTCATCGCCGCCGTCATGCCGGCTTTCGGGGAGGCGACGCTGTCTTTGATGACGGAGTCTTTGGCGTCGGGAAGGGTCCCGCGACGGTGGAAGGAGGGCAGGCTCGTGCTGCTACGGAAGCACGGGCGGCCGATGGAGTCGCCGTCGGCCTACCGCCCCATCGTTTTGTTGGACGAGACGTGCAAGCTTTTCGAGCGGGTGCTCGCTGCGCGTCTCGTCCGGCACCTGGAGGGGGCGGGGCCCAACTTGAGCGGCGACCAATTCGGCTTCCGTCGCGGGAGATCGACGTTGGACGCCATCTCCCGTCTCAGAGACAGCGTCGTGGAGGTGACTGGCCGGGGGGAGGTGTTGTTGGCTGTCTCTTTAGACATCTCCAACGCCTTCAATACCCTCCCCTGGCAGGCCATAGCGGAGGCCCTGGGGTACCACGAAGTGCCGTGGTACCTCAGGCGGGTCCTTGCGGACTACTTCGTAGACCGGGCCGTGTGTTACCCGTCCCGGTCGGAAGTGGTCCGCAGGGAGATGTCCTGCGGTGTTCCACAGGGGTCGGTGCTCGGGCCGCTCCTGTGGAACGTCGGGTACGACTGGGTCCTGCGCGGTACCACTCTTCGGGGAGTCGGCGTACTCTGTTACGCCGACGACACCCTGGTCACCGCGCGAGGACCCACTTTCCGGGACGCCAAGGTCCTGGCTACGGCGGGAGTAGCGCAGGTCGTGCGCCGCATCAGGGCACTAGGGCTCACGGTCGCCCTCGAGAAGTCCGAGGCCATGTTCTTTTATGGGCCTCGGATGAGGCCGCCTCGAGGTTCCGAGATCACTGTTGGTGGCGCCTCCATCGCTGTCGGGGGTACCATGAAGTACCTGGGACTGGTCCTCGACAGTCGGTGGAGTTTCCGCGAGCACTTCCGGCAGCTGACGCCAAAGCTGGTGTCGTATGCCGGGAGGCTCGCGAGGTTGCTGCCTAACAGCGGTGGTCCGGGGAGCTCTTGTCGCCGCCTCTACGACGGTGTGGTGCGCTCCAAAGCACTGTATGGAGCGCCCATATGGGCGGAGGCCCTCTGCGCTAGCAACATAGCTTTGTTGCGCCGCCCGCAACGGGTAATAGCGCAGAGGGCTGCAAGAGCGTACCACACCGTCTCCTACGAGGCGGCGTGTTTGTTAGCGGCGAGTCTCCCCTGGGACCTCGAGGCGGGAGTCCTCAGGGAGGTGTACGAGCGGAGTGCCCTGATGCGGAACAGTGGAGGGTGGCCCACCCCGGCAGAGATCGTACGTTGGAGGCAGGAGGCTCGCGACGATCTCTTCCGAAGGTGGGCCCTGAGGTTGGAGGACCCCTCCGCGAGTCGGAGACTCGTGGAGGCGGTCCGGCCGGTCCTGCGGCCATGGGTGGAGCGGGCGCACGGGGCGTCGACCTATCACCTGACCCAACTCCTCACAGGTCACGGCTGCTTTGCCAAGTACCTGTGGGAGGTGGTAGGGATAGAGTCGGGCCCCGAGTGCCGGTACTGCGCGTCCAACGAGGAGGATACGGCGGAGCACACGCTAGCTGTGTGCTCCGCCTGGAGCGCGCAGCGGACCTCCCTCATGGCCGTTGTGGGGGCCGACCTGTCGCTGCCGGCCATTATCCCGCAAATGGCCGGCAGCCAAGAGAGTTGGGCCGCCGTCGCCACGTTCGCTAGCGAGGTGATGGCGGCCAAACGAGAGGAGCTGCGGGAACGGGAGCGGGCAGGGCTCACGCTCCCGCCCCGCCGTCCAAATAGGGGGCGGCGCCGCGCGGGATATGCGCGCACCCCCGACTAGAGCGGCCGTGGGCGGAGGGTCGGGGGACCCCCCGCCCACCATCACGGCGAGCCGGAAGGCGCCTTCGCGTGTTCCGGGGTGCCTTCCGGCAAAACATAGGGTGCCCGCGCGCCCGCCCACGGCCTCCTCTGAATACAGAGGAGCCCCGGGGGGCGGGCGTGCGGGCAAGTCGACGCTTTCATAGCGCAGGGGGGGTCCGTGCGGCCCCCCCTCACAAGGAGAGTCCTATGGGACGCCCTCTCGCCGGGTCACGGTGACTTAACCTCTGGCATATCCCGTGACCCGGTAGAGTAGAGGAGGAACACCGCGGGGGTTTAGTGGGTAGTCCAGCCTCCGGGCTGGGAGTCCCACACAAAGGCGCCTTGTTGTCCCCCGGCAACAGGGCGCCGAAGTGCGTAAATGCATTCCCCCGCGTAACCAAAAAAAAAAAAAAAACCTAACCTAACCTAACCTAACCTTACCGCGATACAGAAATGTAGCAACGCCATCTGTTTGCGGCCCTTGAAAACTCAGTTTTGTAAATTGGTCATTGTAAGGTCCACATTGCAGCGACACAATTATGATTTTATTGTTTTGTGCTGCTTTGTGGAAAAAAAAAAAAAAGGGAAGCTATGCTAACATGTTTCGTGGTCTATGTTATTTCTTGCAGCTAATTTACATTTCTTATGGAGGTAGCTGACACCCTGGAATATGGGCTACGTTTTATTGCGGGAAAATATATAATTCCCATGAGGAAATTAATTATTTATACCGCGGATTGCAACGCGGGCTAGTGGGTAGTTAAACAGTAGTCCTCAATTCAAAACTTAGTAATTATTTAATTTTACCAATCCCACGTCACCAAATCCATTTTTTTTTTTTTTAATGGCAAACTTTAATGTGACTTATATTTTTATTACATTTTAAGCATCCTCCACCAAACCGGACTTGGCCCCCGGGGTGGGGTTTGCCGAACCTTCCTGCGATGCAGGAAGAGACCCGTGGCCCAGTAATGTGGACGTACAAGGGTTGATATCGAAGCATTGCTGTTAAGGAAGGAAGAAAGGAAAAAAAAAAAAGGGGAAGGCGTATTACATAATAATCTGTATAGTATTTGTAACTTAGTTAACACAGTCAGACTTCAAATAGGTGTGTGAATCGTGACTAATCTTGTATAATAAATCAGCGATAGTCTTCGTGTAGTCTTAAGCACCTATTCTAGTTCATATTGAGCACAGCCAATTTCAATACTATATTATATTCTTGCCAAGGGCAGCTACAGCCAAAAGTATTAGATGTACTGTACGGAAGTATGTGTGTGTAGGTGTATTTGTGTGCGGCCTCCCTGAACAAGCGACGGCGGCCGCAGGCGAGGGTCATTGTTCATCGAGCCGCTCCGGCTCGGCGAGCGCCGCCGCCGCGTCGAGTATGCAGATTAAACGCAAGAACCCCAATTTCGTTTCAGAGAAATATGTTTTACATGCGAAACAAAGAGCGGCGTCCCTTTTGTGCGTTAAACAACCTTTCAGCGGATCTCCTCTCGAGGGTGGGCTCTGGCGGCGGCGCGTGTTTGCCGACAACTTCATTAGGCGTTCACGAGCTTCGCGCCCCTCGCCCCGCGCCCCGCGCCCCCGCACGCCGCGTCGCGACACACAGAATATAACGACAACTATTACACAGAATTTATTAGCATACTTAAATTTAGCCCTCAACATATTTAACACATGGCACATATTGTGTCACCAGCAAACACTGAATTTCATAGGTAGACCCGTGGTGGAGTACGGCCCAACCTTTTAGCGATGCAGGAAGAGACTCATGCCCCAGCAGTGGGGACGTCCAAAGGGTTGATATCAACAACCCGGAACACAATATTTTATACCTAAAACCACATCTCTTTTCATTATATGTATGCATAAGTACGAAAGCTAAATATAATCAACCGTATAATCTAAGTGTTGTGTAATTAACAAAATGATAATCACCATAAAGACTTAATGGTAGTTATACAATAGGGTAACTTTACACGTCACTTTCACTCTATCGGGTAAAGCATTTAGACGGAACCAAAGTGGCAAAGCGCTCGTGGCCTAGTCAAACCGAATGATTGGACTCAATTACTTGAGTTAGAAGCGCTCGTGGCCTAGGCGAACCGAGTGATTGGAATCAATCACGTGGTTAAGCAACAACAGGCGCGGTCAGGTACGGGATGGGTGAGCGTCCCGTGACTACCGCTAGTGGCATTTTTCCGAGCGCTTCCGTGCTTCGCAAGGCACGTTAAGCCGTTGGTGCCGGCTGTCATATAATGGCAGTCGTTAAGCCATGTCAGAGGCCTTATGGGCGGCTTGATAACTTCTGACAGTAAGGCCCGCCACTGTCTTACAATCCTGCACCAACCCGGACTTGGCCCCCGTGCAGGAAGAGACCCGTGCCCCAGCAGTGGGGACATACAACGGTTGATAACGATAACTTGAGTTAAGAAACAATAAGCGCGGTCAGGCGCAGGATGGGTGACCGTCCCGTGACTACCGCTAGTGGCATTTTTTCCGTGCTGAGCAAGGCACGTTAAGCCGTTGCCATTACCACGTGCCGGCTGTCATGTAATGGCAGTCGCTAAGCCATGTCAGAAGCCTTATGGGCAGCTTAGTAACTTCTGATAATATATTTTCAAGATATTTTCCCACAGTAAAACGTGGCCTATGTGTTAATCCAGCGTGTCAGCTAACTCCATACCAAATGTTATTAAAATCGCTTCAGCCGTTTAGCCGTTTAGACGTGTTGACGGGTTGGCGCGCGTAAGCACGCAGACGGCTCGCCCCCTAGTTATATAAAATATAAAAATTATATCATATTCGATATCAATCCTTGTATGTCTGCTGGGGCACGGGTCTCTTCTTGTATCGCAGGAAGGTTAGGCCATACTTCACCACGGGGGCCAGGTCCGGGTTGATAAATAAATAAATATTAATGGACATATAACGCAGATCTCGTTAGCCCCATGCTAAGTACAACTAAATGACTTGTCATACTGGTGCTAACTCGACGACGACATATATATATATATGTATGTCGCATATATATATATATATATATATATATATATATATATATATATATATATATATATATATATATATATATATATATATATATATACGTTATATAATAGTAGTGTATTAGTAATAATATAGTGTGATAGTGAATCTTTCAACTTTTAAGGACTGGTTTACTAACGCACTCATTGCTTGCTGGTTTATTTAGAAACGGGCCGATGAGAATGTTCTCTGACCAAGAATGTGCTCGAACTGAGAGGTTTAAGCGATTTGAACCACGACCGTTATTCAGTGACTCGCTATCTGGTATCTGGCGCACATCCGTTTTGAAGAGTATACGTTCTAATGTCATCCTTGTGGAGTTCTCCGTTTCTATTATATGTATGTACGAGCATAAAATAATATACAGATGGGCTATACCAAATCACTAAAAAGAAAAGAGAAAAACTGAAATAAAACAAAACCAATAACCCGACTGCTGAGCATTAACTACTATGTAAGGCGGGACCCAAATAAAACATAACCAGTAACCCGACTGCTGAGCATTAACTACTATCTGAGGCGGGACCCAAATTCATCATCGTAGCTCAATGAGCTTATCTTGCAGTTGTTTCAGTTTTTTATTCATTACTTATTTATTTATTATTATTATTTGGAAAACTAACAGCTTATCACTAACACAATAGATTACATGCATAGCAACAGAAAGCCAAAAAGTTTTCACAGATAGCCATATTTTGAGCAATTAGCACAGGCGAAAGAAAAACAATACACGACACATCTGGCTCAGTAATTAGGTACATCCAAAAATAGGACAAAGGAGATGGCACACCATTTTAATGGGTTATATCATTAATGAAGCCTCAATCGAGTCACAGAACTTAGACGTTAACACATTTTTCAAGTAACGGAAATACTACTAGTGAACAAATCAATGTCTTCGCTTTCAATACAAAGGTCGTTGAAAGATCTTATAGCTCTGATAAAGTAAGAATTTTGTCTAAAGTTTGTGCGAGCCCAAGGAACAAATAATGACAGTCGACGAGACTGGGAACGTGAAGGGACGAGGAGATGAAGCTTACCTAACAAGTCAAGAAGGCTCTGGGCTATTTTCATCAGATAGGTGATGTCAGTTAGGTATCGCTGTACATGCAGTGGAAGCAAGTGGAGTTTGATGCATAATTGGTTTTAGGGTAGCCTTGGAAGTTTAAATTTGGATTTCATATATCGAATAAATTTCTTGAATGCTCTCTAACTTATTTATATATAAGTACTTTATAAGTTTAAGGCTCCTGACAAATGCACAATAAATAACTTTCACGGATTTAAGGCGTGTATTATATTATATATCAGTGGGACGACCATTTACGATGCTGCTGCATCACCGCCAATGCCAATAATAATGGTCAGCACTGAGCCCAAAGAGGATAATCGTGGGCAGCGCGGCGTACACTGCGCGGGAGCGAGGGCGGCGGCGTCGGCGCGTGCTGCGGGCGGGCGCCAATGAAGCACGCGCGGACTTGCCCAACCGCACCGCCGCCCCGCCACCCCTCAGCCGCCCCAGTCACCGCGCATTACGAGCTGCGATATCAAGTCACGTTACATTTTATGACACCTTTCGAAGCGGAACACTAATCTCCTCTTCGATAGCTCCTCGAGCTTATGTCGCCGTCGCTGGTGAACCGACCGATTTATTGACGACGCCGAGTCGCTGCGAGTGCGATATGCGGCGCGCTGATAGCGAACATTTACTGTCTACGGATGTACCGTCTCGGCTGGAGGTTGCTCACGAAACATTTTTATTTCTTTCTTTGGAAGAAATCTTTCGTCCCTGCGCGCAGTGATACGTCAATTATTGACTTTGTAGACATATAATATTAATGCAAAACACAACAGTCATAAAAAAAACTTACTTCACGAGGCGACTGTTCTTTCCCGTTCGTTTTTTTTTGCGTCTAGTATCGAACGAATCGACCAGCGCATATTCATCATCATATTTTGTATGAAAACAATGCATTTTAGACATCATGTTTCATACAGACATTTACTGCTTAAGACCTACACAATCGTAATCTAAATAGAAAGAGTGCAGTTTTTTTTTTCAAAACAACCGGGTTCGATTCCCGAAAAGAGTACAGATATTTTTTAAAATGTATGAATGCAGTTTTTCTTGTTATCAAAATCGATGACATGGTTCCTCAGAACAGATCTTCGTATGTCTTATAGTTTCAGACTTTCTCATACTAACCGATTTGAATGAGACACCCTGTATTGAAAGGGTCTAAACGCTTATTATTTAGAAGGTAAAATGTAATTAGTTACCTCATTCCTTATAAGGATCATTTACTTTTGTACTTGCGTTTTGTGTTTCTAGTTTGGTCAATCTTTTAATATAACTTCTATTGTATAAAATATAACTATGTGTTAAATTGTGATGAAAATATTTGAAATAGATATAGAAAGGAGTTTCTTGGCTGCCTTCATCCTACACCACTATAAAATCGACCCAAAGTCAGCTCAGAAGTTTTAGCTTTTGTACATTTTGAAATATGGTTCACATTTGCTCTTAGCCAAATATTGCTCACGTCTACCTAGCATTTTTATAAAAAAAACGATCTTATTTATAATAAATGAAGTACATAATGCTTATTTCAGAGGCTCTTGGAGTCAGACAATATAAATAAGGTATTTTTTTATGATTCATAAAGAGTTCTCGGTAAAGCACTAAACAAATTCAATCCATGTGTAGTCTATGGTAGTCTTCAATATTTTTTTTGTTAGGTAAGTATATATACTATTTATTGGCACAGCTTGTTTTCATCAATAGAATGTTAATTTAAGAATAGATGCTTAATTACAGCAATCGATATAACTAAAAGAAATCTTTTATTACCACCGCAAAGTTCCTCTAACGTGTCGTTTAACAAGGTTTTTGTTTGACATCTAATCTAATGTGAGCTGGAAAGATTGTGCTTTATATAGAATTATATTTACTTAATACCGGTCTTAAGACTGCCATCGGTGTAACTGTTTTAGTAGTATCGTTTTTTAGGGGTCCGAAGTCCACAAGAAACCCGAAACCGAAAAGAAGGCGAAACCACTGCCTTCGCCTTCGCCTTTTTCCTTCCGTTCGCCGTTGCGTCCCTTTGCCTGTTTGTCCACGGCTTACCACAGACATAACAAGTAGCAGAAAGCAAATACATCAAATAGATAATTATATAGGTACAAAACTTTGGGATAAACAGTATTTTTTTAGGGTACTCCTCCCCTACAGCTACTCTACCACCATCCGGGACTACCCCCTCCACCTTCTCCATGTCACGAGTTTATTCTAACAGGTTTATTTATTTTAATACTATTTATTACTAAGCCCGCCAATTTCACAATCTTTACTGACACAATAAAGAATTAAAGGATAATAATGACATAATAATGAAATAACACCTTAATTAAGATGCATTTCTCGTTTACACTGTAATGTCGAGTATCTTTGGACTAATAATAATAACTAATGCTTTGGCATTTAAAGTTATTAATGGCGGTTATAAAATCTTATTAAGTATACGTATAAATGCCAATTGATGTATTTGGTTTAAGATGACTTGAGAAAATATGATCAGAGTGGAGTTTTTTGCCGCTGCCTTTTTCTCCACTATAATACGGCCCGGAGGCAGCGGCTTACATTTTACATTGTACATTGACATTCAGCAAACAGAATGTATTCTTTATGTTGAAATAAATTGATTCGATTTGATATGATTGGTTCCTTTAAATTTCGATTTAAGAATCGTATCTAATATTATGCTTTAAACCGGATTTTTTTGTAAAAGTAGACGTCCTCCTTTTTCCGGCTAAGCGGTGAATTATGTGAACGTGAAAAAAATCAGGGTACAAGCACATAATTTAATGAATTCAAAAGGGATATTACCACCACGACCAAGAACGTTTCACTAGGTAACGAGAACAAGGCAACGAGCCCAGCAACTTTAAGAAGAAAACCTGCTGCGAAAATATTCCCTTGAAAATGACTTTCATGCAGTTGCTTGTTCTTTAGAGCAGACAAAAAAACCCTCCTTCATCGGACTACTTCTTCTTGAATCTGATACTACTTCTTGTTGGGTATTAGTGAACGCCTTGTTATATTTAATTGTACTCTTCATAAGTAACACACGACAGCATCTACTACAGGATGCAGACATGCTAAAGGCATAACGTGCATTGCCGCTTTAAAGTAACTCGCAAAAGGGCATCGAGTCTTTGTAGCGTATTTAAAATATCAGTGAAAGTCGGGGGTTTTCCACAGAGTTTGTAAACTTTTGACGTATCTCAATTTGGGGTGAATTTTTGCTTTTAGGCAAAAACTGATATATCGTTTTTTTTCAAATGTAGGTTTTCTTTTTTTTACAAACCGCTCTGTGTCAGTAAAATGCATTTTTTATCGCCTTTTGAGATTAAAAACCGGCCAAGAGAGTATTCAGACACGCGCAGTTTTATCTGCTTTACGGAACTAAAAACTTCACGTTTAAACGAAGGCTTTACAAGTTTACTCCTTAACTTGTTAAGCCTTCTTTGTAGTGCCTAGACATAGTTTTCTTCATAACTTATAATTATGTGCTATTAGCCTGAATTACAGGACTCCTTACACATATTAAATTCATACTTTAAAGCTTGAAACGGAACCCTAAATAAAAAAACGGTCGTCCTTCACCAACACGTTTTTAAACGACCAATCCAAAGCCTACATTATGATGCAAACACGGAAAGAAAAAACCTAGCTAATTTAGCGTGCAACTGAGGCTGCTGCTGTCTACAGCAGGGGCGAGGGTGCGGAAAAGACGCTCCATCTCTCTAATTCACTTTCACACAAAATATACTGAAGGGGCAGGACGAGGCCTGTCTTGATCCCGACTCTCCACAACCCCACGGGGAAATGTGAGAAGACCGTCTATGACGAACCCACGCAGAGAGGAGGGGCGAGGGCGCGCATTTAATTTAACGCGCGGCGTCTTTTCCACGCCCTCGTCCCACGTCCTTCCTGTGTGTACAAGGCCCAAGAGTTCGGAACAAACGATTCCGGATTGAAAGAAGAAAGAAAGAAAATTATATTTATGTGACGACACAATACTCAAAAACACAAAATCACGCAACATAATACAACAGTCAGCAGAAAACACCATCGGGTGACGGTAGGAATACAAGTAGTAAACAGTTAACACAAAGACAAATATGAAACAAAAATTTACAAAAATCTAAATATCAAACAAAATAACGGGAAGTTTTAAGTATGGAGTCCCCAAAATGGGCCCGACTCAGCATAATGTTGCAACCGAGAGATCAGTTGCAACGCTGATTTTCAGTCCGGTCCATACTGCGATTGAACTTTGCTCCTACCCTTTTCTGTGAAGAAGGGTCTTGACCAACGGACTCACCGACTACGGCCTGACAACAATGTGATTCAATAAGAGTTACTTCTCTTTTCTTGTTGAGATATACTCGTAGAACCATACAAGTTGAAAGTTCCAGTACACAAAAAAGGTCAAGTGCAAGCGGTCGGCACTTGTGCTTGTTGACGGATCAATTATAGTTACTTAGGAACTGATACTACTTATTAACATAAAGACTAGTAATTTCGTAAATAACACGAAACATTAAATAATCCTTTAAAAATCAGTAAAAATCCACACAATTTATTTTGAATCTGGTTAGATAAAAGTTAAGTCGGCGGATACTTTCCACATCCCTATTCTCAGGATTTTATTGTTAAATAAAAAGGTTCCCCTTTCACTGGCATGTCTGACTGCGACATTAGGTGGCATCAGCCGCTACACGCGAGTCGATTTGCCAGAGCTTGTCATGTATGTCGTGTAGCGGGGGCGGGGGCCGGGGCGAGGGGGCGCCGGGGCCCGGGCCGGACGCGAGGTCGCGCCGCGCGAGATAAATATCTCCATGTGAAGCGGAGAAGACAATGACAAATTGCGTTGTGATAATCTGCCTACTAACTCATTCAGGGAGGAACCTTGAACGTGTCTCCCTTTAAACGGCATTCAGAGTGCACACGATGTATTTATTTGATGTTATACAGGGTGCTCGCAGAAAGGTCCGAAAGAACGAACTTTGGTCTTAGGTACTCTTGAAACGCTATGCGATGCAGCAGGCGACGGCGTCACGCGACATCGATAATAGAGCCTCCCCACGCAGAACTATTTCAAATATGTTTAGAGTTCTATAATAGAACTCTTGTTTAGGTACAAGAGTTATTACTCAATTCATGTTGCGTGTGAAGTGTTAATTATCAGAAAATGTTAACTTTACACTCTAGTCAGTACCTAAGTTACGGACAGCTTAGCAATAAAAATGCAAAAATTCTTCAGATATCGACTGAAAAACAAGAGACTGATTAATAAATAATAAGAATGAATAAAAAAAATATTTATGTCCAGCACGAGTTCAATACAACTTAAAGTAAAATAGAGTGGTTAAGAGCAAGGTTCTCAGGGTGCTATGAAGCTCGCGACATACTGCTTAATACATTTATAGATTAACCGCAGCTTCAACAAATGGCATAGTTTAATTACAACATGGTCGATTGGTAGGAAATGCTCAGTCGCAGTGGCAATGCAGTGTGCTAAATTGTACAATTAGTTTTTTTTATGTAGCCTACGTCTCACTGCAGGGCACAGGACTCCTCTCAGAGAGAGAATACGGCCTTCATTACCACTCGTGCCCACATGCGGATTAGTTTATGTGTAGTAAAAGTACGTCCATATAAATTCAAATTATTAGCCACCGTGTGCGGAGAGCGAATACGGTGTGGGTGGGAGGGGGGCGGGGGCCGGCGGGACGTCGGGCCTCGTCACTCACAGATTATCGAGTAAAGTCATCGCTACGTACAAGCGCCGGCCGTCGCTAAAGGCATTAGCGGCCGTCGCAGCGGCCGCTCTAATTGTGTAGACAAGCCAGACACTGCGCTCGCTCCGGAACTTGTGTCATTAATAAACACTCGCTCCACCGAGAGGTCACGCGTCGTCGGCAAGAAGAGCCGGTCGCTGTTCCTTTAAAATGTATCGCACTAAAACTGTGAAAAAATAAACTTTCCCACTTTTATGATCATCATTTGACGAACGAATTTCTTTTTCCAAGTCAAATAGTATCATAATTTTCAGTGTTTATCTATCTAATATATAAAAATCTCGTTTCACATACTGCGGCTCACATTGTTTGTTATCGAACTCCTCCAAAACACCTTCACCGATGTTAATGAAATTTTTAACTTATTTGTTTAATCTGAGAATAGTTCGTAGGCTCACTAATATGGAAAAACAACGTTTGGGGGGGGGGGTCTTAGTAATACACAAAAGTCTAGCATGTGACAAATTGACTTCTTTAGACTTCGGAAGCTGAAATTTGTCCACAGTGTCCTTTAATAATCGGCATACAAGATAGAAGTAGTTTAAAAAAAAATCAACCTTTGAAAGGGTGAAAGAGTGAAAGATACAAACTTTAACACCCGTTTAAGGGTTGAATTTTAAGTAACTGACAAACACAGTCAGGTTTGATCAACTTTATTGAAGAACATTTCTTCATTGCGAGTTGCAGTCGGCACCGCGCGGGGCGGCGCGGGGCGGGGTGTACCGCCCCGCTGCCGCTGTCCGGGCGAGGCCGCCATCGCCGCTCCGCAACTACCTCAAAATCTATTCAAGCTTTTATTCTTAACAAAATTATGCAGGTCGAAAAGAACAAAATAAGTTGTGGACAGGAAAAAAATTAATAGAGATGGGCGATTGTTCGTAAAACGTTATCAACTCGACGAAAACATGTTGAGATTTAGAAATAAGGCTAAACTTGCCTGCGGTCAGCTCTCTGTTTCTCCATTGTTATCGGCTAAGCACAACACTTGAGTAATTTGTAGACTTTTAGTCCGGAACTACTTACGGGTGTTGTTATATCGGAAAAGTCGGACCAGGTTTCGCTCCGATTCGCAGAGCTTGAGTAATTTGACTAATTTTTATAACTACTATCATATCATCATATTAACGGTGAATGACCGTTTCTAGAAAAATGCTATGTAGGAGCTAGTTTACACATAGAGGTAGCTTAGAGATCAGATATCAATGTTTAGTTGTATCTACCTACACTAAAACTTCCACGACATGTGGTGTGAAATAACTGTTTAAAAAGTAACGGCCTTATTTATAAAAAACATTCCACGAGGCGTTATATTTAATCTCCACCACAGACTGTTTTAATAGCTGTTTGGAGTGTTTTAAGTAATTGTGTTTTTATAGACAAGGCCAAAACCAAGTCTTATAAAAAAAAATTTCACTACAATACCTACTCTTAAGACGGAGTTATAGCCGGTTTATGAGATGAGAAGCGTTCCTGTTATAGACAGGTCCGTCTCAAATTTTTTTTACTGGAATCTACTTTGATAAATAAGACCAATTTTAAATAAGGATATACTAGGGGTAGAATTGGGAGAAGTACTTATAATATACTGAATCCGTATATCTGGACATACTTAATGACATACTTGTACGTCGTTACCTGTTATGGTGCACGTGCCGTGAGCGTAAGCAATTTGCTGCCACACACCGCGCCCGCGTAGCCGCGCTGCTACCTCGTAGCATTCTCGTAGCAACACGCGCGTAGCACCGCGACGTAGCACTTGTTCGTAGCATCACTGCGTATCATAACCGCATAGCTGAACATCGTACCACTTTTAAGTGAGTGAGAACCTAATCAATCAGTTAGCCAATACCAAATATTTTGATTTACTCTTTGCCATTTTCTTTCAAACATTCAAAACCGTTCAATATTCGTGGTTATTCCATACAACCACGGACGTTGAACGGTTTTGTGAACAATTCAATTCGAGTAGCGGGCTTTCATCCAGCCCTCACCGCACGTTTAGATTACGCGGCGGCAGTGTTACGCGCACAACCACGGCACAATTAAGGGAAGCTTTCTCTATTTGTTTTAAGTTGGGGATCACACCACGCGTGGCGCTAATTAGATACAGTAAACCATGTATCCTACAAAATTATGATACAATAAGTTAGAAACAAGTCTATAAAATTATTCAATTCATTGAATAAATAAATAAGAATAATAAATAAATAAATAAATAAATAAATAAATAAATATTTAGGGACATATTACACAGATCTCGTTAGCCCTATACTATGTACAACTAAATGAATTGTTTTTAAACCCTATTTAGAAGCTAAAAATTTCACAATTTCACCTCTGTGAAATTTTTAGCATCCAAGATAACATCCAAGACCCGAGAAAAACTAGAAAAGTTCGTTTCCTAGTTTGGCCCGGGGGATCGAACCCGAGACCTTCGGTTTTACAGTCAGCGCCAAAGCGCCACCGAGGCCGTCAAATAAAGAAAAGGCAAAGTGATAATGTCATACTATATGATTCCGATCTTTGCTGGAATATTTTTGTTTATTGGCCCCGGCTGTAGCCACACCGCCGGCTGCGCTCTTGTGATTCATCAGCGACTGAAGTGAGAATCAATCAGGCGCGCAATCATCGCGCCATCAGCAGCACGCCGCGGCAGCATACCCCACCGCCGCCCCTCCTCCCGCCGCCCCGCCACCCGCCGCCGAGCCACGAAACTTAGGAGGGCGATACTTTCTAGTTATTTAGTAATAAAGACATTGTAGGATCGTTGATATTCGCACCGCAATGAGTATTGATATATTATATTACAAATTTTGTCTCTGTCTGGTATATGTCTGTCTCACTCCGTTTCGTTGATCGCGCGTCGCCCCGTACAACGGAATTAAGTAAATCTTACTCTGACTGTATCTTAGATTCCTGTGTAACATTTAGGTTACCTAACATCTCGCATAAGTCCATAGGGGGTAATAAAATCACCATAAGCTGTGAGTTCTTTACTTTTACGTATGCACAGTGCTTTGTCAGATACATTTAACCAGATAATGAAGCACTACCTGTGTCTGCCAGCATCAGAGTTATCAAATTGCAGGCTGTCGCTGGGTTAGCGAACGCGGGACGCGTACGAAATTATTTCTCTTTTTGTATGTCTGTTAATTCTATTACTAAAATGCATTATAAAAATTTACTGGTAATATAAAATTGAAAATCAAG
This sequence comes from Yponomeuta sedellus, assembly GCA_934045075.1. Taxonomy (NCBI): domain Eukaryota; kingdom Metazoa; phylum Arthropoda; class Insecta; order Lepidoptera; family Yponomeutidae; genus Yponomeuta; species Yponomeuta sedellus. Next base: position 25,136,689 of record OW203727.1, on the reverse strand, counting down.
TAAAATTAGTATATCATTTATTTAGGAGCGTTAAATGAAATGGATCATGAATTTGAAAAATGAAGCCCTAGCAGCCTAATTGAGCCGCTTGATTGGAATCAATCACTTGAGTTAAACAACAATAGGTGAGGTCAAGCGCAGGATGGGTGACTGTCCCGTGACTACCGCTTGCATTATTCAGAGCGCTTTCGTTCTTCGCAAAGCACGTTAAGCCGTTGGTGCCGGCTGCCGGCTTCTAATAACAGTCGTTAAGCGATGTCAGAGACCTTATTGGGGGCTTGATAACTTCTGACAGTAAGGCCCACCAGTCTTACAATCCTCCATCAACCCGGACTGGGCCCCCGTGGTGGAGTATGGCCTAACCTTCCTGCGACGCAGAGACCCGCGCCCCAGCAGTGGAGACATACTCGTACAACAGGCTGATATCGAAATGAAATTATTTAAAATGTCAATTCTGCTTTGCTGCGTATTCAGATACAAACATTTTTGACTATGATTTTTTGTAAGTTGTTCCATCACTTAGCATCCTAAACAGTCGTACGGTACAACAACTGGACCTGTTAAAAAAATCGGCTTCTGTAATGTTTTTAAGTTTTGTTTCTTTTATAGCAAAATGAGTAGTTTATATTGCATAATATTAGTTTTTTAACTTAATGTAATAATATATTTAACAAAACAATCTGTAGTAATTATTTAACAATCGTATAAAAAATTCAAGTAGCAAAAACTCTTTTGTGCAGTATTTTTTGCGGTATCTGTAGAAAGATGTGTAGTAGAAAGTTATTGCAGAAAAAGTCAAGATTTTCTTAAGATTTTTTTACCTCAATTTGTCTTAGAGGGTCCAATAAGCTGGTGGAAGTCCTATACTGCGTTTGCTAATATTCCGCAAATATAGATTCAAATGACAAATGACTCATAATTCATTTATTGATTTGTGAAACACAAGGTGTGTACATCAGATGTTAAAGTTAAAAATATAGTTTCTTTTGTGTTCTACCTAAATAAGGAAACAAATCTTGTGTCAGGAGTAGTAAAACATTTTAATAATCTCATGCAATAACAATTTAATACAGAATGTCAAAGATTTGAAAAGAATATAACAAAATAAAAAAACGCAATATTAAGAAATTTATTCAGAAAATACAACATGTCAATGATAAAAACTTGTATCACAGCTTGTCAATAATTAGATACCAAAATATAAAGTATTTAAATTACAATTTGTCTTCAAAGAACTCTTCTATGTTATAATAGCATTTATCAGTCAGCAAATCATACGATTTTCTTTTAAATTGAATATTATTAAGGATTTTTAAATTATTCGACAACTTGTTATATATCTTTGGTGCCATGACAACAATGTTTTTTTGTTTAAAGGCGGTTTTGCAAGATTTAATTTTGAGTTTGTGTGGAGCCCGTATTATTATAGTCTTATAGCCTTTTTTGTGTGCCTTTGGAAATAGCGATTCATTTGTCTTGACAAAGACAGCAACCTCGTATACATATAGACAGGTAAGTGAAAGAATCTTCAGTGGCTTAAAATATGGCTTACAGCTATCAGTAGATTTTAAGTGACACATGGATCTGAGACATCTTTTTTGGGCTTTAAATATTGTAGTTACTTCAGTGCAATTGTCCCAAAATATAACTCCAAACTGTAACGTTGACATTACATATCCATGGAAAGCTGATAGTACGGCGTCCCTTCTAACGATTTCTGACAACTTGTATAAGGCGAAGGCAGATTTTTTAAGCTTATTGCACATTACCTTGGCTTGGTACTTCCAGTTCATGTTTTCATCTATCGTCAAACCTAAAAACTTAGTGACATGTTCTTGCTGGATCGCTACATTGTTATTTACTAAGTTTACAGGAGGTGCATTTGTTTTTTGTTTAAAGTGCATAATTTTGATTTTGCTCAAGTTAGTCTTTAGACAGTTTGATTCTAGTTTCGACATTGTTTCTTGAAGAGTTTTATTTATTTAGTTCTCATAATATTTATTTTCAGTTTTTTATGACCACTATGCTGTCGTCAGCAAAGAAGGTCATAGAGTAGCTTACATTTAGCGGCAAATCGTTAATGATCAGCAAATAAATTAATGGACCAAGTATGGTCAAGTAAGTGTCCTGCGGAACTCCATGTCGATAGCACTGTATATGTTATCAACAGAATCCTGCGTGTGGATTTAAAGATCATCTGCATATTGGTGGGAAGAAGAGAATTTCTGAAAAACACTATTGGTAAAAATTGCAAAAAGAAGTGGATGCATTATACTGGCAGATATGCCACACCAACCAGACGAGAAATCCGCCGGTGCCAGTGTGATGAAACCAGTCAATCACTGTCGGAGATATGTTAGGAGAACAAATCCATGCTGTCAATATGTCAAAGTAATCGGCATTGCTGAAAGCGAGTATCGGCGAAACAGTTAATTACCCGTCTCCATGCCTAAGCGCATGTTGTCGGTAAGACTGAAAAGAGAGGTGCAACACTATACAAAACACAGACAGCAAAGATGTTGCGGTGGAGCATATTCACTTTTGGAACATACGAACACGTTGCACTTCATCGGACTTCTTAGGCTGACATTCAGAGACGAAAACTAAGCAAAGACTAGTCTTAGAAATGTCAAAATCACGTACTAAATTTTTATTTTGACATTTCTGAGACCGATCTTAGCTTAGTTTTCGTCTCTGAATGTCAGCCTTAGACTTTTTCACTTTCTGAAAAGTGCTTGTGTCCGCAGGCTTCTCAATATCTATAACTAAGGCAGCTGGAACGCAGTTAAGCTCTACAAGTGCTGCAACGCGGCGCCTCGCTCCATCTGCCGCCACGACGTCCACGGCGCCATCCAGCGTCAAGCACCTGTTGGATAGCCCGAAGCGCTCCTTCGATGTCACAAACGTCAATGGCTCCGCTTCTAAAAATATCACAACTTCTATATTTAAATTAGCCGCCTCCGTGAACCATATTTTACCATATTAATTAGCCTACGACCTGTTCTTGGACCTACTAAATATACCTGCATAAATAAATTCATTAAAGCGATTGAAGCGCTCGTGGCCTAGGCGAACCGAGTGATTGGAATCAATCACTTGGTTAAGCAACAACAGGCGCGGTCAGGTACAGGATGGGTGAGCGTCCCGTGACTACCGCGAGTGGCATTTTTCCGAGCGTTTCCGTGCTTCGCATAGGCACGTTAAGCCATTGGTGCCGGCTGTCATATAATGACAGTCGTTAAGCCATGTCATGGCCTTATGGGCGGCTTGATAACTTCTGACAGTAAGGCCCGCCACCGTCTCATAATCCTCCACCAACCCGGACTTGGTCTCCGTGGTGGAGGGCCTAACCTTCCTGCGATGCAGGAAGAGACCCGTGCCCCAGCAGTGGGGACATACAACGGTTGATAACGATAACGATAAATTCATTAAAATCGGTGAAGCTATTTCGGATATTTCGGCTGAGTTCGAGAGGGATTCGAAACACCGATGAAAAAAATAAACACACTGAACACACGAAATTGTTATATATTAGATTAAATTCACATCACAGATTCATATTAAAGAGTCAAAGGAGACGGATACACTTTCATACATTATTGGGCCTGGGTGTATGTTTAGAAAGCCATCTAGGATCGAGTGGCGGAGTGTTGCGGCGCACTAGCGTGTCGCGCATGATCGCGCGTCTAAATCGTGCTGCGCGTGCGCGAGTCTTCGTTTCAATATTGTTTTTGAGATCGACACATTGATCTGCGAGCCGTTAGAAAGCAGCAAGAAAAACCGTTGTAGACATTTTATAATTTTTTTTGATTAAATACGTTGTCGAAAGAACCGAAGTTCCTTATTGAAGAGTCAAGCAAGTCCCCCAACATTGGACCTTCAGAAGCCGGATTTGCGAAGAATCATCGAAGACCTGGATTGAATACCCACTTGCCGTTTCGCCGTTACGATTCTCCAGAGGACGCCGGTTCTTCAGCTTCAGCAACTACCATCGGTCTGGCCATCAAGTCCTTTTCCTATTCCTCACCCTGGCTTTGCGTTAATACCGTGTCGAATTACGTTCCAGCAACTCCTACAACGCCGAGTCGTTACATAGCCAGGGGGTAGTTGGAGCATCGATCGCCGGAGCGATCTTCTCAGGCATCGTGGTATCTGCAGGACTGTAAGTACCTTTGCCTTTCATTGACTGCCAGGATGAGCGACGATGAGTATAGGATGGCCGCGGAAGTGACAAAAACGATTGAGAAATAGAAAACTCCCGTTCCAAGTACTAGCAAGTCTAGCAACCGAGTTGCTGACTTGAGAAAACAGCGAGGTACTCTTAAAGGAAGACTAACACTATTTCAAAAGTTTCTTGCCTCGTTAGACAAGTCAAAGCTAGATGTTAATTTAAAAATTCAGTTACAAATGAGAGTTCAATCAACCACGGAGCTGTTTAATAACTTTTGTGGTATTCAAAGCGAAATTGAACAAAGCGTTGATGAAAATGACCTTCTCCTTCAATTGGAATATAGAGACCAATTTGAACAACAATACTATGATTTAATGGCTGCCGCTAAGTGTATGTTAAACTTAGATCAACAAGGTCGTTCCAGTGTTGGTTTTGTGCCAGTTAAGTTACCAGAAATAAAATTGCCTGCCTTTGACGGTTCATGCGATCAGTGGCTCGAATTCCGTAATTCATATGAAACTATGATACATGCACGGCAAGATTTAGATCCGATACAAAAATTTCATTACTTGAGATCATCTCTCAGTGGCTCCGCATTACAAGTAATTAGTGCACTCGACTTCACAGCACCTAACTACACTCATGCTTGGGAGCTTCTCGAAAATAGATACCATAATAATCGGTTACTAGTTCAAAATCATGTCAAGTCATTGTTCAGTATTCCCTTTGTAAACAAAGAATCCCCGTCTCAGATTAGGAAGCTTATAGACTCGACACTCCGCAAGTTACGTGCGCTAAAGTCTTTAAACGAGCCCACTGAATCATGGGATACATTGATAATCTATTTGATCGTGTCAAAACTAGATCCATCGACAGAACGTGAATGGGAGGGCTACAAAGGCTCACTTCGGTCTGATTCACGCAGGGATTCAAGTAGTACTTTAAAGTTAACCGAGTTACTTACGTTCTTAAAAAACCGTGCTGACATGCTAGATATGATAAAACCAACCAACAAAATCAACCTATGTAAATCCGTTGAATCTAAACATACTAACGATACTAAGAAACACCAAACTTCTTCACATACGTATAGCTATGTATCAACACATAGCAACAGTAAAGGCTCATACAAAGCAAATAATTGTCGAGCGATGAAGGGTACCACTTGTACGCTTTGCGGAGGTAATCACGCACTGTATACATGTGGTAGTTTTCTTAACAAGTCTGTTGAAGAAAGATGGAAAATAGTAAAAGATAAAAACATTTGTCAAAACTGCATTCGTGTCAGTCACTCGTTAAATGAATGTACGTTTGGGTCATGCAAATTATGCCACACAAAACACAATACGTTGTTACACATTGATAGCAACGACAGTAGTTGTAATACGCCTGCGCGGCCGGCGCAGATTACAACACTGTCAAATCATGCGACCGCACAGTCAGCTGTTATGCCGAGCGTTGTAGGTAAAACAGATGATTGTCGAAGTGTCTTGACTTCTAGTTCGATGCAACCGGTACTATTGTCCACCGCGCTAGTCGATTTAGCCGATGTGGACAATAAATACCACACTGTGCGGGCACTTCTCGACAACGGAAGTCAGAATTGCTTCGTAACAGAAAACCTATGCAAACGTCTAAACGTTCCGATAATACAGTCCGCTATTCGTGTCAGTGGCGTAGGACAAAGCGTTTCACAGTCTACCCACACATGTAAAATAAATATGCGTTCAAAAACCAACGAATTTAAAACTCTTATACAATGCCTTGTCTTACCAAGCATTACACCGAAATTACCTTCGGTAAACGTTAATATCGAGTCTTTACAAATACCAAGCCATATTCGATTGGCTGACCCGACGTTCAACATTTCATCGGAAATCGATTTATTGATAGGTGCTGACGTTTTTTGGGACCTATTAAATAAAGGTAAAATGCGACTTAGTTCCGGTCCATACCTACACGAAACGAGTTTAGGTTGGATCATATCCGGTCCTATTCACATAAAACCAAATAAAACTGTTGAAGTTTCTTGCAATTTTGTGCAAATTGAAACTCAGTTGCATAAATTCTGGGAGTTGGAAGAAATACCAAACGCATCTCCAACTTTATCGTCAGACGATTTAAAATGCGAAGCTATCTTTACAGAAACCACCAAGCGCGATGAACACGGGAGGTTCGCTGTTTGAATCCCTTTAAAGGAGTCAGCCGTTACCTTAGGGGAATCATATAATATGGCAAAAAACCGTTTTCTGTCATGAGAAAGAAAATTAGGCCGTTCACGCGAGTACAGTGAGTTATACTGTGACTTTATGCGAGAATATGAAGAGTTAGGGCACATGACTTTAATCCCTGAGGGTGTAGACAGCCTAAAGGAACCCTACTACATTTTACCGCATCACGGGGTCTACCGAGAAAGCAGCACAACAACAAAATTGCGAGTTGTGTTTGACGCGAGCGCTGCTACAGCTCCGGCAAATCTCTTAACGATATTCAATATGTAGAGCCGCCTCTTCAAAACGAAATATTTTCGATTTTACTCCGTTTCCGACAATATCAATACTTCGCCTGTGCTGACATTGCAAAAATTTATCGGCAAATATTGATACAGTCTGACCAACGCAACCTTCAGCTGATTCTGTGGAGGGCAAATAAAGAAATGCCACTTCAACTTTATCGTTTAAACACCGTGACCTACGGCACGACCTCTGCGCCGTACCTTAGCATTCGCTGCCTAAAACAGTTGGCGCAAGAATGCGAGGATGACGTCATCGCGCGCGTAATCAATGACGATTTTTATGTTGATGATCTAATTACCGGACACGATAATTTAAATACTTTGTTGGACATTTGTGATAAAACGTCGAAGTTTCTGAACGGTGCTTGCCTACCATTACGTAAATGGATGTTCAATTCGGTAACGTCAGCAACGAGACAAAACCTTATTTTAGGCGATCAAGTTCAGTCGAAAACTTTAGGAGTGGGTTGGTCTAATACATCCGACGAGTTCAACTTTACTACGCAGTTAGATAACACTGAACGTGTGTTAACAAAACGGTTAATGCTTTCTGCCATCTCACAAATTTATGATCCTTTAGGTATGTTAGCCCCAGCGATCATTACGGCGAAAATAATGCTACAACAGCTGTGGCTCAGTAAAAAAGACTGGGACGACGAAGTTTCTTCTGATGTGGCGACTAAATGGCGTGTTTTCTTGTCAAGTTTCCAATGTTTACACGACATAAGGGTTCCGCGATGCGTTGTGCCTGCTAACGCACCTTACAAACAACTACACATTTTTACCGACGCATCTCAAAATGCGTACGGCGCTTGCGCATATATTCGTTCATTCACTGACGATTATTCGGTCGTAACTATTCGACTACTATGCGCTAAAACGAAATTAGCCCCTTTGAAAACAATTAGCATTCCCAGACTTGAACTGTGTGGAGCGCTGGTCGGTGCAAAGCTTTATAGTAAAATTATTCAGTCCCTTCGGTTGACATTTCAGAAAGTTTACTTCTGGACCGACTCCACCATTGTTCAAGGATGGCTTCGTATGTCACCACACCTACTTAAAACTTTTGTGCAAAATAGAGTGTCGGACATAAATGCTCGTACTGGTGACAAACCGTGGCTTCACGTGAAAGGCCAACAGAACCCTGCAGATTTATTGTCGCGCGGCGTCAGTCTTGACTCGCTTAAGTATGACGAGAATAATCTGTGGTGGTGTGGCCCGACATTTTTACGTGAACCGGATCAAAATTGGTCAAGCCAAAGTGACATTGCTGACGGTACTGAATTGCCGGAAGTTAAGACGCGAACTGTCACTTTAACCTCAACAAATTCGCTTATGTTGTTTGACCTTGACAGGTTTTCGTCGTTCATTCGTTTGCAAAGAACAGGAGCATATTTGTTGCGATTTATATACAATTCACGCTGTGCTGAAGACCGAAAAACCGGTCCGTTATCTGTAGCCGAGTTACAGTCTTCAATTAAAATGTTGACGCGTTTTGTTCAACAAGAATCGTTCTGTGAAGAATATAATAACCTCAAAGACAAAAATGTTAAAGTAAAAGGAAGTAAATCAGTGAATAAAGTGTCAGGATTGTGTATTTTTATAGATCAGGACAATATTATACGCGTTGGTGGCCGGTTGGATAACGCCACAAGTTTTTCTTACGACAAAAAACATCCAATGTTGTTGTCGGGTAAACACCGGTTCGCTAAGCTTTTGTTTACTTACGAACATAACCGATTATTACATGCGGGTCCTCAACTTTTGGTTTCTGCTACGCGTGATGTGTGGTGGGTGCTGGGAGCTCGGAATCTGGCCAGGCAAGTTGTTCATAATTGCGTTACATGCACGCGCATGAGAGGAAAAACGGTGACGCCAGTCATGGGAAATTTGCCTAAAGAAAGAATCGAACCTGGTTTTCCTTTCATGCAGTGTGGAGTAGACTATGCAGGGCCCATGCTCATGTTGAGCCGCAAAGGCAGGGGCGCACAACTAATTAAATGTTAGGTACATTTGTTTGTTTGTGTGCTTTACCACTAGAGCTATACATTTAGAGTTGGTAGGCGGATTATCAACACAAGACTATCTTTTAGCTCTTAAGCGTTTCATATCGCGGCGCGGCAAGCCGTTTCAAATTTTCTCTGACAATGGGAAAAATTTTGTAGGTGCTGAAAAAGAAATTTCAGCTGTATTTAATAATTCTCAAGATATAATAGACTTTGCTAGCAACAATAGTATTAAAGTTCATTTTATACCACCTTACTCTCCTCATTTTGGCGGTCTGTGGGAGGCGGGAGTCAAGTCCTGCAAATATCACTTGCGACGCGTTATGGGGAACACTAAATTAACATATGAAGAGTTCAGCACGGTCTTGACGCAAATAGAAGCCGTCCTGAATTTCCGCCCCCTCTCACCTCTGTCCACAGATCCTACCGATTATTTGCCTCTCACTCCTGCACACTTCCTGATAGGCCGACCGATGACAGCGCCAGCCTGTGAAGACCTGACAGCGACTGTATCCACACGCCTGGGGCGCTACGATCGAGTGGAACAACTGCGGCAGCACTTCTGGGAACGTTGGATAAAGGAATACGTGTCTGAACTACAGAGAAGAACTAAATGGATGGTCGATGGAGAACAAATTGCTACAGACAACCTTGTAGTCATAAAGGATGACAATCTCCCTCCACTGAAATGGATGATGGGAAGAATCGTCAGAACGATTCCTGGCAAGGATGGAGTAACACGAGTTGCCAAAATCCGGACTGCGAAGGGTATCATCCTGCGGGCCTGCTCCAAAATCTGTCCGCTTCCTGTGCAGCCATTGAGAGACGAAACGGAGAAGACTATCTGCCCATCAGACTGACATCGAAAAACCTTCAGTTGGAAGACGTTTCTTCCAAGGTGGCCGGCATGTTTAGAAAGCCATCTAGGCGCACTAGCGTGTCGCGCATGATCGCGCGTCTAAATCGTGCTGCGCGTGCGCGAGTCTTCGTTTCAATATTGTTTTTGAGATCGACACATTGATCTGCGAGCCGTTAGAAAGCAGCAAGAAAAACCGTTGTAGACATTTTATAATTTTTTTTGATTAAATACGTTGTCGAAAGAACCGAAGCTCCTTATTGAAGAGTCAAGCAAGTCCCCCAACAGTGTAAAAAGGTGAAAGAGATGTCAATTTAGAGCTTATATATTAGCAAACATCTCGGAAAATTCTGCGAATTTTGGCAATCTGAGAGCAGAGTTATAAGAGATTTAGTAAAAGTGAGGCTATGCAACAAGCTGACAATGAAACTTATCTTATCCGTGTCCGTACAAGTTAAGCAAGATCGTAAGTTTGTAGAAAGAAAGCACTGGTCGGAGAATTATAATAACAAAAACAACAGGAAACACACTCAAAAAGAGTGATCATAGATTGAGTCAGGGAGCTGTCACGTCTGTCACTGTTAGCACAGACACAGATTAAAAATATAGTTGACAAACACTGGTAATAAATCGATCTGTAAACGAGAATCAATTTAAAGATTTATTTTCGTCAAGTTAGTATTTTGATTTTTTTAAACTGTTGATATTACATAATATGTATATTATAATGTATTTATTTAATTTGATTGAATCAATCATCTGGTGCAGGTGTTTATTATTTAATAATAATAATAATAATATTGGCCTTTTTGCATCTACTTAATGAGATAATTTATACAGCGTTCAGTGGTATCTTCACTCACACTACATGGGTGAAAGGACCACTCCGACGCTGTAGTGCCTGGGACATGGTTTTATAGATGGTGTAGGCTTGCCCAGCACCTATACCATCCTGACAGGTTAGTCGGCCTAGCCTACAGGAAAGAGTAGTCAATACGTGCGGAGCCAACCAAGCCGCGGGTTTCCTCACGATGTTTTCCTTCACCGTTAGCGTGTGGTATTGCGACTACAATTTCGCAAATGTACGTAACTTTGAAATTAAACAAAGTCATTGGTACATGCCCGTACTCGGGATCGAACCTGGGGCTCTCGCTTGCCAGTTCATGGTTCTACCCACTGAGCTACCACCGCCTGTTAATTTAATACATGCAGACTAATTGATTAAAGTAATCGGTATCCTCTTTTATTATGGACATAAACTTATTTTTAAGATTTTTTTTGTCTTCCAGATTGTGAATTGAACTCATTTTTTATATTTTAAAATAGAAAAATATAACGCTTTTTTTAAACCATATCTCAACTATTTACAATCGGGCCCAGAAATCCCCGTCTCCTTTAAACATTACATTATTTGCATCTACGTCCTAAAATAATACAGTAGAAAAGTGTAAGCTCGTTCCTACGGCCCGGTTCGCCGCCCCTGCTGCCGCCCTCAGCCCCCGCACCGCGAGCTGCAGCGGCACAATCACGAACACATCGCGGAAACAATTACTACAGAGCAGCTACTAGAGGTATGATTGACGAGCGCCGGACGCCGCGGGGCCGAGGGGGCGACGGGAACAGGGGCGGGTCCAGGGATTTGGTTTTGAGGTCACATTTTTCTTTTTTAAAACATCATCTTTTTATTATCATCGGGTTGTGCAATAAAGTGTTCTCTATCTATCTATTCATGTATCTTTAATCATCTAGTAAATGCTTCGAGTATATTCACAATAACATAAAACATGAAACAACGATGTTTTATCATTAGCTAGCTGTGCTTGCGACTTCGTTCGCGTTGGATGAGAACATGAATTGTACATCCCTTAAGGAAAGTTATGTCTCCGTACAATATTTTTTTTTCCCGTGGAAACCTTCTCGTGTTGTATAAGGCTGAGTTCACACCAAACTGACTGTCAGCCGCCGAAAGAGAGCGAACGTTACGCAATTTTGTATTTCCATACATATTCACTTTTTCGTTCACATCTAACCGACAATACGTACCTAAATACACTATGCGTAGTCGCTGACATTCGGCGGCCGATTAATATAGCGCGTCACTACGCGCCGCGGACTCTGATTTTCACGGACTACGTATTTTCACGTTTAGACTGGGGCTCACAGTGAGACTGCTCACATTCGGCGGCTGACTATATGTTTGCTTTGAACACGGCCTAAACATCTTCACTATTCTATTATTCTACCTCACCACGCCGTTTTCGGTCGGCGCAGAATGTCACTCGCCAGGCGAAATGTCATGACAAGTTAAACAGTCATCTGTCATTAAATCTTTTTGCGGAATATTGGCAAACGCAGGATAGGACGTCCACCAGCTTATTGAACCCTCTAAGGCAAATGAAATTTTATATTTTATTGGTGTATTGAAGCTCTCGTCGCCTAGTGGAACCGAGTGAATTGAATCAATCAGTCGGGTTAAGCAACAACAGGCGTGGTCAGGGGCTGGATGGGTGACCGTCCCGTGACTACCGCTAGTGGGATTTTTTCCGAGCGCTTCTGTGTCATGTACGTTAAGCCGTTGTGCTGGCTGTCATATAATGGCAGCCATTAAGCCATATCAGAGGCCTTTTGGGTGGTTTGATAACTTCTGACACTAAGGCCCGCCACTGCCTTTCAATCCGCCATCAACTCGGACTTGGCCCCCGTGGTGGAATATGGCCTAACTTTCTTGCGATGCAGGAAGAGACCTGTGCCGCAGCAATGGGGACATACAAAGGGATGATATAGTTGATGTATTCGGTCTGATGTGCACTCATCTACCCTCTGACATACCTTCTTTCATTCCTTTTTATCCCAGGGTTTTCTAAAAGAAACCGCTTTTACCGATAAGAGCCCGATTGTATTAAGAATAGAATAGCGGCTGCCGAATTTGAAGTGAAGCGAGCAATGTGTCTGGAGATTTAATTAACCCACAGACGAGGGGCACCGCGGGGGCACCAGGCGGAAGGGGGGCCGGTGCAGACCCACTGACCGCTGAATCAATTTACGTCTGTTTGTGTGTAAATGTGAATTTTGCAGCGAGCCGAAGGTCGCGGGGCGGCGGGCGGGCGGCGCGGGGCGGGGGCCGGGTCAGCGCGGGGTCACGCGGCAGGCTGCTGAGTCTCTCCTCGTGTCCTGTGTGTGTGTGTGTATGACTTCACCGTCATACGTCTGCTGGTTCAGCAACAATACATTCCACTTAGATGATTAACTCCTTTGAGCAAGGAGCTTTTCTTAAAACGTGTTGTTCTCACGTCACGGAGAATTCAGTGCATGCTAAACTGTGTGAATCGGACATTCGTCGACATTATGCCCAAGACGATGTTTGTCTTTCGCTTTAAATAACTACCAGCCACTGAAAGCAACAATAGGGTGGTCCAAACCAAACCACCAGGTCTCGTAGATTTTTTGGTACTTGCTTGCACTGGGGATCGAACCTGGGTCTCTCGCTTGCGAGTCCATTGTTTTACTCACAGAGCTACCACCGCTGGTTATTTAAAAGCAAGGTTTATTAGGTGCTGGATTCTAATTAATTTAAATTCCATAAAATTGTCTAACCTCATTTAATAAAATATTCAAAAAGCCAATTTCTGAAGACCACTCTAAAGAAATGTAATGCGAAGAAACTATTTGTGTTATTACTTAGTTTCAGTTCTTCCATCATAGTTAAATGTTAATTTTATTAGGTTGCACTGGCAACCTTATCCCTACTACTGGGATCATAGATTTCAGTATTCTTTCGTGTCGTGAGCCAACACAAAACTGAAGTGCAGAAGGAAGCTGAAGGACGAACCCAGCTCAAGCGTCGTCAGGTCAGGCGACGCAACTCACGGTGGACGGCCGTGGAGGTACATCGGAGGAGCGGCTCCCGCCCGAGGTACGCTGACCTTCCACCCCTTTGGCTATCGGACCTGATAAGTTTTTCAACCTTTTTAAATCTCCGCCTTCGATTGTTCTAAATAAACAACCTACCGACACTCGTCTAACGAGTTGACTTTTCACTTTCACTTTCACTTTTCACTTTTCACTTTCACTTTTCACTTTCACTTTCACTTTTCACTTTTCACTTTCACTTTTCACTTTCACACTTTCAATTTATATGTTTTAAAGTCAACATCACCTCAATGATTAATAGAGTAATTTACTGAAGGCGCGGCTTGCAAGCTTGCAACTGTTCTAATAAAAACTGTAATCAAGTCACGTGCAACCTCTTTATTGCAAATGTTGGGAGCGAGTTGCAGCTGGTAATGACACCATTGACACCCAGGGAGGGCAAGCAGTCACCGAGGCGGGCGCGGCGCCGGCGGGCGGCTGCTGTGGCTCACGAGTCCCGCGCGTGACGCGAGTCAGTGCAGCGACGTGTTCACACCACGCCGTGACACTCCTCGATAGCGCTTCTTTAGTTTTCCTGACTTATATAATAATTTCAGAATATTCTATTTATATATTGTCATAGATATGCTGACTAGCAAATGTCAGGATGTTAATGTCTTTAAAGAAATCTCTTAGCGAAACCCTTCTGCCTTACAATCGAATCGGATTCCTCTATTCTGCAAGTCTAAGATGGACTCAGTGTCTGCAATGCGAGCGCTACAGCGCTACTATAGTATGCCGTAGGATAGAAAACTATGAAAGTATAGTATTTTCTAAGGTTAACACGAGCAGTAGACATAATTAAAACTGTTTTTATACGGATTTATGCTCGTTTATTACATTTTTAAAATTTTCCGGGACCACGGCACCTGAAAAAGTGCCGAAACGTTGGAAAATTGTAAAAATGTAATAAACGAGCATAAATCCGTATAAAAACAGTTTTAATTACTATGAAAGTAACAAATAACATGCCTAGCAGCAGCGACGTCAGTTAGTTCCCGGACTGTTTTGACTGCATGTGCTGCGGAACAGCGCCAACATACGATTTTGTAGGGTTTCGTAGTCAATAAGACACCCTTATAGTTTTGCCATGTCCCACGTGTCTGTCTGTAGGGCTCTTAGCACAGAGACGACCAGTACTAGAAACCTGAATCAATCACGCTGACAAGACGGTAAAATCCTTAAAAAAAGACTACCTAACCTAAACTTAGATTAGGGATGTTTTTTTCTCATCTTCACAAAAATATAAAGATTCGTTGCAGTTTGGCCGTATCAATAAAATAAGAAAAATTGTGAGTGTAGAAAAATACTTTTTTCATTTTAGGGATCCGCTTGCGAAGTAATTTTTGATAGAGTATGGCGCCCTCCCCTCTTCCCACTAAGCGCTTGATTGTAGAAACGTGAAAAATTCAGGGCAGTGGCACATACTTAAAAGGAAAGGAGCAAATATTACGGCTGAGTTGGCTTTACAATTTAAAAACGAGTAATGCGACCAACTTATGAAAAGAAAGTTTCGTAAAGTTTTGTATGAAAATTACTGACTTGATGATGTTATTTTGAAAAGTCGGCAAATTTTAACAGACATTATAACCGTGATTAAGAAACATACAACGCTAGTTTTGAAGAAAACGGAGGTCTCTCCGTGGTAGACCGCGCTTGCGTCAGGCCGAATTGCTGACTATGGAGAATTTGTAATTATTGAAGTGTGTAGTATTAGTTGACAATCCTCTCTAATATTTTACTCTAAACGGGTAGAGCGGACGTGACTAGTATGAAATTTATCTTATCTCAAGTCGTCAGTTTGTTTTTTAAACACTGTAATCACGGTACAGATTTCAATATATTTTTCAATATATTTTAGGTTTCAATTTCACTTTCATGTTACATTGTACTTTGACATTCAGCAAACAGAATGTAAATTCTTTACGTTGAAATAAATTGAATTGAATTATAGTCGAACAAAAAACCGTGATCGCACAGGAATCAGTCAAGAAAAGAGTTTGTTGGAGCCGTCGATACAATTGGAACATTTGTACTGAACTTTTCAAACGCCGAATCACTGTCTACATTTGAAGTTATTAATTTATGGTCTATTTAAAATTAAAATTCGCGATCTTCTAATTTGGAATACTTATTAAAAGTCAAAGTCGTTTTATATTAACTATAACGACGACGACCTCTGTGGCGCAGCGCGACTCTCGCATAGTAGGCAAATACGTTAATCTGCCTACTAAGCGAGAGGTCCCGGGTTCAAACCCCGGCTAGGGACAAAAACAAAAACCTTAGGTCTTGGATGTTTCCTTGTTTGTGATGTCGCTGTTTCTGGTTCCCACGACACAGGGTATCCTAGTGTGGGGTTAGAAGTAATGTATGTGCCTGTATGTAAATGTAAAAAATGGAGGCTTAAGAATTTTGGACTGTATATGGTCGCATTTTGAATTGCGGTAAACGGCCCGAAATAATTTTGAATATTCTTTAGCATACTGTATAAAACTAGGGTCATATGTGTCTTTTGTCATATGATAGATAGTCCCGAGGAAGCGTTTCACTCAGTAACAGATCCAGTTGGCATATTAATTAATATCACGTACTTTCCTTATTCGCATTACTTAAGTACTGTTGTCTACCAGTACCAAAAGGATCTACTGCGAATTTATTTTCACACTAGCTCCATACATGCGGACTTACCCAAATGATAGGTGTAGATGTAAAAATTGAAGCTTCCAACTCCACGCAATCGAAATATGATTCGCATGTCACATTTTTCATACAAAGAGTAACAGACACACATTGACAATTTGACATGTTATTGGGCTTCCAAGTACCAAGGAAAATAGAATGAAGACATTTATACAACTTATTACTACTTATGGTATACTACTTTTTCAAAGACTCAAAGCCGTCAAGAAATGACAAAGATGTTTTAGCGAACGTGATTGGAAGGGCCTCTAAGCGACACCCCAGGCGGACATACTTCGACCTATAGGGGATGTATTAGCAAAGGGCAAGATACAAAGTACCCAAACCACAAGGTGCGTGCAACAACTAATGAACGTTGATGAAGGGAAGCTGATCTGTCAGAATCGTGGCGAGTGGCAGTCCCCATAAGCTACCCCTCATGGATGCAGGTACAGGTCAGCTAGTTATGCTTCTTTTTAAATTTATTTTTTCCTGTTTCAAATCGCGCCCGGCGGGTTTCTATGCCTAATGTGACGTCATAGGATGCGACAGGCCGGTTGGACGGCGCGGAGGCCGACAGTGTTTTTTGAGATCCGACTTTCGGCTTTTCTATTTGTATGGCAACCGAAAAACTGTGATTTCAAATATGAGGACACCCGAGTGCCAACTGTGTTTATACACCGTCAGAACTAGAAAATCGGACTTTTTCATTCCAGTAAAACAAAAAATATATTTGTGAGTCAAAACTTAGCATATTAATTGGAAAATGTATTTGTGCTCTTGAAAATCCTGAATACATATAAACCGCTTAAATATAAACGGTTACACGAAACATATAGTATATAGCGGTATACCGTCTTACTACAAAAAAATTGACAGTGTTGACAAAACACGTTGAGCAAGTGTTTCAAAATATGTTTACCACAATACAAGCATATATTTAAGCTATATTTGCTAAACAAGAGTTTTTGACTGTCTTAATATAGATCAAGTCTAAGCCGTGTCTAGTACCCATCATAATATACAGTATTGTGGTAAACATATTTTAAAACACTTGCTCAACATCTGTCTAGTCTACATTTTTTGTAGTAACCGGTAACAGGTATAAGAGACCTCAGTAAATTCGATTCGTAGTAAACTCTGTCATAAAAACCATAAAAACTGTAACACTTTTGTAATGTGCCTTCTGCTTGTATACTCAATGTAACAAAGATAATGCTGTGTTTTTGTATTTGTATTTAGTACCAATTTTCATCATCATAATGATATAAGTATATAACACAGAAAAGTCCCAATCGAACGATCTTGACATAGGTATTTGGAAGCAATTTGTGCACTAAAATGATTGAATAGCGTAATATTAAGTTAGGGTCTGGGAAAAATTAACTGACAACTAAATTAAATAACTTAAATTCTGGAAATGCTTCGAAGTTTCTATATCCGCACCACAAAAATCTATGTAGGTACCAGGCCACTTAGAAAGTATGCAAAAAAAGTGTTCCTGTATGAGAGACTGGCCAGTTAAGACCTATTTTTAAAATATGATTATTTATAAGTAAAAATAAGTACGTTTCAATTTTAAAATTTCTCTCGATATTTTGCGAGCTAATTTAAATTATCGTGTGTCATTGAGAAATGGATCAGAGCCGGGAACATTTTAGAGCTAAGATTTTTTTACAATTTCAAGTGTCGCCTGAAAACACACGAATGGTACGATACACTTTAACCAGCAATCGGGCAAAATACTTGAAAAAGAATATTCCGACGAATTAAAACTTATACTTAGCAAGGGACTCCGGAAACATTAATATTCTACGGCGGTCAAAAATCTTTGAATAAAACAAATTTACAAAAGACTGTTTTGAAACAAAATTATGAAATATTAATTGAGTTATTACATTTGTCCGCAAAATTTTGACTCATCAGCGAGTATTGTGCACCGCGGCTGGCCGCTGCCGCCGCCGGACAAACCTTATTGTTAGAATGAAGAAATTGTGTAAAACTCAGATTGAAGTGGCATTGCTTTTAAACTACAGAAGATATAGAAAACTTCGGATTTTTATTTAAAATAAACCCACAAAAATAGTTTGTCGGGTTAATTGCGATCACCAAAAATTCGAAAAATCAAGTTACTCTGACAGAAAAAACATATGTAATTTTTAAAAACCTATTTAGAGGCTAAAAATTCCACCCATGCCGGGATTCGAACCCGCGACCTCTGGCTATCCGTGCCAGCGCTCTTTCCAACTGAGCTAATGGGCGACTCACCGGCATCAGTGAAATTTCGAACCTCTTTACACTATTCTCTGTATTACCTACAGGCAGCGACATCTGGCTGAAGTAGATTGCATCACTTACAGCCCCGACTACCTACTTTGCAGTTAGGTTTAAACATCGGAATGATATCGTTGTACCCACATGATTATACTATTTTTATTTTTAATGCACTAACCCGTGCTAAGGACAATTTTAAAAACCTATTTAGAGGCTAAAAATTCCACCCATGCCGGGATTTTGAATTTACATTGAATTGTCAGGGTGTAGATGCCTAAAAATAATATTTTACGAGATAGCTAGAATATTGATAAACGTACATTATAAAGCGTTACGTTCAAGTTGTGAGGTTGCAACTTAAATCCAATTTGTATGGCTTGTAACAAAGTACCCTATATAACTTTTCCTCAGGTCTCATTATAATTAATAGTATTAGTCGTAGAGGAAAAAAGCACCACGCCTATGTATCTTCCAGGCGTCTCCGATTATATTAAAATATTTTTTATACAAGTTCTTCATTTCAGAGATTTCGCAGAGATTTCATTTAATGTCGCGGCACGTAAAAGTAAAATAGAGACGTTTTACGTCTCGGCTCCTCCATCAAGCCGACAATAATGTAGAGGCGGCGCGGCGATCAGTTACGCCTTATGACTTACAAACGCGCTTGCGCGGGCGCGGTGCGGCGGGCGCGGTGCGGCGGTGGCTGGTGTTGGCTGGCGGTGGCTGGCGGTGGCTGGTGTTGGCTGGCGGTGGCTGGCGGTGGCTGGTGTTGGCTGGTGTTGGCTGGCGGTGGCTGGCGGTGGCTGGCGCCGGCTCAGTGAGCAGTGAGAGGACTCCCTTGACCTCTTACACAGTCTATGCGGAGAAGCGCTTATCGTATACTTACAACCTCTTATGCCTACACTATAAACAGTTAGCCGAACTTCCCAGAATTATCAAAAACTCCATGAAAGTTTGTGGAGATCAAAGAAGCGGTAGAAAAGTCCAAATATCAATCATCAAATAGCCTCTAGATCTCTGGGCTTCGTCATAAGATGGAGTTCTAAATTTAACAATATTAAAACTATTAAAATACTTTACTGTATTACCTTCTAGTCCTCGGAATCCCAAAATTCGTTTCACTTTAAATGAATAAAGAAATAATTGAACTCATACCCCCATCCCCTTTCTTCCATCGGACCACCAGACGATCGACTCGAACGCACGCATTTGTCGTCGAAATTCCGCGAATCCGCACCAAGCGATTCGCGAATTCTTTTATAATAAGAACACCAAAGTTGTGGAACACACTACCATCGTCTGTCTTTCCGGAGACATATATGTCTACCTGGGTGTCTTTAAAAGTAGAGTTAACCGGTATTTAACAGGTAAGCACGTTACGCCGTAGACCCCGTCATCGCTTACCATCAGGCGTGACTGGGGTAAAGTGTAACCAGTCTACTTAAGAACAAAAAAAATATTATTATTATTAATATAGTATGTATGACAGTGCACGACGGTGAGCGCCTTGCATGTTCACGGATCTCGAGGAATTCTCAACTCGACTCGATCCTCCGATTCTCGTGCGGTCATCGGGCTGTTTAGTGTGCTATTTATTTATTTATTACTATGTAACATATCAAGTACTTTTGGACCAATTAGTTACGTGTTTGAACTTTCTGTTAGTAATAATTAGGTATATTTTTATTTTTTTATGTAGCCTATATACGTCCCACTGCAAAGCACAGGTCTTCTCTCAAAGACGGAGTATGGGATTAGTTGCCACGCGTGCCCACCACCAACTAGCAAGACTATGCGCTGACGTATTTGAACACCTCAGACCCTTAAATCCCCTCACGATGTTTTCCTTCACAGTTAACGAGTGGTATTGCTACTGTAACTTCACCATTAGTACGTGCCCGCACTGGGAATCGAACCTAGGTCTCGCGCTTCCGAGTTCATTATATAGGTATAACGTTATAAAACGTCATTTTATTCGTTTAGTGCTTCGTTAAAGCTGCATGCAGCAGGGCACACCTGCAGCGGCCGTGCAGCGCCGCGGCGGCTCGCGGCCTGCAGCAGCCGCGGCTCGAGACACTTCGAGATACATTAAAACCTCCACTCAGTATCTTCGTCTCATGACTGTCGGACGGAGTGTGCATTATTCAGACGACCGTCGTCGTGGACCGCGCGCGTTACCTGTAGCACGCGGGGTGCGGGGCGCGGGGTGCGGGCGAGCGAGGCGCTAGCGCGAGATCTCTAATGGAATATTAACTATTAAAGCGACGTAGTTGGTTACAACGGGTTGGTGTAATGCTGTGCCGGTATGGGGAGCGCGCTGCGGCAGAAGCGACGGACACGAAAGAGCAACGATAAAAGTGTGCTTAAAATAATAATACCCCTACAGTGTAACAACGGGACTCTTGCAAATGGGACTGTTGGAATGGGCCTTGTTTGTTCGGATATTCGCATGTTTGTCTTTTTACCATTGATGCGGAATGAGATTCGCCAATGTGGTGAAAAGATTGGCTTTATTGGATTTGAGCACAATTCAACCATATAGTAGGTACATAGTACTTCGACCATAAACCCCTCGGCGCACGTATTCGCGCAAGGGGTTTAAGGTTTATTTCTAGGTTTATGATAATCGTGCAAACTCTGTTAACTAAGGACTTCGAAAAGACTGCAGTTTCTTGTCCATTTTTTCTCCAAAATTGTGTAGATGTTGAGATAGACCTTGTTTAACCTGTAGTTAACTAAATGAAAGTCGCAGTTTCTATGCTGTTTTTTATAAAACATTTGATATAAAATAAGATATTTGCGAGTATATCCGAAACGGAATGTTTTAACTCAAATTAATAAATAAATCAAACATTGGAACTCTTCTACTTATACTATTTTTATTTTTAATGCACTAACCCGTGCTAAGGAACAAATTTAAAAACCTATTTAGAGGCTAAAAATTTCACCCATGCCGGGATTCGAACCCGCAACCTCTGGCTATCCGTACCAGCGCTCTACCAATTAGAGCCAATGGGCGACTCACGGCATCAGTGAAATTTCGAACCTCTTTACATTTCTTCTTTACATTTAAATTTCACTGATGCCGTGACTCGCCCATTGGCTCAATTGGTAGAGCGCTGGCACGGATAGCCAGAGGTTGCGGGTTCGAATCCCGGCATGGGTGAAATTTTTAGCCTCTAAATAGGTTTTTAAACTCTTCTACTTTTTTTTTCAATTATTCTTTCATTCTCTTTTAGAATTGTCGGTGGAAAATCTATCTCTCTCCTTCATAACAGACTCTACGTGCGGTTCCATAATTTGCAATTAATTATTCACAAACCAGTCGCCTGTGAAAGGTTAAAGTAAAAATAAACTTGTTTACACTGCTCCGTCAACGAAGGCAAATCTCTCAATTTCTCGATCGATCTTCACCTCGTGGCGATTTAGGTTAGGTGGAAGAAATCCGTGCTGGTCTAATTGGTTATTACGTTACAAAGTAGATAATTTTGTTTACAAAAGTCAAGAAAACCTTAGTACTCAGATTTGCTCTTGACCGGATTTGATTTCTTCCCCAAATGCGTATCGCCTATTGGCTCCCGCTCGAGGCCGGATACAATTTATTCTTTGTATTGTGGCATTGAATCTTTTAGGTCGCGGCCCTTCCTGCCGCCGCCCCGCTCACAATGGGAATTATATTCTCACTGTTTGCTGCTGACATTAAGTGAGGCTGTGAGTGTCGGCGCGTCCCCAGCGGGGCCGCGTCGCTTACGGCCCGCCGCTCCAGCCGGCAGTCGCCTCGTCGCCTCGCTTCACGAGCCCCTGTGCAGGCGAGCTACCGCCCCGGCCACCGCAGCGGTAGGTACAGAGCGCGGCGGGTGTCGCGAGGGCTCTCCACATAATGGCGCGTCGATGAGGTCGTTAATTCAACGAGTTCCGCGAAGCAATCAGCCAAGTTAGTGCAAGTGCCGCCGCTCGAGTGCTCTTACTGCACCGGCACTGTGAATCTAGGGGTTAATCCCAGACCAATGGAATATATTTACCAAACAACGAATACTTGAGTAGGTATGACAAATTTAGAAACTTTCCAGGGTTTGGCTAAACATTATACTTAGGAGGACCGCCCTTAGTTCAGCGACGATTATTTTACACTCGAAGTTAGTCTCGCGTTGCGGTTAACCGAGACATTTCAACATATTGTTTCCCAAACTACAAGCAATAAAAGTTGGCTTCATGAGGGCGTCGCTGGACCGACGATCTCAGGCAGATTGCGGTCAGTAACTAGGTGAGGATGGTCGTGGAGAGAGGGAAGTGGCGTGCCTTGGGGGACGGTCTATGCCCAGCAGTGGACCAGTAACAGCATCACCTTATTAGTTAGAGATTGGGGATATAAAATTTGGGATGAAAGTTACCTTCAGAAGTCCAAACTCAAGGTTTTCCGGCGGGCAATAGTGTGCAGTATCTTGGGGTGAAAAGAATAGACCGTATGCCGTATTAGGAACACCGCGGAACACGGCTCTGCGCTCACTAACAAAAATTGAGGATGTTGGAGTTGCGACCGCCATCGCCAGGTTAAAGTGGGACTGGGCTGGCCATGGCCATGAGCGCAGATAGGTGGGCCAAAATTGCGACCGAGTGGGTTCCGCAAAATGGACACCGTCGTCTCGGCAGAACAAGGCAAAGATGGTGAGACGACCTAAACGCATTTTTACCAGGATAGTGTAAGGTGGCTGGAAACAGTGAGAGATGGAAAAAAGTAGGGGAGTTTGCATATCAGTGGGACACAAAAGAGGCTAAGTAAAAAAGGTTTCCTTCAAAATAGCCATTGCTACGTCGCACTGTTAAAAAAAAATACTGCAATAAAAGTAGGCGAGTTTTTTTATAGTATCACACGAGTGTTAGAAGACCAAGCTATGAACAGAATACATAAAATAATATTAAACAGAACCGAAATTGGTTTAAATATTGAAGAGTTTTTGTAAATGTAAAATGTTGGCGCCAAGGCGCAAACATCGATTGCGCATGCGTAAATAAAAATAAATAAGATTTTAAATCAACACTAAAACTAATTTTATTCAGTTTAGTCAAGATAGTTTAGTTCAGTTTAGTATACTGGAACGCGCATACAGCGGGATACAGCGGGATACAGCAAACGTGTTAGCGTCATCTGCCCACGGCCATAAACTAGCTCCAGTTCCTTCTACTGATGCTCTGATGAGTGTACGTCATGGCATTGTAGCTTCAGGGTTGAGTATGCTCTGATATTTTGGTGTAACTCCACTGATATGCATTTTAGTTAAAATCTTAATTTAAAGACAGCACTATTTTTAACATTAGTCAATTCAAAAAAGGGGACACATGCCGCTGGAAAAAGGTTCACTTTGCAGACTTCGGGCACAGATCCCTGAAAAATAAGCGTATGCCTATTCATCAACTCGATCGGTCAAATCCGCCAGTGTTGGCGGCGTTGGCTCATATGCCGGCTGTGTTTTTATGTGCGGAATACATTTGACGATATTAGATCCGATGTATAAGTTTCGCAGTTCAGTTTTATGACCGATCTGTGTGATACATTATTCGGTCTGCTCGCTGCGAACCTAAACTACGTATACATATAAGTACACAGGAGCTTTAGCTACCTATACACTCAGCAGCACATGAATGTTTACATGCGTGCACCACTGATCAGTAACGTGGAGGGTAACCTTGCAACAAAAATGTACAGATTCCGTATGAGCGAACGTGTGAGAGCGCGGCCTGAGGGCGCTGATAGGTACTACCTATCGAGTCGCAAGTTCGCAACCGCCCGAGGAGCTCATTAAACCTGCCGTAGTAGCGCGTAACTCTGCACTGCACATGCAGCACGGCCGGACTCGAGCGAGAGCTTATGATTTAGCGCCGCCCCGGCCGACTCACGCCCGCCCGGCTTTCCTTTAATTATATCGAACACCAATAAATCTATGTTCGAGTTAGAGTTGTGATTCTACCCGGGTATTTACCCGAAATGGGTAGATTCGCGGGAATATTCCCATTGAATCTACCCGACGGGTATTTATGAGGGTAAATACGTTTATTGGTGTTTTCGTTCGCTAAAATAGATTGCATTACCGTTAAATCCATTTTTACTCACGAGCCTCAGGACTATATTCAATATCTTTCATTCTTTTTTGACGAAAGAACGAAATAAGTATATCTCAAGAAAATAACTTTTTTTTGATGGACTTATTTCATGAATTATTGAGAGATTGTTAAAGATTCTTACTTAGTAATTATCCGCCCGAGAGTAAATAACCATAAATACCAGTTTCTACTGAGTATTTAACGAAAACTGACAGTAAATATTTTTAATTGGTTTTTTACAGTAAAATCTGTTAGTTAGGGTCTTATTTGATCGGTATTGATGAGATCTTTGTTTAAACTTGGGGAGCATGGTCTGGTGATAGTACTGGAAGGTGTGTATGGGATCTCCTCAACGGATAGCAGTAGACCGTTTGAGTTTGTACTTATTCGATTAGTATTTATGAGATCTTTGGTGAAACTTGGTGACAAGTTCTTAGATGGCACAGCAAAGTACCCAAATTCTAGTGCCATCATCAGACACTTCAGACACTAGATCTTCACAATGGATAGTAGGAAACTATTCGAGTTTCGCTTTATTTAATCTGTATTATTGAGATCTTTAGCAGAACTTTCTGATAAGATCTGATTACGGCAAAGTAAGCTGATTAGTTAGTTAGATATGGGAAAAAGAACGTGGTTACAGGATCTCCTCAACGGAGAACCTAGAATGATTCATATTCATTTATTTTATGATATTCATTTATTTGATTTCAATAAAATCAAATTAACAAAAAACATAACATACCGTAACATATTCACACACCCGTATCGCGTACGCAGAGATCAGCGTTTACCACTTGCATGATCCTGACAGATCTTTTTTGCTTTATCAACATTTGTTACTCAAAATCAAGTTATTGAAATATTTTTGCAGTATTTCAAAAGTTAGTCTCAAATAATGGAGTCCTAGTAACTAATCACCTTACTTTTCAGTAATCAGATCTTATCAGAGAGTTCTAAAGATCTCAATAATACAGATTAAATAGGATGAAACTCGAATAGTTTCCTACGATCCGTTGTGAAGATCTAGTGTGTGAAGGGTCTGATGATGGTACTAGAATTTGGGTACTTTGCTGTGCCATCTAAGAACTTGTCACCAAGTCTTTGCAAATGCCTATCATTCCCTCGCTCGAGGGCCGTCGAACTGAGAGAAACCAAATGTTCCTGTATAAAATAATCAAAAACTATATAGACTCGCCTTTTTTGCTGCAACATATTACGATAAGTGCCCCTGGACTGTTTCCCGCCCTTGTAACAATGCCTTGTTCCAAATACCATTTTCTAAAAATAATTATGTCTCTAACACATTTTTGTTCCGCTCATTGAATGTTTATAATAAGAATTTAAACAATTTAGACATTTTTGCTACAAATTTTTGGCCATTTAAAACTAACTTAAGAGAAGCTATAAGAATGAAGGAAAATAATAATCATAATAAAAATTAAAATTCAGTACTTGTAATGTGACATGATGGTGTAATTAATCTAATATAATATAATAATAATAATATATGATTTAATAATATGTTTTCTAATATATTTAGTTAATTTTGATTGATTTCGAACTTGATTAAGCATGTTTTAATTAATAAGTCTGTTCTTGAAGAGGTATGTAATAATTATTAGTGGAAACTTCACTGGTTTATCTAATTGAAATTGTTTATTTTTATTAATGGTTATTGAACCGTTTGTTTCCTAAATAAATAAAATAAAAAAAAAAAATTTCAACAAAGATCTCATAAATACTAATCGAATAAGTACAAACTCAAACGGTCTACTGCTATCCGTTGAGGAGATCCCATACACACCTTCCAGCGCTATCATCAGACCATGCTTCCCAAGTTTAAACAAAGATCTCATCAATACCGATCAAATAACACCCTATTTAAAAGATTTTACTGTAAAAAACCAATTAAAAATATTTACTGTCAGTTTTCGTTAAATACTCGGTAGAAACTGGTATTTATGGTTATTTACTCTCGGGCGGATAATTACTAAGTAAGAATCTTTAACAATCTCTCAATAATTCATGAAATAAGTCCATCAAAAAAAAGTTATTTTCTTGAGATATACTTATTTCGTTCTTTCGTCAAAAAAGAATGAAAGATATTGAATAAAGTCCTGAGGCTCGTGAGTAAAAATGGATTTAACGGTAATGCAATCTATTTTAGCGAATGAAAACACCAATAAACGTATTTACCCACATAAATACCCATTTCGGGTATTTACCCGGGTATTTACCCGTTTTGGGTATTTACCTGGGAATATACCTTTCGGGTATATTCCCGCGACCCAACTCTATTCGAGTATTCGTTTGAACTTAAAAGTCTTACGAGTCATTCTGCTGTATTGTCAGGTTAGCCACGGCGACGATGCGGCAGTTCGCAAGACAATAACGGCTGAAATAGTCAACCCTTTCATTCGTGCAGTTTTTAAGAAAATTATTCTAAAATCGATACAAGTATCGTATCTCAGGTTCGATTCCCATTGCGGACATGTACCAAAAACTTTGTTCCCGAAGCTATGTACATTTGTGAAGTTAAAGTAGCTATATCACTTGCTAACTTGAAGCAAAACATCAGGAGCAATCTTGAATGTCTGCGCTGTTCAAATATCTTGCCAATAAGCGGTGGGCACGCGTGGTAATTAACCCCACACTCTCTCTCTCTCTCTGAAGGGCTTAATTTCAAGTGCTTGAGACTAAGATTTGTGGCAAGTCATAGGTCGTCGTCGTCAGGCCATACCAGTCCATTGCTGGACATCGCCCTCCCCTAAAGAGCGCCACATTGTGCTAGGGGGTTGTGCCACTGTCATAGGGGGTAATGCCCATAATCCCCACGCTGGGCATGCGGGTTGGGGATCGCAGTTTGGTGGAATTGTACTGCAGGGGGCGCTGCTGCCCACCCCCCGGTTTGTATCCCTTAGTCGCCTTTTACGACACCCGCGGTAAGAATTGGGTTAGTGCTATTCTCTAGGCCGACATCACACAGCAAGTCATATATTGGATGATAAATAGCTTTGAAGAAGTCGAGGTCCGGATCGACGAGAGCAACGAATGGTAAATCAGGAAGAAATCATCAGGAGTGAAGTCGCAGCCTCCGAAGAGAGTGGTAGTTCAAATAGAACTTACAAAGGCGTGTGACATCCTCTGAAGAGTCTAGCTAGTATGTTACTTACCGCGTTACAAGTGTTATATTAAGACAAGTCCTGGGTGGAGACTGCACGAGTCTAATAATAAGTTAGCCAGCACAGAACTCGCAAAGTAGAGAAACAGTGCTTCATGTCGGTCCCTTTTTTAGCTAAACAAAGGGGTTTCCGCAGAGGGGCGAATTTTCTAAACCAAACTATTTTCCAACATACGCGACGCGTGTGTTAAATTTTTACGTATTCTACCTTATTTGTCTGTTTATTTTACGATTTCCTAGAAAATATGTAGTTAATTTATAATTTTCACGACAAGAAAAGTTGCATCATTTTTATAATTAAAAAAATTCTTTATTGCACCATATAAATATCGTACAATAGGCGGGCTTAATTTTAATTAGTATTTTATTCTAGCCAACCAATGGGTGACGGGAAAAGGTTATGAACATTATGGATTACTTACTGATCTAAATCTCTGCAACGATTCTCTTAGTCTTTATGGATCTTCACTTAAGCTAGGGCTTCATTAACATTGTGTGGTTATGTGAGTAGAAGTCTTGTCTGTTCTTAGAATAATTATTATGAGCATAGACATGGGTTACACATTTAGCAGTAAAAAATTGTAAAAATAGTATTTAAAATAATTATGTTAAATAATTATGCCTAATTATGTTGTGGCGCCCACGATACAGGCTGTGCCTAGTGTGGGGCACCGTTGCTCTTATTACTTACACACGCCAAACCTTTATTTGTCTAAGCACTGTTCTACCAATTTTTATTGTCTCTGTGTATTATTCTTCTCGATAATAAATATTATTTGTATTTGTAATAGATTCACGAAGTATCTTTACGGGTGTACAATTAGAAGTACATTTGTGAAGATCATTTGACGAAGGTTTTCGCGGGAGTACGACTCGACTGGACGGGCGACGTGGTTCTGTATGGTTAGGAAGGAAGTCTGCTCCATAGTCCGGAGGGTAATGTGAAAACTGTAGTACGGAAGAACAGGAATGAATGGTATTTTCAGCGAATGTTGCGCGTTGAGTGCATGTTTGAATGTTATAGGGTGATAAGTTGCTTTCCGATGGATTCTGAAGTTTTTTGTGGAAACTCATGGGGATGGGTGTAGCAGGAGAAAGGGGGTAAATCATCATCACGTTAGGGAAACAATAGTTCTTCTAGAACCCATGCTGAAAGTTTTGGTCTTCGCCCAATTCCATTTAACTGTCCCTTTCATTTAATTATTTTGATAATAACATATTGCGTGTATTTTACCATAATTACATAGGCTGCTACTTATGTATGCGGAATCTGGGATTCCAATAATTTTAAACGCAATGTCTGACCTCCATGGTCAAATTCGTTCTTTTTTTAAATACTGGCCGCTAATATTTTTCTCATATATACGTTAGTGTTTTGTTTTTGTTGGGTTTAAAATGTCATATCGCTGAAAAAATGGAACTCACTCGTGAAAATATTCGTGCTATGATTTATTACGATTTTCGACGTGGTTTAACGCAACAACAGTGCGTAGATCAATTAACTTCGACTTTTGGTGGTGAAGCTCCATCAAAAACGACTGTGTATCACTGGTTTAGTGAGTTAAATCGCGGGCGCAGTAAGCTTACGGACGAAGTTAAAGAAGTTCGCCCGAAATCGGTAGTTGTGCTACAAAAGATTGAAGCTGTGCGAAAACTAATAATGCAAGACCGCCATGGTACGTATCGCGAGATAGAGGCTATTCTGGGCATATGTATGACGAGCATTCATAGGATATTACATGAACATTTGTCTGTAAAAAAAATTTGTTCGCGTTGGATCCCGCACAACTTAACTCAGGATCAAAAAGATGCTCGCGTCGAATGGTGCAAGAACACCTTAAAAAAATTCAACGGAGGCGACTCAAAATCTGTTTATAATATCTACACAGGTGACGAATCATGGATATACGCGTACGATCCCGATACTAAACAACAATCAACAGTTTGGGTGTTTCAAAATGAGCCGAACCCTACGAAAGTGGCTCGTGCAAAAAGCACTGTAAAGCAAATGGTGGCCTGCTTTTTTGGTATTTATGGCCATGTGGCTACAATACCACTGGAGAATCGCAGAACGGTTAATTCGGAGTGGTACATGACCATTTGTTTGCCGGAAGTATTTGAAGAAATACGCCAAAACAACCAGCGACGCAGAATCATACTTCACCATGACAATGCCAGCTGTCATACATCTCAGGAAACAACTACATTTTTGGATAGTCAAAAAATAGAATTGATGGGTCATCCACCGTACAGCCCTGATTTGGCTCCCAATGATTTCTATTTATTCCCAAATGTAAAGAATAAATTACGTGGTCAACGATTTTCGACCCGTGAAGATGCCGTAGATGCGTTCAAACAGCACGTTTTGGAGATACCTCAATCAGAGTGGAAAAAGTGTTTAACAAATTGGTTTCATCGAATGCAAAAGTGCATCGATCATAGTGGAGAATACTTTGAAAAACAATAAAAGCATATTTAGCCATATACATTTGTTTATTTTTTTTATTCCGGATACATAAGTAGCAGCCCTCGTATTATTTACTTTAATTAAATTATTACTCTACACATTATTATTTAAGTGACGCGCTATTCGTGAATGAAACTGGCTTGACGCGTGTGTCAAGACATCTTCCTAGAGAAGAAACGAGTAAAGCATCGATATGCAGATTGGTGTGTACGAGTTAGAAGGATTGCAAAGCTCACTCTCTCGCTCTAGTAACTATATTGTATATTTGCTTGTTGTCTTTCAATAAGTAAAATAAAGTAGTGCACCAATGATCTGTGTCGCTTAGTGTCGTTTGTATTAAGTTGACGGTTAGTTACATCTGAGGTTTCCGAACATAACCTATAGTTGAACAGTAGGTACGTAGCAAGCGCTGAGGTATGTTTACACTTCGGACACTAGGGTTTCATCAAGATGTTTTCCTTCACGGTTAGTTAGTACTGCTACTACAGCCTTACAAGGAAATCAAAGTCATAGGTACATGCCGAGATTCGAACCCATAACCTCACGATTGAGAAGCCGGCTTTCTACCGCCCCGCTACCACAGGAAGTCGACGGCTATTTAGGAATTAAGTTTTGACTCTTTTAAAAGATTTAATTCTTCCGTTTTGTTGGCATGATCAGCATATTTATTCTAAATTCCAGATTTCTAGTACTAATTGCCTTTGTGCTAAGCCGTAGACAGAGAGATACACGGACATAGCGAACTTTAAGGGTTCCTTGTTGACTACAGTCTCTATAAATATAAATTACGTTAATTTGTAAGCCCCTAACGCTAGCGCAAGAAACAAACATGTTATGCGGCCGGTCGGTGCGCCCCGGAGCTCCGCCCGCCCTGCTCGGATCATGATCGGATCACCCAGGCGGACATACCCACGTGACATTCATTATCGGCAAAACAATTGCTTTGGTTACTTTTTTACAATTTTCCTTTTACTTGGTGCATTTTCATTGAAGGGGAATAAATTAGCATCAGCTGTCGCAGTCACCCGGCGGGTGCTAAGTCGAGGTGTCAGCCGGCCGGCAGCCAGGTGGGCTGGCACCCGTGACGCCACTCGGCCAGACACCCGCAGCACGGCGCGCCCCCGCTGCCGCCTCCGCCGCCGCTCGGCTGTACGTACTGATTAATTATTAATTGGGGTTTTTCCTCGCTGCGAATAGCTCCGTTTTAATAATTTATTCACGGGATGGCTGGCGCAAGTTTCGATATTCCGACCTGAATAAAAAATGGAGATTTAGATGGATGGATTGCGGACACTTAAGATTATACTAAAATATGATTATCAGGGTAAATAAACGCAGTTGTCACCATAATGAAGTTGAGGTGTCGCAAATTGTGCGAGCATCGCGTCGCGCCGCGGGCTGTCGCCGGTCGCCGCGAATTAGCCGCCGAAGAAATAATTTAGCCCGCGGCCAACATTAGCATGACAACGCGAGGCGCGGCGCCGCCGCTGCCCGCACATTGTCATTCTAATATCAACAGGGCCTGGTTGTGTTCCAAATCTGCATGCATCACCATCATCCTCAGGCTACATTTCCATTTTTTAACTCCCGTATCTTCAGTTTGGTCGAGTGGTATACAGCTGCCCCTCCAATGAATCTTATACACCGATAATCCAGAAGCTACAATTAGCAAAAACGAAGGATGTGTGCGGTACCTAAGCTTAAATATTGGTTCTCCCTAAAACGATTTGTTTCTAGACCCGATGCGATGAGTACACGAACGATATATTTTTTCGATTTAAAAGAAAACTAACACGTCTAGTAAACTGGGTCGCGCTCAACTAAAAATAAGACTTTGGGTGAGTTAGTTATCGGCCTCGAGCGCTACGTGCTGCAGCCGCGGCGCCCAGACAGCGCCTAAGGTCCGTGCATACTGCGCACTAACTGTATACAACTTGAGTGGTGCGGACAAGTATAGTTTCATTTTGTTAGGTTTATGAAATTTTGTTACTCACGTTTTGTCATGGAGTCAATTCGTACATAAACTTTGATGGAATGGATGGATTCGGAGAAAAAAGGCTGTGACAGACGACCAGACAGACTTGTGTGTTATCCTAAACGGGCTTATTCAGTCATGTAAATGCAAAATTCAAATATGTTATTCACTCTCAATGAATCATTCATTAGATCCCGAACGAGAATGATTTGATCACGGCCTGGTTCTTGGTCTGGGCCGAGACTAACATTTCGGTCTAGGACTGACTTATGTGAAATATACGTAGGTTTGTTATGATTAGCGACGACGCCGCGGCTGAGCCGAGCCGGCGGATGCGGCTGATATCCGCGATTACCGGCGGCGCGGGCGGCGGGTGCGGGCGGGGGAGAGCAAGCTTCCGATACTTCCCTAGAATTATTATTTCTAGAAGAGGAGCAGCACGCCTCGAGACGATATCGTTAAATCGATTTACTCTACCTACTCGAGCGCGCCGGGAATTACACGCTGCACAACAGCCACGAGGAATTGCTACGCAAGCGGCGTAGCCTTTATTTGTACCGTGGTAGCAAGCTTGCCGTCGCGTACCAGCGCTCGCCTCGACTAGCAGCTTAGGTACGTTACGTTGATACGATTCTTTTACGAGTTAATCATACGTCAAGCCGCTATATTACGCGCACCAAGTCCTGTCGGAATGTCAATGTTTGCGACAGCTAATAATAAGGATTTTGACAGCTCGACGTTGAAATCCTTCAGTATTAATTATGTGTATCAACATAGTTATAAAACATACCTAAGCGCTTCTAATTTCCAATCCCCGATGGGCAGCCGTGTTAATTAAGCACATACTATCTCTCTCTCTATCTCTCTCTAAGAGAATGACTGTGCCCTGTAGTGGGACGTATGTAATGTATATAAAACGAAGTGAATATTTATGTAAGACATGGTACCCATGTCAGTGCGCTCCGAATAGCATAAATGAAGATGTGCGGTATAATAAGGCTCAATGAAATACGCAGCGAGGAAGCCTCAAAGTGGGTAATATCGCCAATAAAGGGTAACCTGATATTGTTCAGGCACATATATAGTTAACAAGGTGCTGTGTCTGTCCAAACTAAGACCTTTTTTATCTACCATCCACTGGGACTTTTGCAGAGACTCCATAAAAAGGGTTCCTGAATAGGACGAAGTAGAGAGAGAAAACCAGTGAAACTGGCTGACCCCGCGACCATGAGCGTCTAAAGCTGAGAGGAAAGCGCTCTGAACACCTTCTAAAACAGTTAAACGCCTTAAAATCAACTGAGTGATAAGGGGCGCGCGTTAGGATTGAAGCAGTTGCTGGAGGTTGCAACCCGGTACAAGTTCTTGCGGCGGACGGGAGTGAGCTGATTAGAATCTGCTATAGTTAATTTTTGACTTCATACTAGTCGGTGCTTCCATTAGATGCATCATTATTCATGCAATAGAGTAAGGTGACGTGAAGCGAAAACCTGGCATAGTGGCAAGTTCCCTGCGAGTAAAGACGCGTGGCTGCAAGCGCGTTACGCAACTGATGCGATTAATAAAAATCGCCACTTCCGTGTCATAGGGGCGGTGCGGGGTGGCGGCGGCGCGCGGGGGGCGGCTCGGGCGGTGCGCGCGCCGTGGGCGGCAGTCGCCGAGCCGCCGCCCGCCGCGCCGCGCGTGCCGACCGCCCGCCGACCGCCCGCGACCCGCCCGACTGCCGCAGCGCCCTGCTGCCTACTCACCCGCGGCTGATGAACATGTCCTCGTGATCTCGGCTACTCTCATTTGCACCGCGGTGTTCATTGCCACAGTAAGACTACAATTGTATGTAAACCGATTAAGAAAGATTTCACAAGCCTCCGTATTTTACTCGGATAGTATTGTCCGTACCAGTAGTCCTTCTAAAGTGACAGGATCAGCAAATTTAAATTACTTCGTATTTCTTGCAGTTAACTTTCTAGTACCTGAGTAAGCTAGCTTAAAAATCCTAGATATTTTACGAATAATGATCTCTTGACAAAAAGCTTCACGACGTGACAATCTTTTATTGAAAGTTTCTCAAATAATTTTGCACTTTTACCTAGATCTAAAAGCAAATCATTGGCATTGTATTATTGTAAAGTAATGTCAAAGTAAAGTAAAAATGATTTATTTAGTAAAAGGTAATTGGCAGCGTGCAGCGTCTGGTGGACCACACTACCTAACATTAGGTAAATCCTGGATCGTGGGCTCCCGTTTATGGAAATAGTAGAAAGTGTCACTGAGGCAGGAAGGGTGTTGCACGAAAATTTAGGATTTAGTCAAACTAAAGCTATAAACTAAAAGAAACCAAATTATTAAATATCCTCGTTATTGAGTAAAAGCCATTGGTTATAAATAGTAAAGGGGATACTTAAATATATACAATGATAGTAAATAAATAAAGGTGCATACATATGAATATGAATAAACGTATAAAGTTACCTAAGGTGTATGCATAAGGGTGTAGTATGTGGTTTATATGTAGTATTGTGGGTGTTTATGTTTAGGTAAATGATGTGTCATATTGATGTGTGTAGTAGCTGTTCCGTGTCTAGGTATGTTTGTGTGAGTAACCATCTCTTTATTATTGTTTTTGTCTCGTGGCATGTTTTGTCTCTTATGTCACAGAATTTTAAAATACGGTTATATAGAAATGGATGTAAAAACTATCCGAATCTTTGGGCAACGGTAGTTTTTACGTAAGGTACTTTAATTTTTGAAAATCCCTTGGAGTTTTTGTCGCTTGAAGGGGGCTGTGTTGTTTTTTTTAATTTTAAGTGCTGCACTAAGAACAAAGAGTCAACTTTAAATACTGCGATTTCTTTATTATTATAGTAGAAAATGTCACATGCAATAAAAAATACCTTAATCTATAGAAATCCACAACAGTATCGTTGCCGCGTAGCATTACCGCGCTGCACTGCTAGGGATATCCTTTGCATCAAATATGCTCCGGAGCGGTAGTCCAAGCCACGGTTCCTTAGACGACGACCTACCTCTTTAATAAAGGCTCTGCCCTGAAAACCCCAGACCCCAGTGGTTTCTAAAGCCAGGGGCACGAAAAAATAGCTGCTCGTTAACTGACTAAAGAGTTAAAGAGTCGTCTAACGTTTAGGACATTCAGTTCTTTATACAGGTCATTGGTGCTGTACCTTCTTGGTTTTTTGTACATTATTTTAAGAACTGATCTCTGGGCTCGCTCCAGTTCGATCATGATTGTTTTGCACGATCCACCCCAAGCCGAAATGCAGTAATTAATAAGGGATTGGCATATGGCGTAGTAAATGTATTTCAGGAGTTCGATGTCTGCGGAGTTGCGAAGAATTTTCATTATGTTTATAACTTTTCTAACTGATAGTGTGTGTATATGGCTCTTAAAATTTTAGTTTTCATCTTTAGTTATACTCAAGTACTTTATTGAAGTTGTCATGTTTATAGTTGGGCACGAGCAGACTGCTTGTGAAGTTGGGAAATGAGTATGAGTTGCACCGTTGTGTATTTGTTATTATATTTTGTTTTTCGATATAACTAATGATTTAATTGCTCGTCAATGTCCACAAGATGACGTACTCGTATCAGTGTACTGTAGTTGTGTGCCGCGTGCGCGACACAAACATGTGTACCGCACAAGTACAGCCGCACGGCACGGAGCGGCACGGGGCGGCACGGGGCGGCACGGGGCGGCACGGGGCGGCACGGGGCAGCTGTGCTGGTGAGCCGCGGCGGCGAGCTGCCAGCGCGCGACACGACCGGCGCTTGAAACTCCTTGGGGCTGATTTTGGACCAAAAAACAATACATTAAGTAAACATTATTGTCTGTCGAATGTTCAAATAAGCTCACTTGGCATTTTCTGACCGCAGATTTGCATAAACATACCCGACTCGACTTACCCCGGAGCAGGGTAAGTCGAGTGTTCGCGCATCGTATTTGTATTGTAAAACAATGACGCAAAACTAAATCCTCTTGAGGTCGCATGAACCTTGACGGGATACAGCACGCCATTACTGGTGATGCTATTGATGGTTTAGGAACTTGAATTTAATTGTTTATTTGAATAAAATGGCGTTATTTAACATTGTTCATTATTTAAAGTTGTTCGCAAGCTTAATTTCTAAATTAAGTACAAATAAAATCAAATCAAAAAGGTGTTATTGAAAGTAGCACAGAAACTACGACTTCGTTCGTTAAGTCGCAGTTTCAGTTCTGTGCAAGTTAAACTTTTCGAAGTCCTTAATTAACAGAGTTTACATCATACATTGTACTGGCTTTCATTCTAGACATCATTGTCATCTAAATACTCCTTTATGTTATAGTAGTCCTTTTGGTACAAAATGTACTCTACACTCGTTTTAACCGCGTTTGGACTAAGCTTAATGTAATAATTATAATAAAATTAATTGGCCTTTTTGCATCTACTTAATGAGATGATTTATACAGCGTTCAGTGGTATCTTCACTCACACTAGATGGTTGAAGGGACCACTCCGACGCTGTAGTGCCTGGGACATGGTTTTATAGATGGTTTGGGCTTGCCCAATACCATCCTGACAGCTTAGTCGGCCTAGCCCACAGGAAAGACTAGTCAATACGTGCGGAGCCAACCAAGCCGCGGGTTTCCTCACGATGTTTTCCTTCACATATAGCGTGTGGTATTGCGACTACAAATTCGCAAATGTACGTAACTTTGAAATTAAACAAAGCCATTGGTACATGCCCGCACTTGGGATCGAACCTGGGGCTCTCGCTTGCCAGTCCATGGTTCTACCCACTGAGCTACCACCGCTTCATTATATTCATTATATTCAGGGATTTTATTTTATATGAATTATTATATGATTCAATTTTTTTTAGAGTTTTATTGATTATTTCTGGGTTAACAATATTAATAGCTGGTATTTCAGCTAATTATGAATTTGATTTAAAAAAAATTATTGCTTTATCAACTTTAAGACAATTAGGGTTAATAATAAGAATTTTAAGAATAGGATTTCCTAAATTAGCTTTTTTTCATTTATTAACTCATGCCATATTTAAAGCTTTATTATTTATATGTGCTGGAATTATTATTCATATAATAATAGATACTCAAGATATTCGATTTACAGGGGGTATAAGAAATTTTATTCCTTTTACTTCTTTATGTTTAAATATTTCTAATATAGCTTTATGTGGTATTCCATTTTTAGCTGGGTTTTATTCAAAAGATTTAATTTTGGAAATAGTAAGAATAAGAAATTTAAATATAATAATTTATATATTATATTTTATTTCGACAGGATTGACTATATTTTATACAATTCGTTTATTATTTTATATAATAATAAATGATTTTAATTTAATTTGTATTTTTAATTTATTTGAAGAAGATTATATTATATTAAAAAGTATATTTGTTTTATTATTTATGAGATTAGTTAGAGGAAGTATATTAATATGATTAATTTTTAGAAAACCTTATATAGTTTATATATCTTTCAATATAAAATTAATAGTAATTTATGTAAGATTATTAGGGGGGATAATGGGGTTTTTTATTAGAAATATAAAAATTTATTCTATTAGAAAAATAATATATTTTTATGAATTAAGAAATTTTTTATCTTTAATATGATTTATACCAAATTTATCTACTTATGGGTTAAATTATTATTTTTTAAATTTTAGTCAAAATTTATATAAAAATATAGATATAGGTTGAAGTGAATTATATAGAGGTCAAGGAATTTTTAAAATTATTAAAAATTATTCTATTATTTATCAATTATTTCAAATAAATAATTTTAAAATTTATTTATTTAGATTTATTTTATGAGTTTTATTATATTTAATATTATTAAATTATTTAAATAGCTTATAAATAAAGAGCATAATATTGAAGATATTAGGGAGATAATTATTAATCTTTAAATAAATTTATAAAAATAATATTTTATTTTTACATTGAAAATGTAAAGTTTTTTTTAAACTATATAAATAAAGAAATATTAATGGAATTTAACCACTAAAAATTAAGTTAGCAGCTTAATTTTATTCTTTATATTTCTTAATTGGAATATAAATTCAATTTTATCATTAACAGTGATATACCTCTTTTTGGTTTCAATTAAAAATAAGGAGTTAATTTTATTGTGGAAACGTATACGAGTACAATGCCCCATGAAGGATGTATAATTAACCTTTGCCAGCCTAAATCTTGGGACTGAAAGTTTATGTTTATTTCTATTATTTATATTGTGTTGCCTACAGTTTTAAAAGCCTTCTTGAAATCTCTTCTGTTCACAAATCTCTACTGTCTTGCTTATAAATGAATCTGATAGCTCTGTTCTGCAAGACGAAGATGATCTCAATATCTGCTGCCTGACCTTATAGTAGCATGCCATAGGACATAACACTGTGGATGTAACTCAAATAAACAAGCCTGCAGTTGCGACGTCAATTAGTTACCTAATTCTTTTAACCTTACATATTTGAAAACGCTATTTACAGTTTACAACTATAATCACCATGTCCGATAGATTATAAAAAAGAGTATTCATATAATATTATTAATTTGAAAGTCTGTTTATTTCTTCTTCTTCTTCAGGCTATATTAGTCCACTGCTGGACATAGCCCTCCCCTAATGAGCGCCATAGCGCAAGGTTGTGCCATCATTGGGGGGTAATGCCCATAATCCCCACGCTGGGCATGCGGGTTGGGAATCGCAGTTTGGTGGTATTGTACTGCTGGGGGCGCTGCTGCCCACCCCCCGGTTTGTATCCCTTAGTCGTCTTTTACGACACCCGCGGGGAGAATTTGGGTTGGTGCTATTCTCTAGGCCGACACCACACAGCACTGTTTATTTATTTTAGCCGTACTTTTATTGGTAAATTTATTTCGAGTCAGTATCTTTTACGTCGTCAACAACTGAATAGAACAATTTATTTCTTAGTCATTTGTATGTAAAAATACAAATGACGAAAAACAAAACAATAATAATATATTCTTTGAATAGGTGTAAAAATTAGATTTTTAAATCCATTAAGACCTACCAGTGGCTAGCAGGCCGGTATATTTACGAGCATAGCAAAATTCTACGGTAAAGACAATGTATGATGGTACAATTAGGATTTTATTTTACTTGAGTGTCGTGTATAATATAGTAAAAGTATAGACCTTTAAGACCTTAAGTTACGTCGTAAATATATTTGTATGACTAAGAGCAAAGCACGCTATTTCATACATATCGCCTACAAGGTCATAGAGATGTTAAATACAAACTTTTACTATTCTCCTGTTTATCACCTCCATGGGGTTTGGAATTTGAAAATTCCTTCTTTGTGCG
This sequence comes from Yponomeuta sedellus, assembly GCA_934045075.1. Lineage (NCBI taxonomy): Eukaryota > Metazoa > Arthropoda > Insecta > Lepidoptera > Yponomeutidae > Yponomeuta > Yponomeuta sedellus. Next base: position 25,097,208 of record OW203727.1, on the reverse strand, counting down.
TGTGCGAAATTTCAAGTTTCTGTCCCTTAGGGTTTGGCCTGTGCATCTATTTAAATCTTTCATGCCCTATTTTACCCTCTAAAGAATTTTAAATTAAATTAAGAAATCACTGAACATGTGACTGACAATTTTTACAGTAAACAAATCCTTGTTTAGTTATAAGAAAAAAACGTGCGCAGAATTTTAAGTTTCTTGCGGTAAGGGCCTGCCGGCCATCAGGCCTGCGGTAAGCCTGTGTGTATTTAAAACTTATCCCCAATTTTACCCCCTTAACAGCAGAAATAAAAAAAAAACAGAAACGCGTGACTTATTTTTCACGCACGCAACATCGCACGACTTATTTTTCACAAATTAATACAATATGTCAAGTAAATATCTCCAAAGAATAAAAAGTTAAATACAAACTTTTACTTCTCCCTTTCCTAATTAAAACTGTTTTTATACGGATTTATGCTCGTTTATTACATTTTTACAATTTTCCAACGTTTCGGCACTTTTTCAGGTGCCGTGGTCTCCCTTTCCTCCCGAAAAATCCTTCTTTAATAGATATCTATGTCATACGAGGAATACGTGATCAAGTTTCTAGCCCTGTGCTTGGCCTACGCATTTGTTACAACTTTCATCCCCTATTTTTCCCCCATTACCCTCTTACAGTTTGAATTTTGGAAAACGCTGAAATGCGTACGCCATTATTTTTACCCAACTCATTACCTCAACTCATGCGAAATTTCATGCAAATAAATGTCCACTTGTCCAGGGAATAAATAGTTTCAAACAAACTATAATCCCGTAATTCACGCCCATAGGGGTTAAATTTTGAAAAATCCCTCCTTAGGGATGCCTTCCTCATATGAGATATGGGTAGGTACTAGGAGTGGGTCGTTGTCCGATTTTTCGACGACGAAACGCAACCGTTTTTTCTGGAACGAAAACAGGTCCTCGAAACGGTCCTCGTTCGCAACTGGTTTCATTGTATGCGAACGAGCAAGTCGCAGAGGACGGTCAAACGAGTGCGAACGAGACGAAATCACGAAACATCGGAAAAAATAAGTTGTTTTACACGATATTCGACTGTATACTCATAGACATAAAGATTACTTTATTGTATCACAGACCAAAACGAACGGAACGAGCAAGGAGCCGACGACGACGTCGCAATGATCTCATTACGTTCTAGGCTCTATTAATATAGCACTAAAGGACATATCCGCGTCAAATAATCTAAGGACTGGTCTCGCGACGAACGAACGCTGGCACTGCTTTAGAGTCTCTGGCACTGCTTTATAATGAAACGTAAAACGGTCCTATCGTCGCGGAACACAAAACGGTCTTATAAAACGGTTCGTCTTTGCAACGATCACTCCTAGTAGGTACGTGTGCCAAATTTTAATTTCCTAGCCTTAAGGGTTTGGCGGTGTGTTTCAGCTTTGATAGATAGATAGATAGATAGAATATTCTTTATTGTACACAGAAATTACAGTAACAGAACCTAGATAAAAATATAGTACAAATGGCGGCCTTATTACTAAAAGCAATTTCTTCCAGGCAACCATAGACGGAGACATGAAAGAAATTAGAGACGGGTAGTCGGTGCAATACAGAAATAGTGAAATTAGAATTCAACGAAATTTATATAAATTTACTTAAACCACATACATAAATAATTAAATAAATAAATAATTAAGATATACATACATACATACATACTAATAAATAAATTATATATGGGAAGAGGAAATAATATAATATACCTACGTAATATTTACTGCATTATTTAATTATTGAAAGGTAGTATTCCTTCACTCTACACTTAAATATCGCAGACGAAGGAGACTGTCTTATTACTATTGGCAGTGCATTCCACAGTCGGACGGCTGTGGCTGAGAAGGAGTTACTGAAGAACTTCGTCGAGTGACTAGGTGTCTTCAGCAACAGATTCTGAGCTGACCGCAACGTACGACTGTGAGAATCATGCAGAAACAGAAAGCGTTGTTTAAGGTAGACAGGAGTGGTAGGATTGAACAGCACAGAGTAGAGAAGTGAAACAATGTGAGCGTTCCTGCGGTGGCGGATAGGGAGCCACTTGAGCTTAGTGCGATATTCGGATATGTGGTCATATTTTCGCAAACCGAATATGAACCGTATGGCGAAGTTCTGGAGGCGCTCAAGCTTATCTAATTGCTCTTGTGTAAGGTCAAGATAGCTAGCATCAGCATAATCGAGGATAGGGAGTAGTAGAGATTGTGCGAGCGCAATTTTGGTTGGAGTTGGCAGGAAGTTCCGTAACCTCCTCAAGGAGGCCGCTGAAGCGAACATTTTCCGGCTCACCTCGGCTAGCTGTGGCACCCAAGACAGGCACCTGTCGATCACAATCCCCAAGTTCTTCACCTTCTCACTAAATGGAATATGGACATTGTCAAGTTTGACATGAGGCAGTTGTTGCCAGTCGATCCTAGAGATCATTCTAGCACTCCCGATAATAATAATTTGAGTCTTACTTGGGTTGACTCTCAATCCATATGAATGGCTCCACTCCGATATACGGAAAAGGTCTGCATTCGTTTTTGATATTGCGGAGTGCAGGCCATCCAGAGGAGATTGAGTATAAATCTGGAGATCATCTGCGTAAAGGTGGTAGGAAGAACTAAGTTTCTGAGTGATACTGTTAATAAAGATAGCGAAGAGGAGAGGAGACAACACACCACCTTGAGGAACACCGGCAGTCGTATTACACCAACCAGAGTAGGAATGGTCAATGCGTATACGCTGTCGGCGCCCATGTAGATAACTACGAAACCAGTCAATAACCATCGGAGATATGTTAAGAGAACACAGCACGCCCAACAGGATATCAAAGTCGACCGTATTAAAGGCATTACTGAAATCCAACAACGTGAGAACCGTCAGCTGGCCATTCTCCATCCCAAGTCTGATGTCATCAGTGATGTTGATGAGTGCCGTAACTGTGCTATGCCCGGGACGGAAACCTGATTGGAGAGGATTAAGGAGGTGATTTTTGGTTAGGAAATTGGAAAGCTGTTGATGCACTAGACGTTCAAATACTTTTGACAGGAATGGGAGAATGGAAATTGGACGGTATTCGGAGAATGAAGAGGGATTGGGCTTCTTAGGCAGTGGAGTTACTTGGGCTTCCTTCCAAACGTTCGGAAAAATACCAGTGACAGCAGACTCGTTGAGGATTCCAGCGATAACGGGAACAATTACATCTACGATGGAAGTGATCATTTTCCGACTGATGGCGTCAGTGCCAACAGCGCTGGATGTGATAGATGCTATGCTCTTCTTAACATCACAATCTGAGAATTGACTAAAAGAAAATGCGGGGAAGGTAGGAGTTGGAAGCGTGGAAAGAAGTTTCAATGTGTTGGCTTTAGAAGTCCCATCTATTGAGGAAGCAGAAGAGAAAAAGAGAGCTTTGCCTTTTATATAAGATTTAAGATTTAATTAATAGCTGCAACATAAAAGATTGCACTGCATATTCTGTACTATTTCATCGTTTTCAATATTACAACAATTACAATTAATTAATAAATATTAACAATTAATTAATATAATATAAAATTACTAACAATATTTGTCATTTTGTCATTTTCTTACCCTAACTTGCACACTAGGGAATCCTATCCTAATCCTAATCCTAGACTGTGTCGTGCAGTCTCTTACAATAATGAAACAGAAGACATTTTAGATCTTAAACGATAAAATTATACAATAGTTAATTTTAATTAAAATCCTCATCATTTAACGCTCGGCGAAAGTAGTTTTCAATACATGGCTATAAAATTAAAAATACTGACATATAGGCTTGCAATTGCGACATAACAAAAATTTGATATTTAAAATTGATAATAAAACCCATTTCAACTCTATGAGTTGATAACAACTGCACTGTGCGTGTGCGTGCATGCTTACTCACAAGTGCGGTGTGTGGGTGTGGGTGTTTCTTTGTGTGTGTGGGTTTGTGTGTGTGTGTGTGTGTGTGTGTGTGTGTGTGTGTGGGTGTGTGCGTGTCTAGAAGTTTATGAGTGTGACTATGTATGTGAGGGTACACGTGTATGTGGGTGAATAAGAATATACGTCGAGATATACCTAGGACGAGATACAAACACAGTCTACGCCTCTCACCTTAACAAATTTTCACTTTGAGTATAGTCCAAACCAATAAGCCACTGTGATTTTCTTTTTACAAGTGAACCTGCTGCCTCCCATAATGTTGAGTTGCCTGTTGGCGTTTGAGTACCAAAATGGCGCTAAGTAGTATTGTGACCTACGTGCATATTCACTCCTTATTCTAGGACATGGCCATGATATTACCCTTTGGGATCTGTTGGGAATAACAAGCGTGCTTATTGAATTTTTGTGAAATCTTAAAATAACACTCAATAGGAAGATTTGTCTGACTCTAAATACTTTACTCTCCTTATACAGGTCATTTGTAGGGTATCTAAAAGGTTTTGAGAGAGCTATTTTCAAAATTGCACGTTGGGCTCTTTTTAATTCAATTAAAAAAGTTTTGCAAGCGCCACCCCAGCATGAGATACAGTAGGAAAGCAAAGAACCGCACAGAGCAGAATGAAACATATAAATTGTCTGTATATCAGCTACCCGTCGTAGGCGCTTGAAAAGATAGCTAAGTTTTCTTAGTCTACTGCATAAGGAATCAATTTGCAGTTTCCACTGCAAATGTTCATCGACGATTACCCCCAAATATTTGATATTTTGGACTTGGGCAATCATGGGACAGTGACAGCTGACTTGATCTTTCTCCTCACATGTGTAAAGTTTTATGATGGGTGTTACCTTTGGCCCACTTTTTGAAGATATACTGAAACACATGTGCTTTGTCTTAGCCGTGATAAGCGTGAGTAAATTATTTTCAAGCCAAGCCCAACCCTTCTTAGACCCGTTTGAACTAATGTTTGAAGATCTAACCAATTTTTTGCACTGAACAGAATCGCGGTGTCATCAGCAAAAGCTATAATTTTTGCTTGAATCAGGTCAAGAAGACACAGGTCGTTTACATAAATCATGTAAAGGGTCGGCCCCAGCACACTCCCTTTTTGGCACGCCAAATTAAATTTTGCTGTGGTCACTATAGCTGCCGTCAACCTTAACTCTTTGTCTCCGGTTAGAGAGATAGGAAGCAAACCATTCCAAGGCTGTACCACGTATTCCCAGCAGTTCCATCTTTTTTAGAAGAATTGGTCTCGACACCGTATCACACCGTAAAAGCTTTGGCAAGATCAAGAAAGACGCCCAGGCACTTGAGCCCCGAGTCCAGATTGCTGGTTATAGTATCAGTTAGAAGTGCAATGGCGTTTTCCGTTGACCTCTGCCTACGCAAACCAAACTGTCCCAGCGCCAAAAGATTTTCCTTTTCCAGGTAATTAAGTAATTGTGAATTGACTACCTTTTCTATTATACTATTATATGGGGCGTTAATTAGATGGATTTAGTAAATCTCCAGCCTTGAAAATGGGACAAACATTCGCAATTTTGAGTGGATCTGGCACTTGGCCCCGTGACAGACTTAAATTACACAAGAATGTTTGTGGTGAAAGCAATGATTGCTTAGTTGTTTTGATAATTTTGTTGCTTATACTATCACATCCTGGAGCTGAAGAACCTATAAGAATAAAGAAATTTTATTTACTGCAAAGTGTTACATTTGTGTCCTGGCTCTGATTATTATCTTGTTAATTTCATATTTATTTTTTGGTCCCAGAAAAAATGACTTTGCATGTGGCCGTTCAGTTGCAGACGTGCCAGCAAGTTCATCTTCTGTTTTACCAAGCCTATTCAAGATATCATGTGCAAGAACAGATCCTACATTAGAGAAATATATATTTGTTATGTTGAGGGACTCAAATTCCGTGGTGCTTATTTTAAGTAATCTTTTGTTACTGGTTTTATTAGAATTAATATAGGCGATAGATTTAACATTTTCCTCAAAGTTTCTTACTATCGCCTTTACTTTCGCGGAGTTTCATTTGGTCGTGACTATTTTTCAGATTTTGCAAGATATTGTTACAGTAGTTTCTGTACTTGTATTTATCTTAGGCAGTCAAATCATTTGGCGACTTTCGAGCAAGTTGATGCAGCTTATCTCGGCGCTTCACACATTTCAGTAACCCTTCTGTGATCCAAGGCTTTTTAATTACGCGAGAGTTTCTTATAATAGTTTCTGATGTATTTCTGACTATCACGTCAGTCAATTTGCCAGTAAAAGTCTCGAAAGCTACTGATACCTCTGTTGTGGAATATAAATCTGACCAGTCGATGCCTTTTGTATCTTCTACTAGTCGACAGTAGTCAATTTTCATTTGGGTTTTTGGTTGACAATTACTGTATTTTGGGGATTTACGATCAATCCCTATTAACACCGAGTCATGGTCCGTTATATCTGAATCACATACTATAACTGTCTTGACTATAAAAACATGGTCAAGACAGTTATAACCATGGGTAGGAAAATGGTGACCTGATATAAAACCGTAATGGGAATTTAGGTCTAGATACTTTTCAGCTCTTGAATCATTACTATCAAGGGCTATATTGATATTAATGTCTCCTGTAATGACAACTGACTCTCCATCAGTGCAACTGATGGCCTCTTCAAGAGAGAGCAGATAATTGTCTATATTGTGAATGGCTGGTGACCTGTAGATTGCGAACATCGAAAGTTCATTTGCTACTTTGATCAGAAGGCAGTTTGCATCGCAGAGAGTAATTTCTTCTATGGAAGCAGTTTTAGAATACACAACAATGCCATCATTTTGATTGCGATATTTTTTTGAAGGATGACAACAATAGCCTTGTAGTGGTAAATTGGTTGAACTTTCGTTTAGCCAGCACTCCGTTAAAATAATACAATCTGGTTTGAAACTGAGCCTTGCGAGGAAAACAATTAGTTGGTCAAAATTTTTGTTAATACTTCGAATATTTTGAGTTAATAATGTGAATTGATGGGTCAAGTGACCCAGCTTTCCCATCCCTAGTTCTAGTGCATCAACTCTCGTTGATTGGACAATGTTGGTTTTGTCGAGTTCACTCGACAGAGAATAACATTTTTTATCGAACTTTACGGTTTGAAATTATATGGAACAAGAAGTAGTTCGAATAAAACCCTAAATAAGTCAAGTTACTCGTAAATAAAAGCATTTAAGGAAGGCTACAGTAGCTGTTTGGAAAATGTGTCTGAAAACATTTATTTTTCAATGGGGTGTGTTTGTGTATGTAAATTTGTGTACTGTGAGTCGGTGTGAACGAGTAAAGTAGGTGTGTGTGTGTTGAATTGTGTGATTGATTTGAACGGTTGAAGTTAATAAATACAATGTACACATTACGTTTAGTAAGTAAGGTAATAGCATTTAAAATTAAGACTAGTCAAAGTTAAGACTAGATATGTTTCGATATCAACCCTTTATATGTCCCCACTGCTGGGGCACGGGTCTCTTCCTGTATCGCAGGAAGGTTAGGCTATACTCCACCACGGAGGCCAAGTCTAGGTTGGTGGCAGGTTGGCCTCTGACATGGCTGAACATGGCTAAACGACTGCCATTAATTCGTTTTCTAATTTGTGTACATTCGTGAAGTTATAGTAGCAATAGCGAGTGCGCTACCGGTATGATATTTTTCTCTCGTGTAGCGGGATCGATTCATCGATAATTGTTTAAGAGTCTATGAATGCAGTTAAAAAAATTTTGTTTAATTAAAACTATGTCTTCTTTCAGTAAACCGTTCCATCTACAATATTCAAGGTACTTTCCCTCCATGCGGCATAGCTTGGGCGACATGTGCATAAAAGGCAATCGTTACTGACTGAATTATCTATCAACGCACAGCTCTAACCACTGCATGAAGTGAATTGAGGCACGCAAATAATTATTATGAGGTAGACATTCAATAAGAAAAGAAATCTTCAAAAATTTACCCGCTAAGCGGATGAAACGATGAATTAGGGTTTGTATGGAAAAACCAAATTAAATTTATACTTTTTATTCGAACGTCACAGACGTAACTCTGTAAACTAATAATAAAAAACCGGCATCAGACTCGCTTCCTAAATCAACTAAAAGTTACAAGTACCCAATACCAAAAGGTGGATATATAAGACCTTATCTACGAATTTGTACGGAACCCTCGGTGCACGAGTCCGAGTCGCACTTGACCGGTTTTTACCATGTCGTACACGTAAAGTTATTTATAAATAGCAAGCTCAAAAGCGAAGACGATGGCGAGTGCGCCCAAGGCGATCGATGGCCCTCGGGTAAGCCGCTGCATTGTTTGCGCCGGGCGCTGCCGCTTGGCTTCTCAATATATACTTCCAAGTCCTTCAATGAAAACGTTCTTTGTCTGTTTGTTTACTACTAGAAAGCCTTTATAGTTGGGCGCAAGTTTTGTGATAAGCCCTTACCCTCACGTGATCATGCTGTAATCTTTCCAGCATACAGGTCTCCCGCCATCCACATCAACGTGAGTTAGCTGGAAGAAAAAACTATCACGAACTAAGAAACGAAAAATTCTTGATTTGTACTAAAATATATTTGTACGAAGGCGAGTTTAGTACTAACTCGCCTTCGTTCAAATATATTTTAGTACAAATCAAGAATTTTTCGTTTCTTAGTTCGTTCGTTCAATACGTAACCACAGATGAATAAACTGCCTCTGAGAAGTGCTTTAGTTAGAGGAATCGTGTTTTTGTAAATATGGCGGCTAGAGACTAATAAATACAACGTTGTTCAATAGAGTGATATTAGCATTAGGGCACGATTATTTCTCGCTATACAATGATTAACCCGTAAAAATGCATCTCTGCTTCGACCATTTTTTCCCTTTTTAGGCAGTTTTTTTCATTCTCAGTTTCGCCCCGCCTACATGCACTTTCTACGTTACTCGTTTCTAACTATAGCCTTAAATCCCTGTGGTCAAATTCCATAGTACCTAACTGACAGAAGACGATTGGAATCGTTCAGGATATTGTGAGTGTAGTATAAGGGCTGTTCTGCGGTTGATATGATAGCATAGTTTAAGACACACAGAGTGCGCTAGGCCAAGTTTCCGGCCGGCCTGTCCTTCAATTACGTAATATTCCACTGTATCGAGTAAGCATTTAGAAAACTCCGAAGTGTCTAAATATGTACATATTGGACAGCTGGAGTAGCTTAAAAATTAAAAATTAACGCCACTCATCTCAATGGATACTTACATAATAAAACCCCTGCACTGAGCATATGCGAGAACACGAACCTATTCGGGCCACGAATGTAAATGCAAAAAGAGAAATCAGATAACCATTACACAGATTAAGAAACAACTTTGACGTTCATTATATACCTAACACGGATGTAAAAAAAAGACGGATGCCTTCTTGCATTGAAAGGGTCTGAAGCACCATTAGTCCTACACTTTCGTGTGCATACACGAGCTAACTCACACAGATACACCAAGTTGGTCACTCTGCCGCCATTACGCTCCAGGCAGCAATGCCAGTAAGTCTTGTTTTACACAAATGAAAATTTTAAGAAATCCCGTCTTGTGTGGTACGGTGGTGTAAAAACTTCTCAAAAAATGCAATAAATCTCAAGGGAGTACCTACCATGCGTAAGTAATGTTATAAGTTACTGATTAGTGATATTTTTCCTTATTAGGTTTTGTTTACTTTTCTTTATTTACTTATAAATCAGGATGTCAAATACAGCAGTGATACCAGTTTTTTTTTCGGTAAAAATTCCCGAAAAGTGGAGAAATATGTATTTGTTGCATTTATTAGTGTTTTTTATAGTAGTAGTTTTAGAAGTGTGGAAATACGGAACCGTAACGCTTATAAAATTACATATCTTTGTTATCTTCAAGTATCTAATTGTATGAAATTGGCCGCCCCACTCGCACTCATAATGAAATATCATAGCCTTCTCTATTGTAGTGATTGTACAGACCGACACAACTTAACGATCATCGGGTGATGGTGCGTGTCCCATTTTCACGCATTTTGCGTGCAAGAAAGAGATAAAGTTACGCGCGCTCGTTCTTTAAGTTTGTGTCGGTCTGAACAAGCCGTGCTGTGTGTGGACATCTAACAACGCAGTACATAAGCCGTCTATTTCTTTTTATAGTGCCAATGGCTATATCACAAACATAAAAAATAAGAGATAGCCTACAAAAATTATCGACAGCTAACATCCAGCTGATATTAATTATGTTGTCAAACACCCGCCACCGTTGCAGGTGGCAGTGATATTACTTAGATATCTTGTATCCTAAACTTTCAACTTGTTCGTCATGTCTACGCCATCATAGAGTTTACATCGGCAGGAGGTTTCATTGCACGTATTGACATTCATTCTTCTACTGTTTTTTTGCATTTTCATTACATTTCTACGTATTTTCTCGTTGGCAAACCCAATTATTGAGCCTTTTATTCCATGCACGGCTTACACCAGTTAAGAAGATGCTATAAATTATACAGTCCACTTAATACCATCTCTCGACGGCCTATCCAAGTTGGTCCTTCGAGCCAGATAATGTAAGTAAATTGAGCGTGTGAGTTAGTTGGTGACGCTGTTTCACGTTAATTTGGAAATTTAATAAGTTTTTCTTTCAAATTCGTGTTCATTGTTTGTTTGTTATCAAAAATTTAAGAAAAAATAAGAGGCAATTGTTGTATCTGTTATAGTTAGTTAGTTAGTTAGACCTGAGATTTCCGCACTTAGCCTTATAGTTGGGCCATTGTACGTAGCAAGCGGTGAGGTACGCTAACACCTCAAGACACTAGGGTTTCCTTACGATGTTTTCCTTCACCGTCAGCGAGTAGTATTGCTACGATAATTTCACAAATGTACATAACTTAGAAAACAATGTCATTGGTACATGCCGGGTTCGAACCTACGACCTCTCGATCGAGAAGCCGGAGTTCTACACCGCTCCGCTACCACCGCTCTATATATCTGTTTTAAAAACACTAAATTTGTCGATTCCAAAACTCCCACATTTTTCTGATACAAAACTGCACTCCATATTAGGACATTAAAATAAGTAAATATAGCTACACCCGATTTTATTCTATAGTAAGTAGTCATAACCAATTCCTCAATCGAGGCCCCACCTCCTTCATAAAAGCCCTTTAAGTCACCCAGTAGTATGATAAAAGTGAAACCGTCACTAGATTAGATAAGTTTATTTTATTTTTTGATAACATGATTTAAGGCGCTTCGGAGCGCTAACTAGAGCCACGAATGGAAAAAACCATAACTTTTTTAAAGAACGTTTTTATCTAAAAGTGAACATGAGAATCTTAACAACATATGATTAGAACTTTAATCGATTTCCGTTAAACCGACTATTTTTGGCGGAAAGTGACTTAAGTCCTTGGTTTTTGATTCTAGTTTCTAGACTGTATGTTCTAAACTTTTTTTCCATTGGTGGCGCTAGTTAGCACCCTGAAGCACCTTAATTCTCTTGATTTGAAAAAGTGGGCAAAGTGATATTTATCTGGCAACACCGATGGCACGCATACCTAAAGAGACGGCGGCCATTTGTCTGCTTCACTCGTGATTATAGAAGGTTCCATCCGTCTTTTTTTTTACATCCGTGATGCCTGAGTAAACCACGGATGTAAAAGAAAGACGGATAGAACGTTGTTACTTATCGAACGTATTGAACGTTGAACATTGTAACGTAGTTACTTATTTTAAGGTGCTAATATGGAGTGCAGTTTTGTATCAAAAAATTCCGGAGTTTTGGAATCGACAAATTTTGTGTTTTTATACAGAACTGCCTATTATTATTTCTTCAATTTTTAAAACATAGATATTAAACAAATAATAAACACGATTTAGAAAGAAAAACTAATTAAATCTCCAAATTAACGTGAAACAGCGTCACCAACTAACTCACGCGCTCAATTTACTCACATTATCACATGTGACGAATAAGTTGAAAGTTCAGGATACAACATATCTAAGTAATATCACTGCCACCTACAACGGTGGCAGTGATATTAACGATCGCCATTATTATAGCCGAATTGTGCGTGAAGCGGTTGAAATTAAGAAACACAAACATTTTAATCGGGAATGTGGTTTCAAACTGTCGCAAACGTGGGATCCGGTCATCAAGATGTGTTCGAGTGGAAAAAAGTCGCATGGCTTATAGTCCGACATTGTCAGTGTAGTGTGTCGCAACCCTAATAGTGCTTTGTGATAGCTGATTGAGGGTAGTCTGAAACCTCATCAGGCGAAGATGCGAACGGGTGCCAGCCATCAGTCTTCTCGTGACCACGATGACTGTAACGTCGTCGAAACGTCGAGGTAAAATAGCAATAAATTACTACGCGATTAAGCCCCTAAAATATTCTATGTGTACAAGTCGCGAAATTCAAAATATGTTATAACGTTGTTAGATGACCATACACAGCACGGCTTGTACAGACCGACACAAACTTAAAGAACAAGCGCGCGTAACTCTATCTCTTTATTGCACGCGAAATGCGTGAAAATGGGACACGCAGCATCACCCGCTGATCGTTAAGTTTGTGTCGGTCTGTACAGTAGAGAAGGCTATGATATTTTATTATGAGTGCAAGTGAGGCGGCATATTTGATACAATTAGATATTTGAAGATAATAAAGATATGTTATGTTATAAGGGTTACGGTTGCGTATTTCCATAACTCTAAAACTACTACTATAAAAAACACTATTAAATGCACAAAATACATATTTCTCCACTTTTCGGGAATATTTCCCGAAAAAAATATGGTACCACTGCTGTATTTTACATCCCGATTTGTAAGTAAATAAAGAAAAGTAAACAAAACCTAGTACTTTCAAATAAAGATTATAAAAAAAAAACCTAATAAGGAATAAATATCACGAATAAACATTACTTACGCCTTATTGCATTTTTTCAAGAAGTTTTTACACCACCGTTTTACCACCGTTTACCACACAAGACAGCATTTCTTAAAAATTTCATTTGTGTAAAAAAATACATTAGCCGCGTTTTCACGGTCTTAGTGTGCTCGGTCCGAGTGCGCCATCCGAGTAAACTAATTGGTTTCTGATTGGCTATTTTGGTGTTGTCACGAAAAACCGTCCAATCAGGAGCATTGGTTTACTCCGATGGCGTACTCGGTCCAAGCCATAGATAAGTATATTTACTGGCGTACAGATAGCCGTCTCGCGATTTCGATACAGTGCTGCCATCTAGTTTCTAACCTCATAACTACTGTCGCACCGTACATGGTACAGTGAGTATGCATACCTATCTACGCGTATAGGTACTAGTAACGGTTGTGTAGGTTTTAAAGTTTGTTGCAATGAAAAAGGAATTAATGCACGGAAAATGATATATAAAATCGAAAACTCCAAAAATTTAAGCCCTTAGTATCATTTTTCACTGAAACAAACTTTTTTTTAGGAAACCAACTTTACCCACCAACTGGAAAAGGATTAGGTATTGAGAAATAAAACTATAATAGTTTAACAAAATTAAACATTTATTTTAATACCAGACTCCCTGACTCGCTTCTTTGTTTTATTTTATAGGTAGGTTCTCACAAAAAGTACCACAAAAGGATCATAAAGATTCACTGTCTCAAAACATAAAAATACTTTTGTCGAGTCAATTCCTTACATCACGCCACATTAGTCACTTTTTCAAACTTGGGAATCAATTCGAAGCTGAAAATCCACAAATATTATAAGAAAATTAAGCATCAAAAACTTTTTCTCGAAACTTTTTCCCGTTGAAGAAAAGTTGTGTCATAAAAAATCTTGTGTTGCTAGTTTGGACATGTAATTAGCAACCTTCTTGGGAAATGAGATTGTAAGAATAATATCTAAATTAAGCGGCGTTTTCATGGTCTTAGTGGACTCGGATCGAGCGAGTCTTTTTAGTCAACTAAAACTGTAAGCTACTCGGATGTTAGTTTACAGACATTTTAGTGAATATGGATTTTTATTAATTTATGAACGCCCTTAGTTGCCTGTGGTCAGCGGCGACTGTCAAGCAAAACTCTGTGAAAACTTGAAAAACTTTGAACCGGCTTTGGAAGTGACTTTTAAATTACCAATTTACTGCTGAAAGGCTTAGAAGTGGTGGCAGATATGCATTTTTTTATCCTGCTGCAACAGCAGCAGGATAAAAAATGAGATGATGGGGTATAAACGTCGTTAGTCCCGGACCCAGTAGTAACGGACTCCTTGATTTTGGCCTTTTCTTGATCATTGAGTGATTCAGAATCTAAATAATACTCTTTAAGTTGTCGTATGTTTATTAGATATTACTTTATTAGAAATGAGCTTGTTTTGTGAAGTCTTAGTTTATAATTTGATTGTTTATTTGAAGAAAGTTTAAAAAATGGAGAGCAAAATTTTGCCATAACCTGCAATCAGTTAGTTTTACTGGCAACACTGAATAAACATAGCTCATTATAGTTCCGGTGTTGGGGGATAGGTGGCGCTATCGACTTAAAACTCTTATTTGTATGGTAGACAACATAGCATGGTCGGGACCGTGAAATCCTGGCGTTACTGGCACTGCTGCCCAGAGCGTCATGGCGGCAGATTGTCCGATTTCGTGTAGGTATCTGTGTGAGTTAGCTCGTGTATGCACACGAAAGTGTAGGACTAGCGGTGCTCCACACCATAGATATCACCCTTTCAATGCAAGAAGGCATCCGTCTTTTTCTTACATCCGTGAAGTAAACATTAAAAATAATTGATTTGATTTATTGCCGTCGATATTCTTTGTTAGATATCTGTAGATTGTTTGTCTGTAAAGTGGGCAGTAGAGACGGTGTTATCGTAAACAAGGAACAATATGTGACCCTTTACAGAGCATACTTGGCAAGTTTAAATGATAAAAGTTGGTGCGTGTTCCAGAGCGAACGCGCGGGGGCCCGAGGCGGCGGCGGAGTGTCCCGGCGGGCGGCGCCATGCGCTGACGTCATGCCGCGCCATGCGCCGCCGCGTGCCGCCGCTGCTGCCGCTGCTGCTGCTGGCCACGCTGCTCGCAGGTGCTCTCGCGGCGGTTGCTGCACTACCGATTACTAGCATCGTACATACCAGAAGACTCTCAGCCTATTAATTTGCCTATAACCGCTATCTGTTTATTACACCTACAAAGGCTCTGTCTTGAATCATAATAGGTGTGTAAGAAAACACGTATGTGCCATAATATTAGGCCCTTACATATCAAATTGGCGTTTTGTATGAGGCAACGTTATTTTTTTACAATTATATTTTTAATTAATCAAAGTATGTACCATTGCTATCTATGCACTTTTGCCATTTCATAGATAGTTCATTAATCCCTTTAGGTACTAAAACACCATTTAGACGGGAATCAACAAAAATTTTGAAGGCGGTTTGGACTGCCCTATCAGAGTTGATTTTTTACCCCCGCAAGAAGTTATCAAAATCTTGAAAAAAATTGTATTCTGTTGGAGCAAGGTTCGAAAAGTATGGTGGATGTCTTAGATATTCCAATTGAAGCATTCCATACTATTAACTGTACTTTATTGCACACGAAACATTTAACAGGACATTACATAAGAAATAACATGTACAAAGGCGAGCTTATCTCTGAAAGAGATTTCTTCCAGCAAACCTTAGAGAGTCTGAGAAGCAGTAAAAAGCTGGTTTATATACGAGTACAAAATACACTACATAAATATTCAATAACCTACCTAACTATGAAAGAAAGAATATTTCGCGATATTTCAAGTTCTACATTGTGCGAGACGACCGACACCAAAGAAAAATAAAATGAACAAAAAAAGAAATAAATGACTTTTTTCGAAACTCGAATATACCAGCTAAATATATTCATACATTTTAATTTAGAAATGTTAACCAAAGAGGAGATAATTCAGATCAACGTGGCCGGTACGTCGAAACGCCAATTTATTTTTTATGTAAGGACCATTATTTTGATGGCGAGGGAAACCTCGGTGTGCGTCCGATTAGCCCTAAGTCAGTTTTTCTCAATCTATTTATCCTGTTGCATATCAGCATTTGATCGGGAGGGGACCGAAGTCGCTGTGATAGACAAGAAGAGCAGCTATCGGAGAAGAATTCTCAAGAAATAAACCGATCGTACCTTTCCTTTTTGTGTCGGTCTGGTGATCACTGAAGAATATATATGGGTTATGATGGTCAGCAACGAATTATTAGTGTGGTGTCACGGTGTGTTTGTGCGCAGGCTGCGGCGGCAACCCGGACGCCAAGCGGCTGTACGACGACCTGCTGAGCAACTACAACAAGCTGGTGCGGCCCGTGCTGAACGTGTCGGCCGCGCTCTCCGTGCGCATCAAGCTCAAGCTCTCGCAGCTCATCGATGTGGTGCGTCCTCTCTTCTATACACCAATACCAATTCTGGCAATTCTTGAATGCAATAAAGATGTAAATGTTATGAGAAAATGAAATATTGACTTACATATTTTCTATTTTGTTTAATAATTTTTTAGTCCTACACCTATTTGAAGTAAAAAATTTGTAAGCACTGCAATTACTTAGTTCCCGATTCACTTAGGGAACTAAGTTAATAACAATAAAATTTAAAAAAAAGTTTTGGCGATAGCAAAAAAATACTCTAAAGCAATTATTTAGTGCCTCCGTCAGAAGCGAAAGTGAAATTGTAGTTCTTAGTACCTACGAAACGAAATACCTCGACCAAATAAAGAATGTCAATGCGAAACGCGCGATAAAAAGGACCTAAAACCGGAATAACTAAATACAATGACTAATCAATAACGAAGAATCGAAATAAGTTGGTCAGCGTCGTGGCAAGTGGCTGGTGCGTGGCTTCCCTCTGGAATGCGGGCGCGAATTCCGCCTTTGCATCTGAGTATACCTAATGAGATTATTTATACAGCGTCTAGTGGCACCTTCACTCTTACGAGATGGGTGAAGAGCCCCCTGTAACGGTGATAGCCCAGTGGATAAATTATTGGAATCGCAAGCGTGAATTTGCGTAATGTAATTTAATTGTGTAAAATTCTTCAGCTACAATAATTAAGGTTGCCAATGTACACGTTGCAGAATTTGAAGAACCAGATAATGACGACAAACCTGTGGGTGGAGCAGAGCTGGTACGACTACAAGCTGTCGTGGGAGCCGCGCGAGTACGGCGGCGTGGAGATGCTGCACGTACCGTCCGACCACATCTGGCGGCCCGACATCGTGCTCTACAACAAGTGAGTGCTCCGCTCCACGCACTTCAATACGTTGTATTAACCAAAATATTATGTTTATTGCTGTTCAAAATACTCTCCTTTTCATTTTAAACATTTTTTTATGCGATCGAACCATTTTTTAAAACAGAATTTACCGAATGAATAGAAAACAGAACAAACAAATTTTTTGAACGCTATCACTGCTTCTTCGGAGTTGATAAAACTGAAACTTCTCATCAAATCTTTGATTTTGAGGAAAATACAGAAATCACAGGGTGCTAGGTCGGGGCTATGCGAAGGATGAGTGACAAGTTGTACTTTTTTGGAAGCTAAAAATGACTTTGTTTGGTTGGCCGTGTATGAAGAAGCGTTGTCATGATGTAGTAGAACGCGGCTTTTTGGTAGTCTTTCACGAACTTTTTCTAACACCCTTGGGTAAACAAATAGTAGAATACTATTCGGCATTAACACTCTTTTGATCTTCAAGTGGAATTGTACAGATGGGACCCATAGCTTAGAAAAAAAAAGCGATCATTTTTTACCAACGTTTCTCGCCTGCTTCACTTTTGTTGGCCTGTTCTCATTTTCAAACACCCATTCACAAGATTGCGGTTTTTTTTCGGGTTCAAAACAATAAATGCACGTTTCGTCTCCTGTGTTAATGTCATAAACAGCATTAGAATGTCCGTGGTTGTACTTTAGCAGCATCTTTGAGCACCATTCCACGCGAGCCAGCTTCTGCTCCGCTGTCAGTTCATGAGGAATCCAACGACAACAAAGTTTCCGAACTTTCAATTCTTTGTGTAAAATTTTCTGAATTTGGCTCATACCAATCCCTAATAGTCCTCGAATTGTCTCATAGGTAATCAGCGGGTTTTCTTCAATTAGCCGCATAACAGTAGCCACATTATTTACGTTGGTAGCAGTTGAAGGCCGCCCTTCACGAAATTCGTCATGTAAAGAAACTCGACCTCTCTCAAATTCAGCAAACCATCGCCTCACGGTGCTCTTCTCAACAAGGTGCATCTTCTCTCCCAAAAGCATTTTGAAGACGAGCGGCAAAGTTTTGTGGAGAGAGAGAACTTTTAAATTCATAAAAAATCATCGCTCTAAAATCTTTTCCACTTAATTCCATTTTCGTTGCTTACGTAGAACTTTGATGTGTGATAAAAAAAACAATTGACAAATGGGAAATCATTTGTTTTGACGATACATGACGATATAAAGTAGGTATCTACAGAACAACTTAGCGCTGTTCAGGACAACAATAGTAACCTATTTAGAGCGCTCTGCCAATTGATCAATTGGTAGAGCGCTGGCACGGATAGCCAGAGGTTGCGGGTTCGAATCCCGGCATGAGTGAAATTTTTAGCCTCTAAATAGGTTTTTAAATTTGTCCTTAGCACGGGTTAGTGCATTAAAAATAAAAATAGTATAACAACAATAGTAGCTAATGTGAGAGAGTCTAATCTTCTGCATCTAGGCTGGAGAACTCTGCGATCGTAAACGGACTTATCTACATGTCAGTCTGTTGATTGTTAAAGCGCCGACGGTAACTTTGAGGTGACGCTGGCGACTAAGGCCACGCTGAACTACACAGGCCGCGTAGAGTGGCGGCCGCCAGCCATATATAAGTCCAGCTGCGAAATCGATGTCGAGTACTTCCCTTTTGACCAACAGACCTGCGTCATGAAGTTCGGTTCATGGACCTACGACGGTTTCCAGGTGAGTTCCGCAAGTACTGGGTGAGAATAGGTATTGTGTCTATTAGTATAACACCGCTATGTGTTCAGGTGGACCTGCGACATATTGACGAGGCACGCGGGACCAATGTGGTGGAGCTCGGTGTTGACCTGAGCGAGTTCTACACCAGCGTCGAGTGGGACATCCTGGAGGTACCGGCTGTCAGGTGGGTCGCTGTGAAATGCACAAAAAACACACAATCCTCAAATAATAAAATTAGCGCTTTGAGTTCCAAACGTAAAGCATAGGTACCTACATTCCACACATTATTGAATTCCATAAAAATATAGATTTATGATCTAAAACTGTTACCTACAAATTAGGTTATTAACATAGAAACAAAAATAAACCACACATGTGTTGCAGGAACGAGAAGTTCTACACGTGCTGCGATGAGCCGTACCTCGACATTACGTTTAACATCACGATGCGACGCAAGACGCTGTTCTACACTGTGAACCTCATCATACCCTGCATGGGCATCTCATTCCTCACTGTGCTGGTGTTCTACCTGCCGTCGGATTCCGGCGAGAAGGTCTCGCTCTCCATCTCGATCTTGCTCTCGCTCACCGTGTTTTTCCTGTTGCTGGCCGAGATCATTCCGCCCACATCGCTAGTGGTGCCGCTGCTGGGAAAGTTTGTTCTCTTCACCATGATTCTCGATACATTCAGGTGAGCCTCACGCCTGCCCTATACCCGTTCTAGCCTCACTTAGCCTCACTTAGCCTCACTTATGACTCCCGCGCGTTTCAGCATCTGCGTAACGGTGGTGGTCCTGAACGTACACTTCCGGTCGCCTCAGACGCACGCTATGGCACCCTGGGTGCGCCGCGTGTTCATTCATGTTTTACCACGCCTGCTGGTCATGCGTCGCCCGCACTACCGGCCCGACCCGCACCGCTCGCGCTTGTGAGTACTGCCCTGTGAAGCGACAGGCGCCCCCCGCCCGCCCTTCGACTCAATCCATATGTTTGTATTAAAGCTGCGGACTGTCGGCGGCCGAGGCGGCGCGGTGGGAGCTGGGCGCCTGCTGCGCCGCCCCGCTGCCCGCGCCGCCCGCGCCCCCGCCGGCGCCCGGCCCGCAGGACGCCGCCGCGCTGTGCGCCGCGCTGCGCCGCGCCCAGCGCTGCCCAGAACTGCACAAAGCCATCGACGGAATCAACTACATCGCTGAGCAAACGCGCAAGGAGGAAGAGTCTACGCGGGTGAGATTACTAACCGTTTTACTTGTCTGGGAGTATCCCTAAAAAACTTTTTTATCACTCTGTCACGCATTATACAACGTCCTTTAGCTGCTACTGATGCAGGATCCCTCGATCTCCAGGTGAAAGAGGACTGGAAGTACGTGGCGATGGTGCTGGATCGGCTGTTCCTCTGGATCTTCACGCTGGCAGTGCTGGTGGGATCAGCAGGAATCATCCTGCAAGCGCCAACACTGTACGACGAGCGTGCGCCTATAGACGTGCGCCTCTCAGAGATAGCATATACTGCCGCTAAGCCGCGCCCGCCGCTGCCACCGCGCTAATAATTAGGCCGCACGACCACCGGACCAGTATCTTCAGTAACCTAGCCAGCGGAGGAGACGCTAGGTATGTGTCCCTGCTGGCTTGCAGCGGCTGTCAAGTTGGCGTCTCAAATCGCCAGGTGGTCACTCGGCCGATGTCTGGTCTAACTATGCCGGCGGGCCCGCAGGTCGATGTCTGTTCTAGCCGCGAGCTGGGGCCCATTTCATAGCACTACAATTCATTTTTATCATGACAATTATTGCGAGTATTGCCATGTCGATTAACCTTCAGATTAATCAGTAGAAAGACTCTGCTGCGCATTGTACATCGAATTGTCATAATAAAGTATATGATGATTGATGACACTGTAGTTCTGTGAAACGCAGGCCTGCAATCGGCACCAAAACACAGGCAGCAGGGGCGCTGCGCACTACTCACTTATGAATCAAACGAAATTTTTATATTTGTTACTAACGATATTATGGGGACGCGATATACTCGTTATACTTTGTCGCCACAGCACCATCGCACCGCAGTCTATTGTGTTTATTGTAAATAATAATTATAGTTTATATGACGATTAAACGTGATCGAAACTCGAGTCGAATTTCTTTTGATATAGACGAAGTAAATCGATCATTTTTACTACCTTCCTGTGTTTTATTAAAACCTCATCATAATTATACTATTTTTATTTTTAATGCACTAACCCGTGCTAAGGACAATTTTAAAAACCTATTTAGAGGCTAAAAATTCCACCCATGCCGGGATTCGAACCCGCGACCTCTGGCTATCCGTGCCAGCGCTCTTTCCAACTGAGCTAGTGGGCGACTCACCGGCATCAGTGAAATTTCGAACCTCTTTACACTATTCTCTGTATTACTTACAGGCAGCGACATCTGGCTGAAGTAAATTGCATCACAGATGTCGCTGCCTGTACGTAAATCATAGTAACAAGCAAAGAGTAACGACTACGTTTTAACAGACGGGACTTCCTTACATGCTTTTGTATTTGTCAAAGAGAATATAAACAAGAGACGGGACCTCCCTATATGCCTTTGTAATGAGTTTAGCCCCGTTAGCAATACCAACCAATAGAGCAAAAATGCAATGACAAAAATAAGTGCTACCAACATAATAATTTGTCTGTGCAATAGGGACGTCCACTTACATTACTACATTTATCGATATCGATAAATTATCATCCAGGGGCTTCGCAGTCAGCCTAATAAAATTAATACAAATCAATGTTTTCAATAAAACGACAAATGAAATTAGTATTTTATTATTTATTATCAAATCACAATAATTGTGGTCAAGGTCTATTGAATTTATTTCAGCAGCTATTTGGGTTTTCTTTAGAGGTGTCCAATCTGAACGAACTTCATCAATCGGTGGTTTGGATTCAGGTGCTGAAATCGTAAAAAAAAGTTGATTCGTCATTGATTATTAATATGTTTGTAATCTATGCTACTTACCGGGATAGTTCTGATATTCTGAGATTCCAGGCCACAATAATTGTCGTCAAATCCTGCTGGACCAATAGCAACTGCTGATATTTTGGCTGCTGTACAAGGTGCTGAAAATGATAACACTTTGTAATTTATCAAAGTAAACAAACACTAGTTACAAAAAACTTCAGCGATACATGAAAAGTCTACGTACCAGAGTTCTTTTGTGAAGCTCGACAACTAATATGTTTTTGTATAGCTGAATCTGAAAATAAACAATTGCAAGAATATTCCGAAGAAAATTAAATAGTTTGTTCCTGTTTACCACTTAACTTCATAATACAGTTACATAGTCAATAGGTAACTATCAAATACTATGATTAATAAATGATTATACTATCCTTAGCACGGGTTAGTGCATTAAAAATAAAAATAGTATAATCATGTGGGTACAGCGATATCATTCCGATGTAAAACCTAACTGAGTGCTTAGTGCGAGTTTGACAGATCCAATCGAATTACTTTACTACCGCGTTAATCGAGCATTGAGTAGTGAGTATGAGTAAGTTAACCGTTCCAACTGGTAAAACGCTGTCACAGTACAACTCGCACTCGCGTTTATTCGTGTTTTGGCTGGTAAACGTGTTCACTTCTCAACGTAAACCATTACAACTCGCACTCAGCAATTTTAATTTCCATACTCGTCGCTAGGTCGCGATTCCTCGATGCCATAGAAATACGAGTTAACGTTAACACGATCGAGTAGTTAAAAAACTCGCACTAAGCACTCTGCAAAGTAGGTAGTCGGGGCTGTAAGTGATGCAATCTACTTCAGCCAGATGTCGCTGCCTGTACGTAATACAGAGAATAGATGCCGGTGAGTCGCCCATTGGCTCAGTTGGATAGAGCGCTGGCACGGATAGCCAGAGGTCGCGGGTTCGAATCCCGGCATAGGTGGAATTTTTAGCCTCTAAATATGTTTTTAAAATTGTCCTTAGCACGGGTTAGTGCATTAAAAATAAAAATTGTATAAATACATTTTTATAAAAAAAGATTTTGAGTTAAAATTTGTACAAAAAAAAAACATTTTAGAAATTCCAATCACTAACCAGTTTCAAGTGATGCGACGTGGCTACGTGGTAAGGAAACTCAGCTAGTAAGTAATCAGGAACAGGAGGCGCATATATAAGTAGAGAAGGTACAGCCCTGTAAAAAAATGTTTATCTAAGTAATGTCATTTATGTATTAAGACGTAATAATAATATTGCGTTCTAAATGACGGAGCCAAATACATTCAAATGTTCGACGTAAAGCAAGGCGTATTTTGTTTTTTATTAAATACTAAATTGTTCATGAAATGTAGTGTTACATTATAAATTTATAACACAACTCACCATTTCTTTAATCGGCTTCCTTTTTTGTTAAAATCTTTCGGCCTGAAATGATCTCCACATACATATTTATGTTGGTGGAGTTTTTCAATGGGGATATACGCAAGATCTTCCACAATGTTCACCCATTGTCTTCATCTAAAAAAAAAACACATTCAATGCAGCCACTAATTGTGCATCGTTGAAACATTGTTATGGCTTATAGCAATTCACCCGTCGTACACTGAGTAGTAATTTTGACCAAGGTACTCATCAGCAATTTTTTATCGATATTGAACATGTGTATGGCACATCACTATGACATTGAAACAACTCAATATTTTTCTCATAATATAGGTATTAATTACGTTATATAACATAATTTATTTGCTCTTGTGCAAGATGACAAAAACTGTAGCCAGAAATACTTACCGGTCTTCATCCCTAGGAAATTTACTCATAAACTTTCTTTTGGTACCCTTTGACCGGCTGCATCTTATTTTACAAATGGCACAAGTTCGACACCATCCGATTAGTGTCATTATTAAAAGAAAATCACCAAACACTGTACAACAAGATACACACAGCTAGATATTGAAAAAACTTAAAATACATAAAATAACTAGAAAACTTTCTAATATGTGCCGCGTTCCGCCATATTTGTTATGTTTTCAGTTTGACATTGACAGCAAAGAAAGAGTAAGTAGTATTAAAGAGTGAGACAAAAATATGTCCGCCATTAAAACGGGGCTAAATGCGAACAAAAATTTCAAAGTTCCTACTTGCGCTAGGCTGGGATTTGTAATCTGTTTGGTCCGTTAGTAATTAATACCCTCAGAATAATAACTAAAGCATAGAACGTAGAAGGAGCGTTATAAAATGAACACCTGACACATGTCTGTCTCGTTAGTTTGAAACGTCGCCGACCACGTGTTAGACAGAGAAAAATATAGTAGTGTGTTGTTGTGTACCACCCGTTACCATTATGCTCCCGTATTAGAGAGGTGTAATTCGGCTTGAAAATCATAGCTTTTAGTGGTCTGCCAAGTACGAGTATCTTCGATTTGGCAGTGTGTTAGACAAGAGGTGTTGAATTGCGTCGCCTCCGAAAAGCTTGTGTTTTTTGGGTTGTTTTAAGACAATTTGAATTTGAGTGGAATTTAGTCGAGATTTATAGTATGGAGTATACGTAATACATCGGAATGGCGTGTGTGATATTGAGATGTAAAACCCTTTCGGGAGAAGATAAAGTAAAACCACCTTCATCAGCTTCCATCGGTAAGACTCAATTTTGTGTACTTTATAGTGGTTTTTTCCCTTGAATTTTAACTATGAGCTGCTGTAATTGCTACATAGCTTCAATATCATTTGAGAATCAATCAATGTAATCACAGTAAAAAGTTTATTGTTTATTTTAGGGCGATAGGGATGGGCATTTCCCACTACCTCAGTGAAAAAGATATCGATACTTAGTTGACAAGAAATATCTGTGTGATTTCCATTTTTATGTTCAATAAAGTGTTCTTTATCTCTTTCTATCTCTATCTCTAAAGAAGATTTTTTTATTTGAAGAAGAAGAAAAACATTTATTATAGCCACAGCACACACGCCACAATAACAAAGCAAACTTAAAACACATTACTAAATAACAATAAAATAAAAAAAATAAAAAAACACAAAAGATTACGGCGTGTCACTGCCGCTATAAACGGCAACTGACTATGCATTATGCTGATGGGCAAGCCTTCAGCGCTGATTTTCAGCCAGTGCCAGGTGTATTATATATATATATATATATATATATATATATATATATACAAATTAATTTATATGAAATTATTGCTCTTTAAATGACAGTCTTTGTTAAAAAATAAGTAATTATTAATTAAAAACCACTATAATCAGCCATACATACACCCTTGAAGTTTTATTAATTTGAAAGCACGCTGCAGATTAAAATGGACACCTTTTTGCAATTTGTTGCTACATTATTATTACTACACGTAGATTATGTTGCGCAAACTATTTAAGTTCATTTTCTATAAGATATCGATATCAACCCTTTATATGTCCCCACTGTTGGGGCACGGGTCTCTTGTATTGAAGGAAGGTTGGGCCATACTTCACCACGGTGGCCAAGTCCGGATTTGTGGAGAATTGTAAGACAGTGGCTGGCCTTACTGTCAGAAGTTATCAAACCGCCCATAAGGCCTCCAACATGGCTTAACGACTTCTATTACATGACAGCCGGCACCAACGGCTTAGCGTGCCTTGTGAAGCATGGAAGATATGGAACCTTATTACAAGTTCTAAATTTTTTGAAAGTAGGTGGAATTATTATAAGTAAAAATAGTATCAAAACCCCTTTTGGTAGTTTTTAATTTATCATGCTGAAACTATAAAATAATATCAATAATAATAATATAATCAATAAAAAATATCAATGCAATCAATAGATTCAAACAGAAATATATTAGTCGATAATCATAAACAATCGAATCGGAAACTTCATAACGTTACTAAATCAAGCTTTCAAAAGTTAATCAAAATTTAGGGAAATAAACAAAAGAATTAAAAAAAAATTCTTTACCAAGTATTTATAACTTTTGCACTGAGGTAGTGGGAAACTCCCATCCCTATCGCCCTAAAATAAACAACAAACTTGAGACTATGATTAAATTGATTATAATCATGATTTATTAACTTTGAAACACTATTCTCAAATAATATTAAAGCTATGTTGCAATTCCAGTAGCTCATAGTTAAAATGCAAGCGAAAAAACCACTACAAAGTACACAAAATTGTGTCTTACCGATGGAAGCTGATGAAGGTGGTTTTGTTTTCTCTTCTCCCGAATGGGTTTTACATCCCAATATCACACACGCCATTCCGATGTATTACGTATACTCCATAATAAGAATATCCACTTCAGATTGTCTTAAAACAACCCAAAAAACACAAGCTTTTCGGAGACGACGCACTCCAAGTCTCCAACACCTGTTGTCTAACACACTGCCCAATCGAAGGTACTTGGTAGCCCACTACAAGCTGTGATTTTCTAGACATCCCTAATTCGGTAGCATAATGGTAACCAAAGGCAACCAACTGACAATTGAGGGTGGTACGTTTTGAATAGTAAAACATCACACTACTATAATTTTTATCTGTCTAACATGTGGTTGGCGACGTTTCAATTCAAACTAACGAGACAGACATGTGTCAGGTGTTCATTTTATAACGCTCCTTCTATGCTTTAGTTCTTATTCATAGGCCACACTTTACCACTCGGATTTATCTGCTACCTAGTACTCTGTGGTAGTTTAATCTGGAGTTCTAGTTTTTTGACATCCGTGCTAGTAATACAGATTAAAACAATCTGTGACTGTCATTTGACATACGTTTCCGTTCCTTTCGCGGTTTTACAAAATGGAGGAGTTGACGTTTACCATTTTAGAACAGTTCCTGGCCCTGGTTTGATGGTTTTTGATAAAACTGATTTGGAATCTATCTAAGCGTAACGTTTATCAAATTTACTGTTAACTACAGTCTCCGTTTTCGGTAAGTAAGCTATTATTGGACTTTGAAAAGTTATTAAATGTACTACTTCCGTTTGGACAGGAACAGGAAATGTTCTTGTATTATGGCGACGGTCCTCAGCTTCCATATCCTTTCAACTTTCTTTCACCGCAACTTGGTGCGCGAAATACCATTGTACATTACATTTCTACATTGTTTTCTTACCAACTGATATAAAATATTTCTTTTCGTAGTGTAGGTAGTGATTGTCATCACGATTTAACCTCTGTCAAAGCTGCTGTGGTAAAATTACATACATAAACTTTGGAGTGGTAGGCAGAGACCAGGGTCTGCCACTTGCCACGACAAAAAAAGAACCAAAGTGATGCCAGGTAATTAAGTAGGTTCCTACTAAAACTATTGGTCGATTCAGTCAATTATTTAAAAACCTATTTAGAGGCTAAAGAGGCAGTCAATTATACCATAATTATAATGTTGTTACCAATGGGTGACAGGTTTTTATTTAATATTCATAGTTTAAATATCAATTAAAAAGTTGTTACGTTACATAGCAAACCCTATTGTACATGAACGATGTAAGCCCTTGGTAGTAAACCAATTCCACTGCGATCTAATTGTTAATATATAATTTATTTCATTTTTGTTACAATGTGATTGCATATTAATAACTAAGTATATCACACATTTTATAACTGATAAGAACCTAATCTGCAGGTTTACTAAGGGCTTCGAATGGGGGTGTGATGACTTAGACGCCTTTTCCCTCTAAAATTAGTTGAGATTGGTGATGGCTGACCTCTGCGTTTGCCCCTGAAAGGGTGCTGTTTCTGTCTGGCTACAGCATTAATATTTTTTCGAGTTTTGTAACAGAAGTAACAAATGCTAAAGTTATTGATGGCAGTCATGGACTCTTATCATATCGGCTGTGATGTGTCAAGTTTAAGATAATTTAAGAAAAGATCAGTGTACAGAGTGGAGTTTTTATTTTCCTGCTCCCTATCCTCCACTTAAATACGGCCCAAAGGCAGCGGCTAAAACAGAATATACAAAAGAATCTAAATTATTCATGTTTATATTTTATAAAATACAAAGAAATTTAAATATTTTTTGTCTACTTCACTAAGGAATTCATTGCAGACAAGTGGCATTTATGAAACCAGGAGGCAGCTATAGTTCTATTGAGGAACTCTTGATGTTGAAGGAGTGTTCAAAGTACAGAATTTCCAGACTAATTGACTAGATAGTTGTGTGTGATCCACTCCAAAACCTTCAATTACCACTTCCTAGTCTTTATATTTATGAGACATGTATTTTTTCAAAAAAAGATTTGTCAAAAATTTAATACAACTACCTATTTAAAATGTAGCATAGTTAAATGGTCAATTGATCTCAAATTAGGGTAGATTTGAGCTTATTTTTTTGTTGTGCAAAATTTATGTAAATATTTTGTTTAACTAGCAAGTACCTAGGCTTTTTGATTTCTCAAAAGTACATAATATTTGCGCTCCCTGACGGGTAGAGCATGCCTGTACCATAATTTTAAGTTACCTCCTACATAATTTGTGGTTACCATGTATTGTTTTAGTAAATTAATTTTTTATCCTATTGTAAGCATACATAGCACGTGGCAGTATGAAAGCAATGCATCAAGCCGACTTTTGACTATGGGAAGTAATATATACCTATTAGATCTTGAGATATAATAAGTTATCGCTCGTTACGTTTTGTACGAGACCGGTTCACACTGTGCTATGATAATATTATATCTATAAAAGTTAATGTATGACGAGCGATAAGTTATTATATCTCCAGATGTAAATTATATATAAGCCGGAAAGCCGGCTTGAAAACTAATTCGTGGAAAAAAATATTCTAAGCATTATTTGAATTTTTCAGGGTGGTCATGTCAGACACCTTTACAGAAGATGTGGTCGTCCGCTTCAATCCACCGCAAGAGGTATTTACATTTTTATTCACATTTACATATTTCGGGTTCTTATATGCAATTATAGTAAGTTTCATGGCTAATCAACTAAGGACTGATTTTCCAATCCTCGTATAAAAGTTATTCGTTGAATATCGTATTAAACAACCAATTCAAAAATCTGTTCTAAATGCCTTTCTTTTGTTATTTCACTGTGACATTTTCATATTATTGTGTAATACTTTATTAGACGGATAAGTTTGGTCCGAGGATTGAAAAATGCCCTTCGGCCGCGTATGATACCAGAGTTTGGTAACCAGTATCATACGAAGAAAAAATGATCGTCGTCGGATACTGGTATCCAAGTGATAGGGATTTTTCGTTTTATGTAACCGAGTAAGTAGGTATTAGCTCAGGAAAATATCAAACAATTACAAGTGAGTACTTAATATTTCCTCGTATGATACTGATAAGCATGTCATGTGCATGTTCATTGGTCATCATCTAAAATACGTACTACCAATAATACAGAAGGTTGGCAGTCGCCTTAATAGATATATTGAACGCAAAAGGCCGGCGTTGGCTCAACTCTTAGATATTTATAGAAATGAAACCACCGTTAGGGATATACCTATACAAGAGAAAATCGAAACTAAGCCGAGAGTTCAAAGAAATTGATGAAGAAATAAATGACGCCATATCTCAGCTAAATGTAAACGAAATTAGTGTTGGACATTGTATCGAAATCATTTCACCATTTATTCCAATAGGTTGTAGGTAATAAATGATTCACAGTTGAACTATTTCCTTGTTTTCTTGTATTTTTTAAAAAAAGCGAGGGTTTTAGAATAAGCGTAGGTACAGAATGCGATCGTCGAAGTTTTGCCGAGTTTGTTTCATAGGCAGAATGTAATATTCCTTACTGGATACTGGTTACCAAACATGATGAAGGGTATCAGAAAAGTAATATATCCTATCACTTGGATACCAGTATCCGACGACGATCATTTTTTCTTCGTATGATACTGGTTACCAAACTCTGGTATGATACGCGGCCGAAGGGGAAAAATCAGCCCTAAATCAAATTTTGTTTCAAAGAAGTCAACGTACCTACGTATCATACATAACCTAACGTAACCAATAACTAAATGCCGGCTCGCTGTCAACTGTGCCATTTATGTTTCCAAACTCAAACCAGAGTCAATGGAAATAAAAGCGTTAGCCGCATACCTTACAAATGACTGGTAACCGTGGGGTGTGAATCCCGCTCGTAGAGGTCTCCAAATAGTAAATATTCAGCACAAAGAGTCTGTCACCGGGCGCCGGCCTACAAACCTCGCGGTCCCCTACCAATCTCACGCTCTCCGCAGATTTAGCATCGGCGCCGGCGGTTCGCCGAACGATCTACCGGTCCGTCCATTTCGATAGTGATAAATCAAGCTACCTCTGTGGATTCGAGTGTCTTAAAAGATTAAGGGGGAATGACGGTCGGACGGTAAAGCGGGAGTGAAGTAAGGTGGTGCGTGTTGTTTGTTTGTTTGCGGCGCAGGGCGCGCAGGAGCTGGGCCGGCGGCTGCTGGCGGCGGCGCGCGACGGCGACACGGCCGCCGTGCACGACCTCATGGCGCGCGGGGCGCCCTTCACCACCGACTGGGTCAGTGCGCGCACACACACACACACACCTCTACTTTTTCTATTTGTCACGCGCGGTCGATTCCTCGGCCCGACCCTCTACGTAATCCTAAAATTGCGGAAGCGGCCGTAGGGCGGTCGATAAAGCCGTACTAATATTTTTAGACGTTCGCCCCGTTTGGGTCGCGATTCCGACTCGCGGAGTCTGCGAGTTTACCTCCCTGAAACAATGTATAAGACAAGAATACAACGTACCTACGTGTTCGAGATCCGCGACCACCGTTCGGTCGTACCTAGTCTAACGTGCACGTCCGTTCGTCTGTCCGTTCGCGGCGGTCTGCGCGCGCAGCTGGGCACGTCTCCGCTGCACCTGGCGGCGGCCAACGACCAGGCGCACGTGTGCGGCGTGCTGCTGCGCGCCGGCGCCTCGCGCGACTGCCGCACCAAGGTGGAGCGCACGCCGCTGCAGCTGGCCGCCTACTGGGGGCACGCCGCCGTCGTCGACCTGCTGCTGGCCGGCGGCGCCGACGTGAGTGCTCCGCCCCCGCCCCCACCCGCCTCCGCCGCGCCGCCCGCAGCTCAGGCGGGCGGCGCGGCGGGCGGGGGCGCGGGCTGACGCGGTCCCGCGGCGCGCAGGTGAACGCGCGCGACATGCTGCGCATGACGGCGCTGCACTGGGCGGCCGAGCGCGGCCACGGCGCGGCCTGCGCGGCGCTGCTGCGCGCCGGCGCCGACCCGCGCGCGCGCTGCAAGTTCGGCCGCACGCCGCGGCAGCTGGCCGCCGCCGCCGGGCACGCCGACGTCCTGCGGCTGCTGGACGCGCCGCCCGCCCCGCCCGACCCGCCGCCGCCCCCCGCAGGTGACCGCTCCGCCTCGCGCGCTCTCGCGGCGCTCGACGTTCGACTCGTCTAATAACGTATCGCCCGTTCCAGACGACGTCGACGACGAGACGGCTCAGGCGGCAGAGTTCGTCACCGTGGAAGGTAACGATAGTATCTCGGGTAGCTTCGATCGGATGGGCGAGCGAATTACTCGAAAACTGATGTTCTTTTAGGATTCGAGGAGTCGCCGCTCGAGAAGAGCGAGGAGCGCACCGCGGAGCCGCAGGACGACGCCCCCGCGGCGGAGCCCCCGGCGGCGGGCGAGGCGGGGGCGGCGGGGGCGGGGGCGGGCGAGAGCGGCGCGGCGCGGCTGCTGCGGCGGCACGGCATCACGCTGCAGCCGGCCGAGCCGCCCGGCACGGCGCTGCGCGCGCTGCAGGCGGGCCGCACCATCCTGCTGTCGGGTGAGGCGGCGGCGGCGGCCTCACGCGCTAGCCTACCGTGACCGCTCCCGGGACGCTCCGACGAGTGTGATCGACTTTAATATTAAAATTTTGCAACACAAAATAGTTCACGGATGTGAATTTTTCCACTCTTAGACGCCGGAAAGCTGATGCTGAAGGAGAGCGAAGCGGAGGTGGCCGCCGCCCCCCCGGCGTCCGCCGCCCCCAAGGCCGGGCTGGTGCTGCGCGCGACGCCGGTGTCGACTCCCCCGCGGGGAGTCACCGTCTTCACGCTGGGCAATAAATCCGGCGACGCGAAACTGCTCGGAAAGAAGGTGAGCGCACGTTGCGCAGAATCGATAAGCACTTGTTTTAGTTTTCGCCAGCTGCGCGTCGCGGCGAGCGGCGCTCGGTCCCCGAGCTCGCCGCGACGCCGTAGTGTAGGTCGCTGGCGCTCCGCAGGTGCAGTACGTGTCGCTGGCGCGCGCCGCGCCCGCCCCCGCCGCCGCCCCCGCGGCCGCCCCCGCCGCCGGCCCCGCGCGCCGCGCCCCCCGCGCGCTCAAGATCCTCATGAACAAGGACAAGGTGCACAAGCTGCTCGTGCCCGCCGCCCCCGCCCCAGCTGCCCCCGCTGCCCCCGCCGCGCCCGCCTCCGACGAGGAGGAGGGCGAGGAGGCGGTGGTGCGCGTGCCCGAGCAGTTCCTGCGCTCGGCCGACCCCGCCTACCTGCGCGCGCAGCTGCTGGCCGCCACGGCCGCGCTGCACCGCGCCTCGCGCCGCCTGCGCCGCGCACAGGCGCGCCTGCGCCGCTACGAGGCACAGTGACCGCCCGCGCCGCGCACAGACTAGTACTAATATTACAGAGAATTTGGTTTGTTTCATGTCACGCCAACGCACTGAAAAATTGGTAGATCGAAGACAACTTCAGTGATCCCGATCGATTATGCAGTGAAATAAAGTGTGCTGTGAATCAGTGAACATCCACCGGCGCGGCGGTCTGAATTTTAGATTACAATTGAGCTCTCTTTGTACTTTTAGTGTCGTAAATGTAATGTAAATGCTAAATCAAGTGAACGGTGCGAGGCGCTCAAAGGATTATACTATGTTACTAATAAAAAAAAGCCAAACGCTCGAGGGACTCGTAATCGATACGCATAATACAGATTCATAAAATATAATCATTGTTTTTCAAAAGCATTTTGTTTTATTTCCGAATGGTCGTATAGTGCGAGTGCCGGCCGCTAGTCCGCGCGGCGCGGCTGTCGCAGCACTCCGCGGAACTGCGACAGGATGGCGTTCTCCCGCTTGGAGCGCTCCTCCTTGCTGAAGGCGGCCAGCGCGCGCTTCTCGTCGGCCGAGTAGATCTGGTTCTCCTTGCGGATGCGCACCGCCTCCATGCGCCGGTGCCTGCGACCGACC
Source organism: Yponomeuta sedellus (assembly GCA_934045075.1). Lineage (NCBI taxonomy): Eukaryota > Metazoa > Arthropoda > Insecta > Lepidoptera > Yponomeutidae > Yponomeuta > Yponomeuta sedellus. Next base: position 25,064,163 of record OW203727.1, on the reverse strand, counting down.
ATGCTCACTGTACTGTACCATACTGTACTGTATCGTACCGTACTGTACTACCGGCTCCTACGGGACACCACTGCTGATGCAGTCCGATGGCCAAGTACAAATTTTGAGAGCGAAATGTACACAAAAATCGACTAAGTGCGAGTCGGACTAGAGCGCCGAGGGTTCCGTACCATTTATATAGTTTTGTAAAGTATTTAGTAAGTCCGACTCACGCTTGGCCGTTTTATTATTATTTGCCTTTAGAATATTATGTCGCCGCCGCAGTCTAATTTATTCGGCTGAGAGTATAAAGTACTAAGTATAGAGAGGACCTCCCGACCAAAACTTGTGTCGCACAATATAGAGATAAAGAACACTTTATTGTACATAAAAATGTACAATATAATGACCGATGTTGCCAACAGTTATACTCAATCGTGCCCTGAGTATTTATTTTATTACATACTAGGACTCAAATCGATTTCCGCTAAGAACGGCTATTTTTGGCGGAAACCTATTAATGTCCTAACTGTTGATCCTAGGTTCTACACTATGACAAGTCTTGTCATAGTGGAGTTTATGTTTAATTTTTGGAGTTTATGTTTACAAAAAGACGTATAATAAAAATATAGATTTAAGAAATCATGGTTGTAATATTTTTCTGGTTGTGCAATAAATTGTTCAAAGCGCCTTTCAGGAATTGCGAAATTATTTAAGAAATAAATCGATAACTTGCCATCGCTGTTCTATTTAGTAAGTAATTATAATAGTTTCATTATCACGTAAAACTTTTATTATTAAGTAATGTGTGAACGTTTCCAAACAAATATTAATAAATCTCCTGAAAGGCCAACCCTGATAGGGCGAAAGACACCGAGACTTAAGACTAGCGGAATCCAAGCGCTCGTCGTCGCCGTGGAGTAATGCACTTATGCACCTAAAATGGACTGCTACGTGCCGCACAAAGGTTTTAGTCGGGAAGTCCTCTCTATACCTACGTAGTGCTTTATACTTAAGTTATTCAGCCGTCCAATTGTAAGCCGAGGCGTTGAATTATTAGGCAGCGGCATTCGATTACAAGCTAGCATTTCAGTTTTACACATAATTGTCTAAAGTTTGACTACTGTGTATGAAGTGCCGCCTATTAGTGAATTTATGTCATTTCAGACGGCGCGACCCCGCAACAGCTGATTTAATCCACCTACGTCTGCTCTGGTACGGTGATACCATGATATTTGTTTGGTAAAAACTGAACAAACGTGACAAAGTCGTCGTCGTCAGGCTATACTAGTCCCTCCCCTCCCCTCCCATTAGCCCTCCCCTAAAGAGCGCCACGTTGTGCTATCATAGGGAGTAATGCCCATAATCCCCACGCTGGGCATGCGGGTTGGGGATCGCAGTTCGGTGGAATTGTACTACAGGGGGCGCTGCTGCCCACCCCCGGTTTGTGTGCCTTAGTCGCCTTTTACGACACCCGCGGGAAGAATTGGGTTGGTGCTATTCTCTAGGCCGACACCACACAGCAGAGGGACAAGTAGTTGTTAAAAAAGCATTTTTGTAATAATGTTTAAAATAAAACTTTGGCAAATACTACTATGGAAACACTACTGTGGAAACTAAATGCATTATGGCGCGAAAACCGCAATTTTCTAATGTATGTTTTACGATTTTTACTTCCGTACGTTTCAATGGCTTAAAAACAAGATTGGTGCACCCGTGATTTGGGTGCTCATAGGTATATTTAAATGGTTTTAAAACAAACTCGGTCACACTACTACCACGCAGAGGTTCTGGTTACCTCTCTATAACAAAGAGTATGGTGCCTACACTTTGTTAGGCGAGGGCTAAGGGGCTGCAAATCTCGCAGCGCCGTAGCAGATGCAGAAGTAAATTATGCACAATGTTGCAGTAGTCTTAGATAAACTCAAGTGGCGAGTACAGCATTTTGCTCACCCTACCAACCGCGCCGCCGTCGTCTAATAAAAAAGGCTGTATGGTTATAACTTTATAAGCTATTGCCTGCTGTGATAGGCGAACGAAACGAAACAACGTTTTTTTTTTGTTTCGCTGGGCATGTTTTTTTTGATTCGGTAAGGTCAGAAAATACATTGTCACACGAGGTAAATTGCGCAAGTAGCAATAAGCAATAATTCGGCGGCTAATTTGACCAGTTGGCGGCGACCTATGTAATAAGTCCACGTATACTTCTGCTTTTAATAAATTAATTGGAAACCCGGACACGTACATTGATAGCGATAGTATTGCAGCAGTTAGGCGGCGGCTACCTGCGAACTTTTTTAGGAGTGAGTGAGCAGGTCTTCTCATTATTTATGTATAAATCTTAGCTATATATTTTTCCTTCTTAAATGCTTACATCCTAATTAATTTTTCACTGAAACTCGTTTTTTTTGCGGTGACTTAATCTTAGTTAATCGTTAGTTTTAATATTTTGTGTCTATCAGTGAAAGCCTGTTAATGACTTTCTGTTTTATATTTTTATATAGTATTAAGTTATATAATATCAATGGCTTTCCTTAAAACTAAATTAATAAATACCGCACAAGTGCGAGTCATCAGTTATTACATAGTATAAATTGTTGGAATGGAGTGTCGCAGTATTTTCCGAGCTATTCCCGAACTTTAAACGTTTTTTTTTATTCTTTTACAGATTTAATTACAAACGATTAAAGACGATATTACTTACCAAATTGCATAGTTCTAGGTCAGCCGAATAGGGTACATACGGTTAACGTAGAACTATGAAAGCAATAAACTTTGATTCCATTTTTTGCGGCATAATTCGTTTTGTTAATACGTTGATGTTTAAATTTTTTTGCAACTTTAAGAGACTGTGGGCGTATATGGTTTTAATTTCAACTCCATACTTCCACGCGTCCCTAAAGTAAAGGGTCCCGACGGACAACAAAGTGATCCTATAAGGGTTCCGTTTTTCCTTGCGAGGTACGGAACCCCAAAAAATCGAGACGCAAGGCAAAGCGACAGTTCCGTGGGCAGATTACGAGTGAGTGATTCCTAAAAGGAACAGCGTGAAGCGCGCCACTGACCTGCTGCCGCTCATGACGTAGCCGACCGCCTCGTAGCTGGCGATCTCGTCGGAGGTGAGGCCGATCTCGCCGCGGCGCGGGATGCGCTTGCCCTCGGCCACGAAGGCCGCCATGGCCGCGCCCTCGCCCGGCAGCAGCGCGCGCCCGAAGTCCTTGTGGCCCAGCGCGGGCCCGGCGCGCGGCAGGGGCCCGATCGTCGCGCCCTCGCCCTCGCCCTCGCCGCCCCCCTCGCGCCCGGACGGCTCCTCGTGCTCCTCTGGAATAGGACAATGAACGATTTTCACTACTCGTGCGTTCAAAGTAGGCCTGAGTGCTTAGTGCGAGTTTTTTAACTACTCGATCGCGTTAACGTAAACTCATATTTCTATGGCATCGAGGAAGCGCCACCTAGCGACAAGTATGGAAATTAAAATTGCTGAGTGCGAGTTGTAATGGTTTACGTTGAGAAGTGAACACGTTTACCAGGCAAAACACGAATAAAGGCGAGTAAGAGTTGTACTGTGACAGCGTTTTGCCAGTTCGAACGGTTATCTTACTCATACTCACTACTCAATGCTCGATTAACGCGGTAGTAAAGTTATTCGATTGGATCTGTCAAACTTGCACTAAGCACTCTGAACTTGCCTGAGGAGCGGGTTGAAAGTAATACATTTCAGCCCTAGGCAGAATCTATTACACATGACACCGTGAAATGGTATAAATAAAAATCTTGCTCTATTTTCACGCTTCTGTTGAACCATGTTATAATTTTCTTTATAAGTACTCAATTACAGCACATCAACTATTTATTTTAATCTTGCTGAAGTAACTTGCATCCCCGATGTCTGCCTGCGCTGCCTGTACGTAATACAGAGAGAATTATACTTTTTTTTTTAATGCACTAACCCGTGCTAAGGACAATTCTAAAAACCTCTGCCTCTAAATACGTTTTTGAATGCGTTACTTATAAAAATACGATACGAAAAATACTAATAAAAATACCACAAAATTACTCCTTTAGGAGTTTTATATAATCTGGGGTTAAGTATTTTCCCTGAAAAATCTTCAGACAATTTAAACCAACATTTTATGGGTGTTTTAAGAAATCGTGGTCATATAATTTAGACCGTATGAGTTTTGTTTATACTTTCCTTATATTCGCAATAAAAAGCACAGTAGTTACCTCGGATTAAAGGCTTGTTTAGTCCCTCAAACTATTGGCGGGTCTAAAATGTAACTTTCAGCCCTAGGCTGACAATGTGCCATTTTACCGCATCTATTCAAAAAGAGCTAGTTTAGGCCTCATAATCAGGGACCAAAAGTTATGTGAATTGTGAATGTGGATATTTCTGGTAAAGTAAAGAGATCAAATTTAAAAACCTATTTAGAGGCTAAAAATTTCACCCATGCCGGGATGCTCAATTGGAAGAGCCAGCGCTCTTCCAATTGAGCATCCCGGCATGGGTTGCGCTGGTACGGATAGCCAGAGGTTGCGGGTTCGAATCCCGGCATGGGTGAAATTTTTAGCCTCTGAATAGGTTTTTAAATTTATCCTTAGCACGGGTTAGTGCATTAAAAATAAAAATAGTATAAAGAGATCAATCACCAACATTGTATGAACTAGTTACTGGCTATAAGATAAAAAACAGCGCATGAGCGAAATTAAAATTATTTACTGCGCTGCCTAGGTTTACAGCCTGCCTACTATACTTGTTTTTTTGTTTCCGCGAATTTTTTGAGATATGTACTATACAAGCCTTACGGCCGAATACTCAAACGTCAGTCAAATCGATCACTCAGTTGAAGGGCATTCAAATTTGAACATCTGTTAAATATTAAGTGGTATACCACTGGAAATTGTTTGAATGACGTTTGTGTATACACAAACGTCATTCAAACAATTTCCGACCGTGATCAGCTGAGAAGCCGTCAAATAAATAACAAGTCTGTTTTCATTGACAAAATATTTAAACTTACGTAGTGTATCCGATTTACGCAGAATTTGTTCGATCAATTTTAAGTTTTGTGATGAAATACGAAGTTTTTTTATAAAAATACAATAAATCATAATAAGATTTATGAAACAAACTTAAATTATTGTACTAAATAATATTACCTCGTTTTGTAAAAAGCAAAATGTTTAATGTTGAAATAAATCTTATACTGTCGTAGAATGAAACGTTAGGGCTATCTCACTCACCAATGAATGACGTTTGAAAAGTCTACGACAGTAAAAACATTGCGGTATTGCGGTTTTTGAAAGCTATTCTCTGATAAATATTAATATAAACAAGAATTGAATGAGAATTATTATTATGCGTTATTATGCCAGTAGCATAATAACGCAGGGTTATTAAAATTTGGTCCACTGACTGCATGAATCTATTAAGCCTTGTAACTGGTTAGATTGTATGTCCAAAGATGGACTCTTTCTATAGCCGGAACCGCGCATGGAAGTTTGTTTCATTATAATACTCGAAAGCATTTAACTTTGCCACATATCTTCGAGGCACATTAGGTCCTTCCTCATCCGACAAAGAGCATAATGATGACAAAGACATTGTTTTTCACTTAAGTTCACTGATTATTGAAACTTATTTACGATTTGAAGGACCTCGCGACCACTTTCAATTGTAACGCCTACTCAACTCGATTTGACAGCCTATTTGACAGCTAAATCGCGCTAAGTTGCGTTCGAGTATACGAATTTTTCGCTGAGTGATGTTAAACTACCAGTTATTTTGTGTTCCACTTAAATTTAACACAAGCTCTTAACTAACGTTTGTGTATACGAATTTTCTGTTTAACGGCTTGTCAATTATTTAAGATGCCTTTAAGTATTTGAATGACGTTTGAGTATTCGGCCGTTAGCCACAACTACACTTTGATGGACTTAAGTATGTGTATTTACGTATTCACGCATTCGCCTATCAACGACCTCCTTTGCTGGCCGCTGCAGTAATGTATTTTTTCAAAGTCACTTTTCTCATTCGGAGTTCTCCCACTCCTGGTGGTAGGGAGGGGGTAGGAAGGTTTAAACTTATCACTGTACTGTTATGTTGCAGTCATTTTTTACATTCTGTGGTGATAAAATGGTCATAATATGAATATGAATAATAATATGAATCTTACATAATATGAATATCAATGACAAGTTGTAGAAGCTATTTTATTAAATTTGAAATTCTTACACTGACCTCATTATATGTTTCTGAAATGTGTACTTTTGTAAAAAACAATATTGACCTTTTCCCACAATATACACGCCCTAAAAAATTAAGAACGCATAAGAGATTAGAAACGCCAACGTCAAAATTACAATTAGTAAATTCTGGCCCCCATTCAATGGCTGCAAAAATATATAACCACATACCTGAATCAATCAAATCAAACGCAAGAACAAACATTTTTAAGAACGCACTAAACAATTACTGCAAAAGAGCTACTTCTCGCTGAAGGAATTTTTCGATGACGATACTACCTAAAGTTGTTACTAAAAGATTTATAAATTATTATGTTTTTGTTTTGAATTAAATAAAATAATAGCTGTACAAACTTCCTAAATATTATAATGATGGTTGTGTTTAATAAGAGTATATAAAAGAAAAGTTGTAATTATATAAGTACTATGAACTAGTTATTTAAGTTACATAATGTTTCATCAACAAATTTATATTGGCAGCGCCCTAGCAGGGTTCTTGTTTGATACTTTTACTATATAAGACATCTCATGTACAACAAGAAAGCTCAATAAATATCTTATCTTATCTCATTAATTACCATACTTCATCCCCCGTAAAGTCCCTACAATTATTTTGTTATAGTAGCCCTTTTTACAGTGTTTCAATAATATAATAATTATCTTTGGAGATCTTATTATTGCAATTCATATAATTATATGAATTTCAACAATAAGATATCCCTATAAATTTATTATCCTTTGCCAGCCTAAATCTTTCAAACAAAACTTTATGTTAATAGCAAAGTAAGCCAATAACAATTTCTGCACTAACAAGTGCAGCAATATATATTTTTACATCTTCTATAATATAAAAATGAATCCCTGAATGTGTTGGTAAGCGCAAATCTCGAAAGCAGCTGAACCGATTTCACTCATTCTTTTTTAGAATATTCCTTGAACTACGAGGATGGTTCTTACGGAGAGAAAATAAAAAAATAAAGAATCGACTGAGAGCGGTGGTAGCGGAGCGGTGTAGAACGCCGGCTTCTCAATCGGGAGGTCGTGGGTTCGAACCCCGGCATGTACCAATGACTTTGTTTTCTAAGTTATGTACATTTGTGAAATTATAGTAGCAATACTACTCGCTGACGGTGAAAGAAAACATCGTAAGGAAACCCTAGTGTCTGAGGTGTTAGCGTACCTCAGCGCTGCTACGTACAATGGCCCAACTATGAGGCTAAGTGCGGAAATCTCAGGTCTAACTAAACTAAACTAAGAATCGACTGATAGGCGGTACGAAGTTCGCTGGGTCAGCTAGTATTGAATAAAACTCACGTCCTTTCTCGACCCACTCATCAGACTCACTGCTGCTGGAGCCACTGCTACTTTGTTTGGCTTTTTTACGCATTTTCTTTGCTTTCTTTAGCTTCTTCTTCAGTTTTTTGAGCTTCCGCTTTGTGTCTTCTTTGTCTTTCTTTTTGCTTTTTTTCTTGTGTTTGCCTTTTTCTTTGTGTGGGGCCGGTGTGGGCTCTTCATCTGTGCTGCGAAAGAATTAAAATATTGTGTAAGTTGCACAAAGACATACAAAATTAAGTTAAAATTAATTAAGAACCCATACTTCATTATTAAAACTAATTCAGGAATAAGGCTCTTTGTTTTTTCACAGCTTTCCAAAAAGTTACGTTTTTTTTATGATTAAATTAAACTACAAACGACCTCATCAAATAATAACCCACACAAGAACTTTCTCTTCAAAAGAGTAGTTAAAGAATGGAACAAACTCCCTGAAGAAATGGATTTCACCAGTGCCTTAAAACAAGCCAAGGACTTTGCTTTTCTCACTTCCACGGGCAGGTCATTCCATAAATGGACTGCCTGAACCGTGAAAGAGGAGCCATAAAATTTTGTTCTGTGGATGGGAGTTTTGAGGAGAAGGTTTCGGGATGAGCGAAGAGTAAGGCTATGGGAAGAATGGAGAAACTCGAAACGCTCTGAGGTAGGATGGGGTAGCTGGGTTGAACAGAATGCAATAGAGGAGAGAAAGAATGTGAGCATTCCGGCGGAGACGAATGGGGAGCCACTTGAGCTTAGTTCGATATTCAGAAATATGGTCATATTTGCGTAAACCAAATATGAACCGGATACAAACGTTTTGGAGACGCTCAAGCTTATTTAGTTGCTCCTCTGTGAGGTCTAGATAGCAGATGTCAGCGTAGTCGAGAATCGGTAAAAGGAGAGACTGAGCCAACACAATTTTGGTAGCCGTAGGAAGGAAATTGCTGAGACGCCGAAGTGAACCTGCGGATGCAAACATCTTCCGACTTACCATTTCCAACTGAGGAACCCAAGATAAGGTAGTGTCAAACAAGATCCCCAGATTTTTTACCACTGAACTGAACGTTATGGGTATACCATCAAACAGGATAGGTGGTAAGGAACTCACATCAACTCTGGAGATAAATCGGGGACTACCAATAATTATAACTTGGGTTTTTTTTGGATTTACATTCAGTCCATGTGCCACACTCCAATCCAGAATATGCGCAAGGTCACTATTTGTTGCATTTATTGCTGAATGAAGTTGGTTCAGTGGAGCTTGTGTATATATTTAATATGTTTAAAAACAAACTGGATAAATATCTAAAGGAAACAAAACAGACAAGGAGTTAAACACAAATGTACATCTGGATACAGGCTTCACCAGTTCTAACACTGCCTGCCTGAATTACAAATAATAAAAAAAAAAATTATGTTTTCAGATTTCAACCTGTAAAAGTAGTATAAGACCTTTTTACTAACAAAATTATATAGCTCTCAATGGAAATTAGAAAGTACCCTATAAATTTTAATTCACTTGCCACTACAAAACATTACAAAAAAGCAACAATTGTAATCAGATTGAGCAAATCATTAATATGCAATATGAAATACTGCCAATACGGCATGTTATGCAGCCAAATCATATGTTCCTTCTACTGTATAGAATTTGTATGGCTAGAAGAGGTTTGAAATAATAAGGAATGATTGCTACTATTTTCATAGAATCTCAACAATAAATTGTAGTGGTAGCTAATGGGTGTAGTAATGTGCTTATTGTACTCACTCATCGGGTCTGGTGGGAGACTTGCCCCACACGGCAGCAACACCCAGGAGCCCGATGCGCTCACGCTGACGGCTGCGTGCCTCCAGGAACTCCTCCTCCTGTGGCTTGTAGCGCGCACTGCGTGCCGCCGCGCCGCTCAGCCCTCCGAAACCTGCAAAATTATTTGGTACATAAAGTACTGTCCTGCTTATGTCAAGGCTTCGTAACTAAACGGTAAGCAATAAACATGTTATGCAAATCAAAAGAATGTAAGTAGTGTGGAGATGCACCGCCAAGGCCGCCGCCGGTATCGGGGTGGGAGCTCCGCGCGCGATTGTTGCGGGCTTCGCGGGGCTCCCGTGGCTCGCGACTGCGACTGGTCCTTCGCGATCGACTGCGACTGCGCCTCCGAGGTCGGCTGCCACTGCGCCTCCGCGATCGACTGCGCTCCCGGGAGCGACGACTACCACGGGGCATCTTGCTGGTTTACTCAATCTTGCAGTGAGATCCTCTGATGGGTACACACTTCATCTTACTAAATTCGACACTTATATTGGAAGGCTCGCTCAGCTAATTAAGTGTATTTTTGTAGAGTTTGAGTTTGAACTCATATTACATTTTTGGTCCACGCAATAAACAAATAACAACTTAATTTGTACTAATAACGTTAGTACCTCCCAAAGATTAAATCACAGACTAAATAAAAATAAACTATGTAATGCCAATTTAATGCAAATAATTTATGAATGATAATGTTATTGTTAATAAATAAAAATACAACCACACACAAACAAATCAAGACACAGGGATTTTTTTTTTTTTATAAAAGATTTTGGCCTGTAAGCAACCACGGAAAACGGATAGGTACAGTGTTGCCAGATACGAAACCTGAAAATGCGGTACCTGTACTTTAAAAAAGCGGATTTTCAGAAAAAACACCGGACTTTTTTTTTATCATTATTGTAATATTATACAATAGGTACCGATTGTTCTTTGTCCGTTTATAGGTTATATATGTTTATTCATGCTACGATAATAATTTATAAATAAGACTGAATATGCACAGATAACCAAATCAAAATTTAGCGCGCGCCTCTTGCTTTGCTGTTGTGAATGGACTAAAGTAGGTACCACTATAATATGTGGCCGTAGACAGAGAATAGAATAGACTGGGCCTGCGCGTATACGTTTGAGATGGAGATAGAAGTAGGTACTTCATAAGAGTTGCTAGCATAACCAATAATTCCCAAAAGTATGTTTTGTGTATTTACAAGTTGTAAACAGAAAATCGGGAAATAAATGAATACCTCAAAAGAAGCAAAAAAAAATATTAAAATTATACGTGGGACACTCAGAAAGTTTGTAGAAACTAACTTCTATTAAAAATAAAATTTATTGAATTATAAAACTATTTTAGAGGCTGAAAAAGCCTCTTAAACAGGTTTTTTAGCCTCTAAAATAGGTTTTTAAATTTGTCCTTAGCACGGGTTAGTGCATTAAAAAAAAATAGGATATTTATTAAATTTTTCAAAGAACTCTCCATCAGCCTCTATACCAAGTTTCATGCGTCTGAAACAATTTTCAAAACATTTTTTCCAGTCCTCCGCAGACACCTCTTCCACGGCCTTCTCAAACGCTGCTAGCGCGTCTTCCGGCGATGACAACTGTATCCCTTTGAGCTGATTTTTAATTTTAGGGAATTAAAAAGAGGTTACACGGAGCCAAATCAGGATTTTTTAGGCTGTCCATCGTAGGAATATAAGTAGCACTTGTACTAGTACTTGCAACCGCAAGTGATGGAGAATACGATGATGTAGCCTCAGGAAGAACCTGGAAAGAACACAAACGGCGTTTTAAAAAAATACCTTTTAAAGTATACTATAGTTTAGAACCTTACTTAAGTAGAGATTACTTAATGAAAAACATTAAGTAGAGATTGAAAAAATAATAGACCCAGGACAAAGACGTAATTTTACATTGAATGGTATATCCACGAATATATTTGTGAGGTAAACCATAACATAATAATGTACGAATATATTGCATCACTAAAATATACCCATAACTAATATTATTTACACCCTTACGAATAATGCATAAAATGGTCTTTTCGCAAATAAATTTGTGAGGTAAACCTTACATAATAATGAACAAATAATATTGCATCACTAAAATGTACCTATAACTAATATTATTTTAGGGAGTCCTTACCGGCAAAAGCAGTTTCGGAACGGAACCTTCTGTCAGAAAAGTAGAACTCTTTGTTTTTCGAAAACTATGGGTCTCGACTCTCGAAATGACGGGAACAAACACGGGTATACTTTGTCGGTTGCCAGTCAGTCCAAACGACCCGTGGCTTTAACCCATATGGTCCGTAGAGCCCGATCACCTGTAAAATAATTTTGAACAATATAAACGTTATGTGCCCGGATAACGGGGAAAGACTTGCCAATGGTACGTTTGGGATCTCGTCAAAACAAGGGTCTAACTCGTGGTTGGTTCCTCTGCCTACACCCACGCGGATATCGGGCATGAGTTTTTTTCTTCACATTTGGCCTTGTTTTTGCCAACACTAAGGGATTTTTTGTATAATAAGTCTGGTAACACTAACATTAATATAAACCGCAAAAATTTACATTGTCGCAGTTAGATTGCCAATCTATCGTATGAGCGCCTACATAATTTAGACGGGTAACACCAAAATATTCAAATTTTCGATTTAGTTTTCACAGCACATACTAATTTAGGGGTAATTGAGTGCAGTAGATGCATTTTATACCTTGCCGTAGTCTTGAACATCATAAAAACAGAGATTAGAGAATTAATAGCACTTACGAATGTAAGGTTATGTTGGCGTTTTTACGCTCACTGCGGCTTCCACAGCCTAACACAGCACGCACGCCCGTATGAACGCACAGTCTATATGCATCACAGATTATTGCACCGAACGGAAACCGACTTGTTGAAAGTTGAATGAACATTACATTGAACCAATTTCGAAAAAAGCGGATCCGCGTTAGTAAAAAGCGGAAAGCGGATCCACTATCAGAAAAGCGGATATGCGGTGCATCTGGCAACACTGGATAGGTACCACAAATTAGACAGGTACAGATGGGAATCGACCAATAGAAGGCCCGGAGCGTAGTGGATTGACGTGACAACCATCCGTAGTGCACTCAGCACCCTATAGTCGATAAAAAAATGTATCGATATGCTAGGGATGCTCACCATACTATCGATACTATTCTACTATTCAGAGAACCATTATTAATTTATAGGGGAAATGAAAACGATAAAAGTCAGAAGTATTTTTTTTATTCAAGAAATTCAATGAAATATTTTTTTTCCAAAGTAGCAAAGAAACTGCGGATTTATAAACGATACAAGTCAATCTAGGTGTCCATTTGAAAATCTAGATCATTTTGGAGAAAAAAAACTCCAAACTTAGTCTTTTCAAAGTCCTTAATTAACAGCGTTTACACAATGATTATAAAACAGAACATACATTCATCTAAATAACCCTTTATACTTTAGTAGCCCTTTTTGGTACGTGACGTGAATGTTATGTGACGTGACGTGTGTGCGTGTGACACAAACACAGACTACATAGACGAATAGACGACCCACCTCAGAATAATAACTAAAGCATAGAAGGAGCGTTATAAGATGAACACCTGACACATGTCTGTCTCGTTAGTTTGAAACGTCGCCAACCACGTGTTAGACAGATAAAAATATAGTAGAGTGATGTTTTATAACTATTTAAAACGTACCACACTCAGTTGTGAGTTGGTTAACTTTGGTTACCATTATGCTATCGAATAAGAGATGTCTGGAAAATCACAGCTTGTAGTAGGCTGCCAAATAACTTCGATTTGGCAATGTGTTAGACAACAGACGTTGGAGGGCGTAGTCTCCAAAAACCTTGTGTTTTTTGGGTTGTTTTAAGGCAATTTGAAGTGGATTTCATGGATATTCTTAGTATGGAGTATACCTACGTAATACATCAGAATGGCGTGTGTGATATTGGGATGTAAAACCCCTTCAGGAGAAGAGAAAACAAAACCATCTTCATCAGCTTCCATCGGTAAGACTCCATTTTGTGTACTTTATAGTGGTTTTTTTCCTTGAATTTTAACTATGACCTACTGGAATTGCAACATAGCTTAATTACCATTTGAGAATAGTGTTTCAAAGATAATAAATGATGAGTATAATCAATTTAACCGGAGTAACAAATTTGTTGTTTATTTTAGGGCGATAGGGATGGGCCTTTCTCACTACCTCAGTGAAAAAGTTATCGATACTAAGTATAAAGAAGTTTATTTTATTTCTTGTGTTTATTTCACTATATGTTAATTAACTTTTGAAAGCTTGATTCAGTAACGTTCAATGAAGTTACCGCTGCGATTGTTGATGATTATTGATTAATATTTTTCCTGTTTGAATCTATTCATTGCATTGATATTTTTATAGATTCAGCATGGTAAATTAAAAACTTAAAAACCTATTTAGAGGCTATTTGTTCCTTAGCACGGGTTAGTGCATTAAAAATAAAAATAGTATAAATTAAAAACTACCAAAAGGGGTTTTGATATTATTTTTATTTACAATAATTCCACCTAATAATTACTTTCGTAAAATATAGAACTTGTAATAAGATAAGTTCATAAATCTTATAGAAAATGAACTTGAATTGGCTACATAATCTACGTGTACCTAGTAATATAATAATAATGTAGCGAACAAATCGCATCACTACTGTGAAATAAAGTTGTCCAGCAGTACTGGATTTTATATCTACGGTTTGCTGTCAAATTAATAAAGAACTTCAAGGGTGTCGATCTGTCATAAATAAAATTTACGTGTGGACTGATTATAGCGGCGGTTTTTAATTAATAATTATTTATTTCAGGTTACCCGAAGATAGCACAATGCAACACATGTGGATAGGCGGCGTGGCTTCACGGTCGAATTGGTATCAAACAAAATCAAGTACGTTTGCAGCAGACATTTTGAAGAAGACTGTTTCATATACAAGATTATGTTAGGACATAATTTTTTAACGAGGACTGTCATTTAAAGAGCAATAATTTCATATAAACAAATTCATTTGTGTAAGTTCATTACTGATTTATAACTAGCTAGAATTTTAATGTTTATATTTCCATACCCTCTCCTCGTAGTACTGACCAAGACTATCGCTGGGTTAGGACAAACATTAAATGTTTTTTATTTTTTCCGTTTATTTTATATTACGTGTTCTTCTTGCTTTTTATTATTCCTTGTGTAATTTAAAGGCACAGCTCTGGTTCCTAATGCACAGGTTACCGTTCTTCAGAAACCAGGAATTTTAAACAATGTGAGTGTGACGCTGGTTGTGCAATAAATTATTTCATCAACTTAATTTCCATAAAACATCTTTTACCTTAACATTAGATGATACAGTTTTTTAAAATGTTCACGACTTTTGTCAGCCATACAACTTAGGGATAAAAAAACAAGCTATCGCAAGTTATTGTTATACTTCTTTTTCATCGAGCTGCGCTTTAAAATTTTGAATGCAGTTCGCAAACTAGGTATAGTTAAATCGATGAAAATTTCTTTATTGGATGCAAATTGAACTCGTACAAATAAATAGTTTTCTGTATTTTTTTTTTCAACTAACCTGGGCTCATGCTGTACATACATACAAACTTACACTACATACCAGATTTAGCACTAACAAGTTACAACCTTAGTAAATCTAATATATAACAATCTCACTGTGCATGTTATCGAACTCTTCCTAAATGGGTTCACTGAAATTGATGACATTTGTATATTTGCAACATATAACTGAGAAAAGGGTTTGGAAAGCGGAGAATATATCGTAGGTTATGTAAATATGGCACACCAACGTTTGTGGCGCCAGCTAATATTATTATAGACTGCTATATTTACAGAATTTTTAGTTAAGGAAGAAATAATATCGACGTTTTCGTGTGGTTTGTCCCATCCTTATGGGTTTTTACTTTTGTCTATGATCCCTAACATAACTTTAACTTTGTATAGGCAACCAAGTACGATTGTAAAATTTCGAGTGTACGATTCTCAGAATAAGGACTAAAGCATAGAAGGAGCCGTAAAATAAAAAGTAATTATTGAATAGCTTTCCTTGTCACTCTTACGATGATTCTTTGTGCCAGAAAGGGACAACTCGTACACTCGAAATTTTACAATCGTACTAGGTTACATATACTAGAAAGTCATAGTTATATAGGGGGTCATAGACAAAAGTAGAAATCCATAAGGATGGGACTTTCAACACGAAAACGTCGACATTATTTATTCCTTACCTAAACATTCTGTTTTCAGGAAGTACAGATTATAAAGCTAATTAACAAAACAAAGACTGGTAAAAGTCCAGGATCCGAAGGCTTAACGAACGATATATTACGAGAAACAAGGAATATACTAGCCACACCACTAACTCTACTATTCAATAAAATTCTGTATCAAAAGTCCGTCCCAAAACAGTGGCTAGAGTCAGACATTATAATTCTATATAAAAAAGGGGACTAAACATACATCGAAAACTATCGCCCAATCAGCCTCATGTCGAGCATGTACAAATTGTTCTCAGCATGCATCCAAGAAAGAATAACAGAAAATATAGAAAGATATCTTCATGTAGAGCAAGCTGGCTTTCGACGAGGTTTTAGCACACTGGATCACATACAATCAGTCGAACAAATTATAGAAAAATACGAAGAATACCAAATGCCACTCTACATGGCTTTTATTGACTATCGAAAGGCTTTTGACACCATAGATCACAAAGCAAACTTTGAAGCTCTGAATGAGGTACAGGTGAAGCCTACTAACGTGGATATTATAAAAAATATATATACACAAAATGCAAAAGGAGTGTTAAACTAGAGAAATCAGGAAGATACGTGAGCATTGAGAGAGGTGTGAGGCAGGGTGATCAACTGTCACCTTCTTTATTTATAACGGTACTACACCACATCATGAGCAAGTTCAACTGGAAAAACAGAGGAATAACCATAAATAGAAGGGAGCTTACTTATCTCGCTTTCGCAGACGATATCGTGCTTTTCTCAGAAAATTCACAAAACCTCCAACATATGCTCAGCGCTCTACACGAAGCAAGTCTAAAAATAGGTCTAGAAATGAATTTATTTAAAACAAAAGTAATCACAAACAGCCGGGAAAACAATATCTTCGTAGAAAACATAGAGTTCGAGTATGTTAAAGAATATATTTACTTGGGAAAACAAATATCTTTCAGGCCAAGTAATAATATAGAAGAAATAGAAAGAAGAATAAACAAAACTTGGAAGAAATTCTGGAGCATGGCTGAGGTCCTTAAGGGTTCACTACCTATCCACCTAAAAAGGAGAGTCATTGATTCATGCATACTGCCCACGGCTGCCAAACCTGGAAGTACACAAAAGAAGCTAAACATAAACTGACCACTTGCCAGAGAGCCATAGAAAGAAGTATACTAAAAATAAAACTAAAAGACAAGATAAACCATAAAAAGATAAGGGAAAGAACAAAAATTATAGACGTATTAGAACACACTCAGAAACTAAAATGGCAGTGGGCAGGATACATAGCTAGGATGCATGAAGATAGATGGACAAAGAGGAGAACATTGTGGAAAGGACCGCCAGGAAAAAGAAGACAAGGTAGACCGTGCACTCGATGGGCAGATGATGTCGAAAAGACGGCCACTACATAAGACTGGCATAACCTTGCGCAAGATAGAGATGGTTGGAAGAGACTGGAGGAAGCCTATACCCTTACGGGGTCCTAAAATTCCATAGATTTAAGATTTATTATAATTTTTTTTTTGTGTAGGATTTTTTAGGAAAAATAAAGGCTTTTTATTTATTTATTATTTTATTATTAGCTGTCACCGCAAACATTGGTTTGCCATATCTATTAACGCTACGATAAATTTTCAACTCTCCGAATTTGGTATGTAATATACTTTTAATATTACAGCTAGTAATAATAGTTAGCTTTAAGTGTACTTTATTTGGTGGTGGTGGTGGTATAATTAAGATGGGTACGATGGGACTGTCATCATCACTCTTGTGTACAAAAGTCCCTAAAGTAAATAAAGATTTAAAAAAAAATCCGAATTCTTGTTCTCACTTACCTATATGTTGCAAATACACAAACTCATCAAAATCGGTGAACCCATTAAGGAAGAGTTCGATAACATGTACAGTGAGATTGTTATATATTTGATTTACGAAGGTTGTAACTTGTGATTGCTAAATCTGGTATGTAATGTAAGTTTGTATGTAAGTACAACATGACATTGAGCCCAGGTTAGCTGAAAAAAACTAAAGAAAACTATCTATTTGTACAAGATCAATTTGCATCCAATAAAGAATTTTTTCTCGATCTAACCATACCTAGATATCGAGCTTTGTGCATTCAAAATTTTAGAGCGCAGCTCATAGAAAAAGAATAACTTGTGATAGATTGTTTTTTATTTGACAAAATTTAGAAGACGTTTTTACGGAAATTAATTAAATAATTTATTGCACAACCAGCGTCACACTCACATTGTTTAAAATTCCTGGTTCCTGAAAAAGGGTAACCTGTGTATCAGGAACCAGAGCTGTGCCTTTAAATTACACAAGGAATTACAAAAAGCAAGAAGAACACGTAATATAAAATAAACGGAAAAAATAAAAAACCTTTAATGTTTGTCCTTCTAACCCAGCGATAGTTATAAACATACTTATAAATCAGTAATGAACTTACACAAATGAATTTGTTTATATGAAATTATTGCTCTTTAAATGACAGTCCTCGTTAAAAAATTATGTCCTAACATAATCTTGGGTCCCCTACGTAGTTTCGATAGCCGTTGTTGCGAAAAACGTTGTATCGATTTTTTTTCCCGCTGCCTCATAAGTTCGAAAGCTTATGGACTCAAATGCTGTAGTGGCGAAAGACGCTGTTTCGAAAAACATTTTCGCTGCCTCATACGCTCGAATGCTTGTTTGTTTTTTAACTTTGTTTTTTACCCTTTATTGCGCAATAAACCTTAAATAACGTACAATGTGATAACAATTACGTACACCTTCGCTCCATCAACGTTCAATAGTCATATAGTTCTGTTATTGTTGGCAATTAATAGCCTTATAAACCTTTTTTGTGCATAGATACTCGCTTAAGTACTCGTTTGTACTAATACCTACTTATAATACTTGTGCAATTGATTAATTTCAAAACTTGATACCACTTCAGTAGTAATTGTTATAGATCAGTACTAGATTTTTTGTTACACGTAGAAAATTTGTTAAATAATAATAAATGTAGATTTAAACTAAATTGGTTTTGTTTTATTCGCAACTTGATTTTTTATACGCATTAAGACTGAATGAATCAAAATGACAAGCATTCGAGCGTATGAGGCAGTGAAAATGTTTTTCGAAACAGCGTCTTTCGCCACTACAGCATTCGAGTCCATAAGCTTTCGAACTTAAGAGGCAGCGGGAAAAAAATTCAATACAACGTTTTTCGCAACAACGGCTATCAATACTACGTAGGGGACCCCCATAATCTTGTATATGTATCAGTCATCTTCAAAATGTCGATACCAATTTGACCGTGAAGCCACGCCACTTATCCACATGTGTTGCATTGTGCTATCTTCGGGTAACCTTTAGTAAATAATTATTAATTAAAAACCGCCATAATCAGTCCAAACGTTATTTTTATTTATGACAGATCGACACCTTTGAAGTTCTTTATTAATTTGACAGCAAACCGTAGATGTAAAATCCAGTACTGGACACCTTTTTTCACAATAGTGATACGATTTGTTCGCTACATTATTATTATATTACTACACGTAGATTGTGCAGTGAAAACTATTGAAGTTCATTTTCTATAAGATATATGAACCTATTTTATTACAACTTCTATATTTTATGAAAGTAGGTGGAATTATTGTAAATAAAAATAATATCAAAACCCCTTTTGGTAGTTTTTAATTTACCATGCTGAATCTATAAAAATATCAATGCAATGAATAGATTCAAACAGGAAAAATATTAATCAATAATCATCAACAATCGCATCGGTAACTTCATAGATCGTTACTGAATCGTGCTTTCGAAAGTTAATTAACATATAGTGAAATAAACACAAGAAATAAAAAAAAACTTCTTTATACTTAGTATCGATAACTTTTTCACTGAGGTAGTGAGAAAGACCCATCCCTTTCGCCCTTAAATAAACAACAAACTTATAACTGTGATTAAATTGATTATACTCAAGATTTATTACTTTCAAACACTATTCTCAAATGATATTAAAGCTATGTTGCAATTCCAGTAGGTCATAGTTAAAATTCAAGGGAAAAACCACTATATTCTGCAAAGTTGGATTTTATGTGGCGGTCAAATAAAGATTTTTTCATTTTTTCATTTTTCATTTCATAAAGTAGGTACACAAAATTGAGTCTTACCGATGGAAGCTGATGAAGGTGGTTTTGTTTTCTCTTCTCCCGAATGGGTTTTACATTCCAATATCACACATGCCATTCTGATGTATTATGTATACTCCATACTCCATGAAGTGGATTTCAGAATATCTACTGAAATCCACTTCAGATTGTCTTAAAACAACCCAAAAAACACAAGGTTTTTGGAGACGACGCACTCCAACACCTGTTGTCTAACACACTGCCCAATCGAAGGTACTTGGTAGCCCACTACAAGCTGTGATTTTCTCACAAATTAAACAGGTACAGATAGGAATCGACCAATAGAAAGGCCCGGAACGTAGTGGATTGACGTGACCACCATCCGTAGTGCATTCAGCACCCTATAGTCGATAAAAAATGTATCGATATGCTAGGGATGCCCACCACGCTATCGATACTATTCTACTGTTCAGAGAACCATTATTAATTTTTATGGGAAATGAAAACGATAAAAGTCAGAAGTAATTTTTTTTATTCAAGAAATTCAATGAAATAGATTTTTTTCAAAGTAGCATAGTAACTGCGGCTTTATAAACGTTACACGTCAATCTAGGCGTCCATTTGAAAATCTAGATCATTTTGGAGAAAAAAAACTCCAACTTAGTCTTTTCAAAGTCCTTAATGAACAGCGTTTACACAATTATTATAGAACAGTACATAATATGTTCTGTTTAAACACATATTATGTGTCATCTAAATAACCCTTTATGCTATAGTAGCCCTTTTGGTTACAAAGTATTCCTTGCACATTTTTGAACCGCATTTCAGGCAAGCTTTAATATATCTTTAGAGAATTTATTATTAACGTATACAATGGCCCATGAAGGATTTACCAATCTTTGCAAGCCTATATCTTGGAAACGAAACTTTATGGTTATTTCTAGTATTTAAATATTTACATTGTAAGTACAAGAGAATGGCGAAGAAACTTAATGGATCATCATTTGAACAGTTCTTAAAAATAAATTTACAATTTACAGAAAGTAATTGCAGTATCAAAATTAATACTAATTCCAGACTTAATACATAATATGAGTACAGAATGAATAACTTCCTCTTCCACACAACAAAATCGCTTGACCTGGTCCCAAACTAATATACCCTGTACTAAGGTAACTAGGCAAGGACATCACAGATATGAAAATACAGCCAGAGTGGCGCTACTTGTACGGCGGCCCCCAGTGGGAATCGAACCCACGACCTCTGCTTTGGTACCCACATACCTTAACGGCTAATCCAATGAGGCAGGCATATAGTTCTAACATTAACTATATACTAAGATTTGACAATGATATCAAATTGATCTTAATAAACATAGAATTAATACCGAATGAATGGTTTTGACATTACGGAAATTGATCATAAATTAATATTTACAGGCTGAATACATATTCGAAGTAAAGAATGTTCTGGCATTACCAACATAAGATTTGACGACTTACAAATCAAAATTAATAATTACAGAATGAATAGATAGTGAACATTGTTACAATGCATCGTATAATTGGCGCCACTTGTACGGCGGCCCCCAGTGGGATCGAACCCACGACCTCTGCCTTGGTACCCACATACCTTAACGGCTAATCCAACGAGGCAGGCATATAGTTCTAACATTAACTATATACTAAGATTTGACAATGATATCAAATTGATCTTAATAAACATAGAATTAATACAGAATGAATGGTTTTGACATTACGGAAATTGATCATAAATTAATATTTACTGGCTGAATACATATTCGCAGTAAAGAATGTTCCGGCATTACCAACATAAGATTTGACGACTTACATATTAAAATTAATAATTACAGAATGAATAGATAGTGAACATTGTTACAATACATCTTATAATATCTTTTGTCTAAAAATGTATAAGCAAAGCCAACCTACAAAAATCAGAATAAATAAACAATGCACATTACTTTCTATTATACTTAATATACTTTTTAAGTGCCAAATTGTGCATTTCCAGCGACGTATCTATGCGTTCTGCGGAAAAGGCCCCTTTTATGATCTTGTTGACTGTGTTGCAAAAATTATGAACCTGGATGCTGCAAACTAAGGATATGAAGTTAATATGTCAACGTGATTTCAGAGCAGCCGAACCAGTCAACATTGGCTTGTAGTTGTAGAAACTCAAATTTAATATTTTCAAAAACACTTGGTAAGTAAACATTTTTGTCTAGGTAATTGTTAGTGATTTATTAAGGTTCTAAAAAGAACAATAAAACCTGAATTTGGGTAAGCCAAACTTCGGCGTTGACGTCTTTGTCGTTCTAAAACCCAAGTGTGGAGATCTGAAGGATCTGATGAAAGGAATGACCTCTTGCAAATTTGGCACATAAATTTCCTATTAAGTTTCTTGGAAACATAACCAGCAAGGCGTGTACGTTGGTTTTTTCCGTCCGGGACTGATGGAGAAGTCTTGGAAAGTGTAACAGAGGCGACGCTTAGACTTGATAATTTTTTGGCACTCTGTATAGATCCTCTTGCATCGGGGAGTCAAAGTTTTAACAGACCGCAATATTCTGTTTCTCTTGACTTTCGCACCTGTAAAACAGATAAGATGATTTTAATTAAAGTCTCACCTCAATGTCAACTTCTGATATTTCCAAAGTACTCAATCTGCTGGAAAAATAAAAAAAAATTAAATTATTAAACTTTTGACTCGCAACAGGATTCGAACTCGCAACCTCTGCATATCTCTTAAAACATCTTTGTACAGGAAAGTGTGCTCAGAATATCAATTACATCTAACAGAGACATCTAACAAAAAGGAATAGCGTACCTATCGCAAAATATACTAAGGTCTCCAAATTGTACACTTTACAGCATAAAGATAAAATAAACATCAATAGATTTCAAATACCTTCAATGGGGTTCGAAGTCGGTGTCTGTGCCCTCTTTGCCTACAATGTGATAAGAAAATCTTAGTTTGAAAGTGCACAAATTAACTTTAAGAAATTCGAAGACCTGAAGTTTAAAATAAATTGAGAGTTGGAGTTATAAGATAGGTTACAAAAAAAGTAAGCATACAGCAGACTGTTACAACTTTGTAAGCCCAGTATGTTCTAGGTTAGGAGACCTTCCATAACTTTTTGAGATATTCATGCAGTGATCAAAATGAAAAACTAAGGTATGAGCACTAGGAATGTTATAAATCACCAAAAACCATTTACGATATCAACCCTCCCCACTGCCGGGGCAGGTGTCGCTTCCTGCATCCCAGGTAGGTTCGGCCATACTCCATCACGGGGGCCAAGTACGGGTTGGTGGCGGATTATAAGACATGCGTTCGGAAAAAGCCACAACCGGTAGTCACGGGACGGTCACCCATCCTGCACCTGACCGCTCCTCTTATTGCTTAACTCAAGTAATTGACTCCAATCACACTGTTCGAATAGGCCGCGAGCGTTTAAAAAAGTATTTGATTCAACTGTATTTTTAAGCGTAAAGCGAAAATAGTTACCTTGTTACAACACCTGCTGAAGAAGAAGGTCTGGTTGGAGTGGTTTGCTGCTGGTGTCGCCAAAAAACCTACGCTGGCAGTTACCGCACCTGGAAAAGCAATGGAAAGAAATATTGAAATGAAACGAAAATAAATAATGTTATTGGCAATAACCGATAAAGTAGAGCTGACATTACTTTTGGTGTATAGTTGTGGTGACATATATATATATATAGTGGCGATATATGTATTATATGGCCACTATATATTGCACCAATGGCTTTCTGGATAGAAAATTGTATGCTGGAGTGACCTCACAGCCGTGCTGGCCCAACTATGAGGCTAAGCATAGAAACCACAGGACAAACTAACTAACCGTTTCATATGTGGAATTATCTATAATATGATGAGACAATCTTAGTTTGAAAGTGCTCAAATTAAGTTAAAGGAATTAGAGGACCTGATGTTTAAAATAAATTGGGAGGTGGAGTTATAAGAAAAGTTAAAAAAAATCGTAAGCCTAGTATGTTCTAGGCTAGGAGACCTTTCGTAACGTTTTGAGATATTCTGAACTACATTTGCAGATTTTGGATACGGTCAGTGAAAAAGGATACGGTCAGTGAAAAAAATGCTAAAATATATTTTTTTTAATGCCATCACCCCTATTTCACACAATGATCAAAAGGCAAACTAAGATTTGAGTACTAGGAATGTTACCAAAAACTATTTTCGATATCAACTCTTGTAAATGTCCCCACTGCTGGGGCGCGTGTCTCTTCCTGCATCGCAGGAAGGTTCGGACACACTGCACCACGGGGGCTAAGTTCGGATTGGTGGAGGATTGTAAGACAGTGACCAAACCACCCATAAGGCATCTGACATGGCTTGATGTCTGCCGCTACATGACAGCCGACGGCTTAGCAAGCCTTATAAAAAGCGGAAGCACTCAGAAAAAATGCCATTAGCGGTAGTCACGAGACGGTCACCCATCCTGTACTTGACCGCGCCTGTTGTTGCTTCACTCAAATGCTTGATTCCAATCACTCTCTTTATCTAGACCGCTTAAAAAAGTATTTGATTCAACTGGATTTTTAAGCGTAAAGCGAAAATAGTGTCTGTTAAAATACCTTCAGAAGAAAAGACCTGGTCGGAGTGCTGTTTGCTACTGTGGTCGCCAAAAAACCTGCGCTGGCAGTTGCTGCACCTGGAAAAGCAATGGTAAGGAATATTGAAATCTAGCAATAACTGATAAAGTACAGCTGGCATTACTTTTGCTGAATAGTTGTGGTGTGCTTTGATTTGTTCTGGTTATAATTTACACCTTTTTATACTTATTTATTTATGTATTGGTGCACCAATGGCTTTCACGAAAGAAATTGGATGGCTGGAGTGACCTCACAGCCCTGCTGGCCCAACTATGAGGCTGAGTACGGAAACCACAAACTTACTAAAATTGTTCTATGTGGAATTACCAGTGGAACCGAGTAGTTTGTATCAATCACTTTGGTTCCACTCTAGTTAATTGACCGCCCCCCCCAGAAAATTCACAATAAATCTTAAATTTTTCCTCCTAAGATGTGTTAGTGCAATAAAATAAAATTACCAAACCTATTTAGAGGTTAAAGATTCCAACCATGCTGGGACTCAAACCTGCAATCTCTGGCTAACCATCCTTTTTATTCTGGCAGGGTTAGCTAGAGGTCGCGGGTTCGAGTCCCGGCATGGGTGGAATTTTTAGCCTCTAAGTAGTTTTTTAAAACTGTCCTGCGGGTTTGTGCATAAAAAAAGAATATAATAAAATTACCAATTAAAGAGGTAGGAATCTGCTGTTACGATGACATGTCGCCAATGTTGACCTCACATTGATGCTCCAAGCTTGAGGCAGATGGGATATCTACCGAGTGGCTTGGTTCAGCAGCAGAAGTGTCTGTAAATTCAAAACAAAATGAATTAGTTACTATTTAATTATAACCTTTATAATATCCCTCTTTGTTTAATGGCAGGGATTAAAACTTGAATCAACTGTGTGTAACAATATCTCTGCATTTTAAACAAATTCTAAACAAACTACAAAGCTAAGATACCTAATTAAATACCTACGATACTTGCTAATACAACCATAAAGCAAAAAAGTATAATTTTACCCATTCGGAATGATATTAAGGTAATGTAAAGTTGATTTGTATTTATGAGTTGCCTTCAGCTGTTATAAATAATCACAATAGTGCATAGTGTTAGGCATATCTACCATTTTAACTGCATACAGTCTGTTAGCTTTTAGTATATACCTCGGGCTCTAGGCTTTGGTTTCCGCCCAAAGCACACGAGTGTTATACTACTTCCTGCTCTGTATAAAACTTTTCTTATTAAGTTCCGATATTTCTATTACGCAAATATATCCGATTCTATCCGATAGTAGCCGAGGTATATTCTAAAAGCTAACACACTGTAAATTTTTTTAATTAAAGCCAAAAAACAACCAAAACATTATAAAAGAAGTGGAGCCTACGGGGATTCCTTTTCAGTCCATTCGGTCAGGCTGTGGAATGCAGAGTATTCGTACTAACCCGTCATTCAGTACTTTCAGGACACGGTTAAGAGAGCATTATCTGTCTATATCTTAGCTCCTTGATAGGCCCGTTTACACATCTCCACTCCGACTCCCTAAGGTTTGCTGGAAGAAATCTCTTACAGAGATAAGCTCGCCTTTGTGCATGTATTTTCTTGCATTGTATTTCTTTTTTGTGTCTTAGGTATAATAATAATAAAAAAATACCTACTGACTTAATATGGCACTACTGATAGCAAAAAGTATTTTGCAGTTTGATATTAACACCAATTTTATTGGAGTTCCAATAAAATTGGTGTTAATTAATATACAGGCACATACATTGCTTCTGGCCAAACACTAAGATAACCTGTGTCGTGGGGAACCAGTAACAACAACATCACAAACATGTAAACATCTTAGACCTGGGGTTTTTTTGGGTTCGAACTCGGGACCTCTTGCACTGTAGGCAGATATGCTACCGCTGCGCCACAGAGGTCGTCTAAAACTCACAATATCTTAAAGGAATATTCCTTTATAACATTCAGACTATCAAGCCATCCTAGTCCCTAGTCTAGTCACCCGGATGGCACTCAAGTAAGTACACAAGAGATACATACCTTCATAGGAAGCCATGGCCTTCTCTGATTCAGTCTCATTCAGCTTCATGTGAAAGCTGCGAGTACTGGGGCACTAACACAGCTTCATTGCCTGAAAAAGCAATTGTCCTTCAAACACACCAATTTAACTACCTATAGTGCCACACGTGGCCCAGTGGAACCAAGTGATTGGAGCTTAAATAGGTACTTACAAACTGTGATTGCATGTGAAGGCACTCATTTAAGAATTTCTTCTCTCCTGAATAAAGTAGGTACTGCATAATGCAACCTGGAGCCATCTCCTTATTCTCCTTGTATGTATCTGTCTTCAAAGTGGAGGCGGCATATTTTTCTATGGCGACTGATCTTTTAATTCAACAATGTTTATCCACGAAGAGCGTAGTGCGCTCTCATGGGGGAACATATATAGTTGTGTTGTCGATCTACATCCCATAACACAACATCTGTTATGCCTGTTACGTGCTGCTATCGTTCCTGTAATAACAAGAAGGTTAGGTTACTTGCATGCTTACTTTCAGCAATTGTGATTGTGCATTTCGGAAAATCTACTGTGGTTTGATACTTACCAAGCACCAAGTGACTTCAGATAATGTTCACAACGCAGCAGCACACGTTGTCTCATAAATTGTCAGAACCTACAAATTTACAGACATTTATGCAATCCAATGTTATCCACGACTCAATCCTGAAGAAAACTCATAAACTTTGTAGTGCTTTAAAGCGAAAATTATCAGTAAACAAGTGAAAAACGCAAATTTCCGTTATGTAAGAAAACAATTAATAATTTTCATTTTGACGTAAGTAAGTGCTGTGGTGTTGTAAACTCACAATCAACAGATTGAGTGAAATCGTCGATTCTAACTACAAAAAAATTAATTTCTCGTTTTATACAAGTTTTCGGATACTCGATAAGTCCAAATGCTTTAATAAGTCACCCACCAGCTTTGAAGTACTAAAAATAAACAATTAAAAATATAAATAAATTAATTTTTTTTTAGTCTTTAAGTCGTTGAAAACCAAATATTGACCATAACCCCATCAATACGAATGGTTGGCACTTCCTCTACGGCCCGCTGATTGGCTCCAACGTTACCTACCGCTGGATTTTCTAACATTTCTAATTCGGTAGCATAATGGTAACTAATGTTAACCAACCGAGGAGTTTTTTGGCGGGAAGGCGGAAAATAAGAGGGCGGGTTTTTTAAAATTTAATTTTTGAAATTGATTGCCTTTGAATATCCAGCCTTTTTTACTTAAAGGGCCCTCCCCACGCTTTCTTCGATGGGTGAGAAAAGTGGGGGCAAACAACCCCCCAAGCGAAAAATGGACACTAATGACACCGGTGAGGAACCATGCAGCAAGCTGAATGCTAAGTTTGTGCGAACAAATAGAGGCCTGTTTAAGGATTATCATCCAATATATAACGACGACAACTTACCTGAATACCCGGTACTGGTATCAAATTCGGACAAGTCAAAAATCAGCATTGTTTGCGTGAACAAAGGTCTCCAATCTATGACGGGAATAAAGTATATCAAACCCATTGGGCAAAACTTTGTCAAAGTAATTTTTAATACGAAGAACCAAGCAAACACGTTTATTTTGGACAAGGACTTGCAGGCCAGAAACGGTTGGGCAGCAAAAGTTCCTTTCGACACTATTGAGCGCCAGGGCATTGTTCGAGTTCCGGTGGAGCTCACAGAGGAGGAGCTCTTACAAGACATGACATCGACTGCAGAGGTAATAGGCGTGAAGAGGTTCTCCAAGCGGCAGTTGGATGGCAGTTTCACTCCATTAAGGACGGTTTTGGTAACATTCTTAAGTTCTCATCTCCCAGACCATGTAACCTGTGATCGCTTGTGGTTTGATGTAACCGAATATATTCGACCACTGAGACAATGTTTCACATGTTATAAATTTGGCCACGGCAGCAATTCCTGCAAAAGTAAACAAATTTGCAGCATTTGCTCTGAAAACCATTTTTATAAAGATTGCACTAACAAAGACAATATGAAATGTGCTAATTGTAAGGGTGCACATGTTGCCGTTTCAATGGTATGCCCAGTTAAATCAAACAAGGTCAATGACATTAAGAACAGAATTTCTGCCAAGGGCAACTATGCTGCAGCAGCAAAAACTATTGCTCAATTTCCGCCTTTATTGGCACCCAAACGAGACAGTGTAAACAATAGATCCATATTTGTCGATGTACTGAATTCTGAAAAAATGTTAGGCATGATAACAAAAACAGTAGTAGATATATTAGCAAAGAAAACTGAGGGCACTAGTATCACAACCAATGTAATCAAGGAGTTGCTCATTACAAATTTTTCTTTAAATAAATAATGGATAACACAGCTATAAGAACATTAAAAATAATTCATTGGAATGCAAGAAGTATACTCCCAAAGTTAGACCATTTTCAAAATTATATTAATACTATTGGTGACATAGATATTATTTTATTCAATGAGACTTGGGTGAATAGTACAAACAAATTTAAAATTAAGGGGTACAATGTTGTTAGGCAAGATTCAGACAGACCTCATGGTGGGGTAGCTGTAGCTATAAAACAGACTTATAAATTTACTATTAAAAACACATCTCAAGACTACAATTTCCAAAATATACTATTTACTATACAATATTATAATAATTTTATAGATATTCTATGTTGTTATTGTCCACCACCTCCAAATGGTAACTTTAGAATTAATTTACTCTCAGATGCCTTTTCTAAAGTAACATCTAATAACTATTTGATCATAGGAGATTTTAATGCGCACAATTTTGCATGGGGCTCAAGGCAAAACGATAAAAGAGGTACCGAAATTCAGTCTTTTATGGAAAATCATAATTCTGTGTGTATTAATGATCACAATCTTACAACATTAGCTCCCTTTGGCTGCATTGGTAATGTGTTGGACTTAGTTTTTGCGTCAACATGGCTGAGTTCTAGTAGCTCTTTTTCTGTTATAGATGATCCTTTCAGCAGTAATCACTTTCCCATTGTTGTAAGTTTATATTTTGACTCCCCGACTTTACTTGATGCTCCTGTCAGTCAGTCTTCTAAATCTGACATTCCCAAACCAATCTCTTCTGATGTTAATCTGAAAAAAATTAATTGGAATCAATTTTCTGAACTTTGTACTGACCACTTTTGTGATTTTAGACCATCCGGCAACCCGGTATGTGATTACAATAACTTTATGGGAATTCTGGATGACATTCTTAACTCTTTTCCCAAAACTACAAAAAAAAAAAACTAAAACAAAAAAAGTTAAGTCTGTAGTCTGGTGGAATGACAAATGTAAGGAAGCTGTTGATCAAGCCTATTTAGCTTTTATTTCATACAAATCTTATCCTTCTATTGATAACTATTTATTATATAAGAAACTTGACGCTCGTAAGAAAGCTATACTATTGGAACAAAAACAACTCAGTTGGAGGAATCTATGTTCGGGTTTCAATCGGTGCACTCCAAGTAAATTAATATGGGATCACATTCGTAGGTTTAAGTTATCACGGTTGAATTCTTCTCACTCTGGGTCGCATTTTTTGTCAGAACCAACTAATGCTCTCTCTTTCTTAGACAAAATTGCACCAGGTCAGAATAGTAACTTTACTAATAATTTTTTGCAACAATTTTCTGCTGAAGGCTCCTTTTCTTTACAATGGTTACGAAATTTATTTACTATGGACGAATTGCAAGCTGCAATTGATGGAAGCAGAATAAAGTCTGCTCCTGGCCCTGATCTCTTTCCCAATGAGTTAATCAAAAGTTTGTCACTTGATGCTAAACACATTTTACTTAAGATTTATAATCAATTGTGGTCAGATAACATTATTCCGGACACATGGAAAATACAATTTGTAGTACCTCTAGTTAAACCTAACTGTGACACTAACAGCTTAAATAGTTATAGACCTATTTCACTCACTTCTTGTTTTAGTAAAACCTTTGAGAGAATGCTGAAAAATCGCTTGGAGTGGTCAATTGAAAATCAGAACCTTATTCCGCAGAGCCAGTATGGTTTTCGTAAAGGAAAAAGCACTATTGATAACTTAGCATGTCTGGTAGGGGATATTAAACAAAGTTTTAAATGTAACAAATTCACATTAGCTGTTTTTCTTGATTTTAAGGGTGCTTTTGATAACATAGACCATGTTCATTTAATAAACAGCTTATTTAACTTAGGATTTCCAGGTTCCATATCAGAGTGGTTATTTAAGTTTTTAAATAATAGAAAAGTTTTCCTAAAAGTAAAAAATAAAATGTTTGGTCCTAAAACTACTTACAGAGGCACTCCACAGGGCTCTGTAGTGTCTCCCCTTATATTTATAATTGGATTAATTGAATTAATGAAAGAGATCCCTGATTCAGTAAAATACCTACTATATGCAGATGATTTAGTTATTTATACACAGTGTGATTCACTGCCTAATGGGGAGTTGATCATTAATGATTGCCTTTTTCATCTTTATCATATTCTCAATACAAAAATTAAAATAGAAGTTAACACCACTAAAAGTGCCTGTATGTTATTCTCAAAGAATAAAAGACATCAAGTAAGTCCCAAAGTTACCTATGATCAAAAAGCTATACCACACACACTAAATTTTAAATATTTAGGGATATACTTGGATAGTGACCTTTCTTGGAAATGCCATATAGAACATATATGCAGAAAGGCAGAATTAGGACTGAATATCATGAAGTCATTAGCTGGCCTAAAGTGGGGCTCAGATCCTAAAATTCTTAAGACATTATATATTGCTATTGTGAGGAGCCATATGGATTATGGCTGTATGTTTTACAATGAGGCAAATAGTATTTTATTACGTAAACTAGATATCATACAGAACAAAGCTCTCCGTATCATAACTGGTGGTATGATGTCTTCGCCAATAAACTCCCTTGAGGTTGAAGCTGGAATTGTCCCCCTATTTATTCGCAGATCTTTTTTAATTGAAAAGTATGCCCTCAAGTTGGTATCTGTAGACAATAATGTTGTATCCAAATTTATAGAAAATGCTTACATCCCTAATTTTAATACTATACCCTTAAGTGTAAGCACTACCTTGCAGCAATCTATATTGCATCTAAATTTTGAATTTCAAGATGTAGTCTTCTGGTCACACAAATTACCCTGTTTCAAATATAGTTTTCAAAGTATTATATCAAATTCATGTGTGAATTTGACAAAGTTTGATTCAAAATTTGAGTTCTTAGAATATTTGAGTCAAAAAACAGATTTTGTTCAAATCTATACTGATGGGTCTAAAACCCCCCAAAAAACAGGATTTGCATTTTACGATAAAACTCACAACATAGGCAGAGCTTTTACTTGTAATTATTTTTTTTCAATATTTTCTGCAGAAGTGATGGCTATATTATACTCACTTTTGTACATATTTAACATTCCGGAATTTTATAAATATAAATTTATTGTGTTGAGTGACTCCTTGAGTTCATTGCAAGCTATATCCTCTAGAGCTATACTTGCAAAAGCTAATTATCTAGTTCTTTATGTTAAACATATGTTACATACCTTATTAGACAACAATGTAACTGTTGAGATGTGCTGGGTCCCTGGCCATTCAGGTGTATTCGGCAATGAATTAGTTGACAAATTGGCTCGTTCTAGCAACTCCTTGTATGTCTCAGAATACTTG
The DNA here is from genome assembly GCA_934045075.1 of Yponomeuta sedellus. Lineage (NCBI taxonomy): Eukaryota > Metazoa > Arthropoda > Insecta > Lepidoptera > Yponomeutidae > Yponomeuta > Yponomeuta sedellus. Next base: position 25,032,061 of record OW203727.1, on the reverse strand, counting down.
GTACCTCCGACAGATTTAGTTTATAACCTAAAAGTAAATATGATAAAAAGGTGGATAATTTATTTAAACACATCTAGAGAATTGAAGGGGAAATGGTTAGCAGAAATAGCTCCAATACCTTCAACTAAAGCTTGGTTTGAGAAGTCTCAACAATTCCTAGGAAGGAATTTTATTACAACTTTATGTCGTCTTAGAATCGGTCACTGTAAATTTCCGGCTCATCTCAGCAGACTTAAGTTAATAAATGGCGCATCCTGCACGTACTGTAATTCTAACGTGGAAGGTACTTTACAACATATATTTTTTGAATGCCATGAATTTAAACCTCAGCGTGAAATATTGTTAAGAAAGTGTTGTAAAATTTTGAATATCTCACGTCAACGATTTTTAGGTTATAACGTTCAGAAACTTTTGTCTCACGCAGAAATATATGTACCTATATTTGAATTCATTTCTTCATCCGCAAAGAATATTTAATCCAAATTAGTTTACACTTCAATTTTAGTTTAGGTTAATCCTAGATTAGTTTCATAAATGTAAAATAGTATAAGTTAGGACTTAAGTTTCGTACATGGTCCTGTAAAATAAAAATATTAAAAAAAAAATTAACCAACTGACAACTAAGGGTGGTACGTTTTGAATAATAAAAAATCTATATTTTTATCTGTCTAACATGTGGTTGGCGACGTTTCAAACTAACGAGACAGACATGTGTCAGGTGTTCGTTTTATAACGCTCCCTTTATGCTTTAGTTCTTATTCTGAGCGACCCACGGATCTTTAAGCTCGCAGTCGTAGAGGGAGATCTACGCTCGCAGTACACTTTGCCACATACTGGCCCACTCGTAGATAGAGTAGAACTACTCCCTCTACGGGCCCACTGCTCGGCATTGCCATTATGCAGCCTAGCGCAAGTAGGAACTTTGAAATTTTTGTTCGCATTTAGCCCCGTTTTAATGGCGGACATATTTTTGTCTCACTCTTTAATACTACTTACTCTTTCTTTGCTGTCAATGTCAAACTGAAAACATAACAAATATGGCGGAACGCGGCACATATTAGAACGTTTTCTAGTTAATATTTTTGTGTTTTAAGTTTGTTCAATATCTAGCTGTGTGTATCTCGTTGTACAGTGTTTAGTGATTTTCTTTTAATAATGGCATTGATCGGATGGTGTCGAACTTGTGCCATTTGTAAAATGCAGCCGGTCAAAGGGTACCAAAAGAAAGTTTATGGGTAAATTTCCTAGGGATGAAGACCGGTAAGTATTTCTGGCTACAGTTTTTGTCATCTTGCACAAGAGCAAGATCATAAATTATGTTAAATAACGTAATTAATATACTATGAGAAAAATACTCAATGTTTCAATGTCATAGTGATGTGCCATACACATATTCAATATCGATAAAAAAATATCTGATAAGTACCTTGGTCAGAATTACTACTGTGTATGACGGGTGAATTGCTGTAAGCCATAACAATGTTTCAACGATGCACTATTAGTGGCTGCATTGAATGTTGTTTTTTTTTTAGATGCAGACAATGGGTGAAAATTGTGGAAGATCTTATATCGTATATCCCCATCGAAAAACTCCACCAACATAAATATGTTTGTAGAGATCATTTCCGGCCGAAAGATTTTTACAACTGTTTTAAAAGGAAGCCGATTAAAGAAATGGTGAGTTGTGTTATAAACTTATAATGTAACACTTACTACATTTCATGAATAATTATGTAATAAAACACAAAATACGCCTTGCTTTACGTCGAACATTTGAATATATTTTGCTCCGTCATTTAGAACGCAATATTATTATTACGTCTTAATACGTAAATGACATACTTTGATAAACATTTTTTTACAGGGCTGTATCTTCTCTACTTATAAATGCGCCTCCTCTTCCTGATTACTTACTAGCTGAGTTTCCTTACCACGTAGCCACGTCGCATCACTTGAAACTGGTTAGTGATTGGAATTACTAAAATATTTTTTTACTAATTTTTAACTTAAAATATTTTTTTATAAAAATGTATTTGATAGTTACATAGTCAATTATGCAGTTATGTGGTAAACAGGAACAAACTATTTTTTTTTTCGGACTATTCTTGCAATTGTTTATTTTCAGATTCAGCTATACAAAAACCTATTAGTTGTCGAGCTTCACAAAACAACTCTGGTACGTAGACTTTTCATGTATCGCTGAAGTTTTTTGTAACTAGAGTTTGTTTACTTTGATAAATTACAAAGTGTTATCATTTTCAGCACCTTGTACAGCAGCCAAAATATCAGCTGTTGCTATTGGTCCAGTAGGGTTTGACCACAATTATTGTGGCCTGGAATCTCAGCATATTAATCAGAACTATCCCGGTAAGTAGCATAGTTTACCAACAAATTAATAATCAATAACGACTCAACTTAACTTTTTTTGACGATTTCAGCACCTGAATCCAAACCACCGATTGATGAAGTTCGCTCAGATTGGACACCTCTAAGGAAAAACCAAATAGCTGCTGAAATAAATTCAATAGACCTTGACCACAATTATTGTGATTTGATAATCAATAATAAAATACTAATTTTATTTGTCGTTTTATTGAAAACATTGATTTTTATTAATTTTATTAGGCTAACTGCGGAGCCCCTGGATGAAAATTTATCGATATCGATAAATGTAGTACCAATGTAAGTGGACGTCCCTAATGCACAGACAAGTTGTTATGTTGGTAGCACTTTTGACATTGCATTTTTGCTCTATTGGTTGGTATTGCTAACGGGGCTAAACTCATTACAAAAGCATATAGGGAGGTCCCGTCTCTTATTTATATGCTCTGTGCCATTATGTACACGGGGCAAAGTTGTCGGTTTTTTGGGCACACTTCAAAATTGTTCTGAGTTAATTCCTTCTGCACAGAATAGCTAAACCTAAATATCACAGAAAAAACGCATAATATTTGTCATTGATCTGTGCTCAGTGGCGCGGGTGGTTATCTACATACTCTTTGGCGGTGTGGGTGGCGCGTAGTTTTGGTTTTTTGCGATCGATATATCGATTTTGCGTTTCTATTTTTTTATTTCTAGATTAATTTGTATTCATTAGGTACCATATTATCAATATGAAGCTTTCAACGCCTCGGTACACCCTTTGCTTGTTCTTCCAACTGATGTTCTTGTTTTTGGATCTTGTATTCAATTGCGTGAGTTTATTTCCGAGGAGCCGCGATAGTTTACTCGTCCTATTTATGTAAGTACATCTTTCTCTGACTAGGACCTACGTTTATGTGTGAGATCTAATGTAAGCAACGTTTTCTTTCAGATTTCAAGATCTATTTCTTGTCCTATCTATTACAACAATGCTGATGACATTATTCTCCACTTACCTGTTTCAAGTAAGAATCCTGAATTCTCTTTACGTTCTACATAATTTAGATAATCTAAGGCTTGGAAACAGGTAGATATTGTTTTTAAAAGTGCCCTGGTAGTTAGCCAGTGTCGGCTAGGTCTACCTCACGATGGGCTGATTGAGAGAGCGGAATGGGAGGTGAAGTGAATGGACTTACTTGGTGATGGTGGATGATCGCTCGCTTTAGCTGTTAGGCAGATGATGAGCGGTGATGGATAAGCTGATGCGTCCAGCGCACGGAGAACACTCCTGCACTGTTCACTTATAGTCTAATATTGTCAATATATTGTTCTTTGAGCTGATAAAGTTTTTTGGTCACCAAAATGTCTATCACTTCACGAGAATTCGAGCACTTATCACGCGCGTATGTCACAGTGCGAATCTGTGTGCAGATGGCTGGATAAATTAGTAGCGAGCGAGCGGCACGAGCGACGGCACCGGAACGAATAGAATAATGAATGAATGACCACAGATTCATGATCACGTCGCGCGATCGATTCTCGCGCGAACATGCCCACTCACAGAATGCAGGACTAAGCATTCCGTGTGCACAAGCTAAGATCTGTTACCTACATTAGCCACATAAGGGTAAAACCAGCAAAAGCACACCATAACCGAGGGCTTGAATAGGCATGTCACAATGCAGATAGGAGGTTGGATACTATGTATAGATAACAAGTTAAGAGATTGCATGTTTTTGGATGAGGCTAAGTCTAAAATCTCGTAGGCCTTAAGTTATCTTATTGTAAATTACATGCTCCTTACAAATTGCAACTGTCTGTATTGATTGATATGCTTCTTTTCTGAGCTAAAATACTTTATTTTAATACTTTAGCTCTTATTTGAATTACCCCAGAGTATTAATTCATATTATAAAATAGAAGACACAATGACATTATAGGTATGCAGATTTACTGCATCAGTGTTTCGGTCAATGATCAGTGATCATGTTGACTGCCACATTTGGGATTACCATGTTTAGATTTATCTAGACTTTTGACCTTTGTCCTGCTTTTTATTTTATCCAAAAAATACAAAACAATCAGTTAAGTATCAAGACTGACCACAGATAAAGTGAGAAATATTTTTTTTATTGAGCATTTATTGAGCAAAGCCAAACGGTATGCATTATAGCATACCGTTTGCATCATAAGTTTTACAATAGGATTTTTACACTAATAATTATAAATAAACTTATAGCTCAGAGCAGGTGATCATGCTCTTTAAAGGAAAACCCACCAAGCAGTGTAGGCCATGGGACGGCCAGTGAAACTGTTGTTCGGACATTATTTTTATATTATGTCATGTGAAATATTTTATTTGCGCGATGCAGGAATGTTGGAGTTCAATTGATTTAATTTAATTTCTGCTGTAAACAATTGAGATCTATCCCCACTTTGCACCCAGTACCTTCCTCCCTCCGGTGCTTGTAGCATGACAACCACGGTGTACCGTTGATATTGTCACCTGCGCTGTAAAATAGTGACTTACGAGGTCGCGCGTTGGTATGCTATGAGCACGGCCAGGTGAGAGCGTAGACCTTGGCAGGCGGGGCTGGCGGAGGTGCTGGTGCGGCGCTTCGCGGGCGCGGGCGCGGCCGCCGCGGCCTACGCGGCGCTGAGCGTGGCCACGCACGCGGCCTGGCTGCTCGACAAGTGGCCCGACCCGCAGCGGCCCTCCTCTGCCGGACTCGTGCTGCTCTTCACGCTGCATCGATGCTGTGAGTGCTTCACTTCGTTACTCTACTAGACCCAGGATTTGCCGTTATTATTTCGAAGGATAATAAACGGCGATAGCGGAGCGGTAGAACACCGGCTTCTCATCGGAAAGTCGTGGGTTCGAATCCCAACGTGACTTTATACTAATCGCTATTGTGAAGGAAAACATCGTGAGGAATCCTGAGTGTGGGGTGTTAGTGCTTGAAATTGCCAATTCGCGGTGGGCACGCGTCGTAATTACGCTTTTACTCGTTCTGAAAGAAGGCCTGTGCCCTGCAGTGTGACGTATAAGCTACATGAAAAAAATTAAGCCCTGCTCACAAGAGTATTTCTATGACACAAACTCAGCCTAGTATATCCATGGGTTCTCTCTCCTAACCTAACAGTTCAACACCTTGCGAACTGGATCAATGCATAACGACGAGATGTAAATACACCTCACCTGTTCAACATTCCCTAACCACATTATTTTGTCTTTATTTAAGAATATCGCGATAGAACTAAACGTAAAATAATTTGTGTGTCTGCAGTGTCGCCGTGGTACTACTTCATGTACAAGCGAGCTGCTCTGCGCGTCAGTGATCCGCGCTTCTACGAGGATATAGATTGGATCAACCGTCAGCTGCAGGCGCGATAGACTCCCGACTGACTCTAGACTGGGTGTTCTGTGCTCTAGACCATTCAATCATATACTTAGTAGACCGATTAAACCATTTTAGGATCGAAAGTGTATACTATCTACGAATATAAAATGTTTATGACTACATAACGTCGTTACTGAATAAAATACAGTGATTCTATTTTGACCCTTTTTATTATTTTCAAAACAAATATATTTTAGAATGACAAATTATGTACAAACCGAAGACAATTACGAAGATAAATTTTCTGGAAAATGGCACCCGACAATATTTATTTATTTATACAGTTTGGAGAATCATCAGAGAATATTCATTTATAACTTTACTAGCATCTAGCAGTGGCGTAAGTATTTACAAGTAAACGAAGCCGCGAGAACTTTAGTTTCGGAGGTAAACGGCCCGTAGCGGCGGTCGCACCGGATGCGCGGCGAGCGGCGCGCGGGCGGCGGGGATCAGAAGCTGGCTCGGCACAGCGGACAACTGGACTTGTTGCTCGTCGCGAACCACTTGCGCTGCGGGAGAGAGAGATCATTACGGCCCCTGCGATTTTGACGACGGCTACTCGAGGAAAACGAGCGGCGGCGACGGGCCGCGCTACTGACCAGGCAGGAGTTGTGGAAGCGGTGTTGGCACACGCGGCAGGGCACGCGCGGCAGGCCGCCGCCGCCGCCGCCGGGCTGCAGGCGGCAGTAGCAGATGTAGCAGACGGGCGCGGCGGCCACGCGGCGCTGCACGGCCTGCGTCCACATGCGCAGCGCGTCCAGCAGCCCGCCGTTCTGTGGGCGGCACGCGGTCAGCACGGCCAGCCAGCCAGCCAGCCAGCCAGCCAGCCAGCCAGCCAGCCAGCCAGCCAGCCAGCCAGCCAGCCAGCCAGCCAGCCAGCCAGCCAGCCAGCCAGCCAGCCAGTCAGTCAGCCAGCCAGCCGCGCGGCTGGGGCCTTCTTGGCGCCACTTTCCTTTTGCGTTCCTCTCGATGGTGCATTCTAATACTTAGTGTTCAATAATAGTTGAAATTTGCTTTATCAAAGTACTTACGTCTGAAATAAACGTAGCGAAATAAAAAATTGTCTAGTAGAATGATCGAGCGCTATAGCAGCAAAAGGAAAGTAGGTAACGTCTTAAATGTGCTGCGTAACTTCTGAAATCTTCACAATGAGGAAGTAGACGAGGTATTAAATTTAGCAAATTACAAACAGGCCAAAGAATGGCTCATCGTCGGAGTTGTTAAACAATTGTTAGTTTTCATTGACAATAATAAAATAAGTGTGTGTGTGTGTGTGTGTATGTGTGTGTGTGTCACCTGGTAGGAGAGGTAGAGCGCCAGCCAGTGCGTGGCCAGCGGCGCGGCGGAGCGCACGCGCGGCAGCTGCAGCGGGTGCTCGGGGCCCAGCGTCACGCTGAGCGGCACGCGGCGCTCGTCCGCCGTCACCCAGCACTCCACCTCGTACGTCGACCAGTGGATCTCGATCTGCGGGACACCGTCGGCGTGTTACGTTACGCGTGCCACGGTATCTTAGATGCAGGGACACGGCCGCAACGCTCGAGTGGCTCTGAGCCGAGACGATCGAGAGTACGTACCTAATAACTTTTGCGTACACATTCACTTTGATGTTTACCACTGAAGGAGAGACGGCATAACGGTGAACCTGATAATTTATGTTATTTTTTTTTCTAACAAGGTATTGTGTCCTTAACTTCTTTCCAAATTCAACTTTGTGGTTCCTGGTCGCGGGTCCAGGGTCCATTTTATCTTTGCTCTTTAAGAGTAAATGTTGGCAAATAATTAACCGATTAGGAAGACGGCATTTTCCAACACTGGCTCTACAACTGCATTTACAAGGCCTGTACAAATTGTTCTAAAGTTAAAAATTATGCACACTACAACCACATTTTTACCGCACGCTCGGCTCAGAGTAGTGATTATGAGTAAGTTAACCGTTCGAACTGGCAAAACGCTGTCACAGTACAACTCGCACTCGCGTTTATTAGTGTTTTGGCTGGTAAACGTGGTCACTTCTCAACGTAAACCATTACAACTCGCACTCAGCAATTTTAATTTCCATACTTGTCGCTAGGTGGCGCTTCCTCGATGCCATAGAAATATGAGTTTACGTTAACGCGATCGAGTAGTTAAAAAACTCGCACTAAGCACTCAGAGTGCTTAGTGCGAGTTTTTTCGCACTAAGCACTCTGAGTGCACTCGATCGCGTTAACGTAAACTCATTATTCAGAAATTTAAATTGCTGAGTGCGAGTTGTAATGGTTTACGTTGAGAAGTGAACACGTTTACCAGCCAAAACACGAATAAACGCGAGTGCGAGTTGTACTGTGACAGCGTCTTGCCAGTTCGAACGGTTAACTTACTCATACTCACTACTCAATGCTCGATTAACGCGGTAGTAAAGTTATTCGATTGGATCTGTCAAACTCGCACTAAGCACTCTGTTGTCAGGCGGCGTGCGTATTCTTTTTTAATTTTCATTGATTCTATGGTATTTTTTAAATTTCCATAAAAATTCCAAGAAATGTCGCATAACGAGTAGCAATAGACTGAATGATCGAACCTCCTTATACGATTTGTCTCACTAGCAAAGTTGAGACGAGGAATAGTTCTAATTTTATCCACGTTCACGTGTCGCTATTTGAGTTGTTCGCAAAAAACAGGATAAAACCACAGATCATATAGTATTATAAAACGGAACGATTTATCCTGTTTTTAAACGTCGTTTAAGTATTTTTTTCTTTTTGCGCTTGACGGCAATTGGCCATGCTACTTATTTTTGATATACTTTTTTTACAATTCATTTCGAAAAAAAGGACCATTTCAAGACACTAATTTCGTTATTTTTGAATTTTATAATTTTTTTCTATTTTTAATATTTTTCTAATATTTTGTGGTGTGTGACGTCATCATAACATGTTTGACGAGATAGTCTTTGCCTACATAGTAAAAAACCTCAGATCATAGAAAAAAGAAACAAATGTCATTAACGTCAGTTGATTTCACAGAATAGAACAGGTCGGCTCACATAACAACGGTCGGCTAACCGCACAGAACAAGCTAACCGTGTATTTTGTGGTCTTACCTTACATTATTTAATACTTTTAAGCGTAAACTCGTGAATTTCTTCATAAAATGGAAAGCAGTGTTTCGTCCCTTTATGTTCGAATAATATTATTATCAGCAATAACCCGGATATGTTATTCATACCAATCCTGGAACGGGTGCGAGAAGAATGGTGTCGTGATGTGAACGCGGAATATATGAAAAATTATTTGCAGTACTGTTTTATAACTCAAGGTGTGGATGAATATCAGACAAAGCCATAGTGGAAAAGAGTGGTTTGATTGAATGTCTTTCTATGAATGCAGTAATATTAGCTGATAGGGGCTTCAAAGAAATAGTCTAAGAGTACCTACATTAGCGACTAAAAATATTAAGGTGCGACAGACAAACGTAGTGATTATTTTTTTTTGACCACAGACAAAATAATCCATTGACTACAGTGCGTTCACATAAACTTGACGCGTGAGAGAATTGGTAACAAGGACATAACATGTAAATTAGCTTTTGGACCTAATCGGAAGATGTTAAAACAAGCCCTCAATCCTTTTATTTTTCCCAAGTAATGATTTCTTATTTAACATGGTAACAGTAAACATCTCAGTGCTACCAATTCTCTCACGCGTCAAGTTAATGTGAACGCACTGTACATAAATAATTACACGTTGACATTTCGTTTTTTTTTTGTTAGGCAAAGGATTAATACTCAAACTGCTTTTGCTGACGTCATATAAAAGGCTTTTTGAGGTCAAAGCTTTTGATGGAATATCTTAAAATATAGACTTATTTACAATGTTATTATCAGTCATTCAATAGAAATTGTACGGAAAGCAAAATTTTCGAAATGGTTTTCAGATTTCCGTTCATATTAAAAAATGTGGCACGGCCAATTACAAAAGTTTAAAAGAAATTGTAAATCAAAACGGGTCCCAGTCAGGAACTGCATTTACAGGAAAAAGTATCATTTTCCATTTTTTATGGCAATTCCTTACAGATCGTGACCGAAAGTTACAGGCGGGCGGTCCACCGGACCCGCGGGACGGTAGTTTCCCTCGCCGCCTCGGCGCATACCGCCGTCCGATACGCGTAAAAGTGGACGAGCGCGGACCCGCGAGAGAGCCTACGGAAATAGAGCGAGGCGAGGAGCGGGGCGGTACCTGGGTGTCGGGCAGGGCGTGAGCGCGCGCGGCCAGGCGCGCCAGCTTGCGTGCAGGGCGGTACCTGGGTGTCGGGCAGGGCGTGAGCGCGCGCGGCCAGGCGCGCCAGCTTGCGTGCAGGGCGGTACCTGGGTGTCGGGCAGGGCGTGAGCGCGCGCGGCCAGGCGCGCCAGCTTGCGTGCAGGGCGGTACCTGGGTGTCGGGCAGGGCGTGAGCGCGCGCGGCCAGGCGCGCCAGCTTGCGTGCAGGGCGGTACCTGGGTGTCGGGCAGGGCGTGAGCGCGCGCGGCCAGGCGCGCCAGCTTGCGTGCAGGGCGGTACCTGGGTGTCGGGCAGGGCGTGAGCGCGCGCGGCCAGGCGCGCCAGCTTGCGTGCAGGGCGGTACCTGGGTGTCGGGCAGGGCGTGAGCGCGCGCGGCCAGGCGCGCCAGCTGCGCGTGCACGAGCGGCGGCGTGACGTAGGCGCGCAGCACGCGCTGCAGCGCGGCCGAGGCGCGCGGCGCCGCGGCGCCCCACCAGCCGCGCAGCGCGCCCGCCGCCGGCCCGCGCGCCGCCCGCGCCAGCGCGCCGCCCGCCAGTGCCGCCGGCTGCAGCGCCGACGACCGCTCCTGCGACACGCGCCGCCGTCACCTTCGCCGGCCGGAGCCCCGCGGCGTGTCGGCGGCGTCGGGAGCGATCGGTAGCTTCGGTACGTCGTGTCGAGACGCACCGAAGCTACCGATCGTCCTCGTTCCCGACGAAACGCGCGCCGTCGACGCGGCCGCGGAGCTCGGTTTGGTGAAATATCACGGTCCGGTCTCTCGACGAACCAGAACTCTTTCTAAAAGGCACTAAATATAATTGAACGATTAACGTGTCAGTGCATTTTTTTGCATCAGATTAAAAAATTGTTGCGTCGCGCTCGCTGTAAAGTAAAGTCTCGTTTATTCATAAACATGGTATTTAAAATAGTTCTTTATTATACAGTTTCAGTGCATTCCATGTGCTGCCAATCTGGGCTTATGAATAATTGTGTTAACATACAATACTTAATATTTGTATGTCAAAATTAAATTATAAAATTATTTGAATTGTATATCAATCAATAAATAAAATTATTGTAATTAAATATCAATTTTAAAAACCTATTTAGAGGCTAAAAATTTCATCCATGCCGGGATTCGAACCCGCAACCTCTGGCTATTGCTAATTGAGCTCAATTGGTAGAGCGCTGGTACGGATAGCCAGAGGTTGCGGGTTCGAATCCCGGCATGGGTGAAATTTTTAGCCTCTAAATAGGTTTTTAAAATTGATATTTAATTACAATAATTTTATTTATTGATTCTTTATATTGAACTCTAAATAGGTTTTTAAATTTGTTCCTTAGCACGGGTTAGTGCATTAAAAATAAAAATAGTGTAATTAAATATCAATAAAAATAAAATTACACATTAAATTGTTTTATCCTCTAAAAGATCAATAATTCTGTAGTAACATTTGTCAACCAATACTTAACTTAAATAATCTACTTTTAAATAAATTTAAATGCATGCCTTTAATATCGTTTGGCACTTTATTGTATATTTTTGGAGCCATAAATAAAACGCCCTTTCTCATCAAAGCCGTCCTACATTGTGGTAAAACCAGCCAGTGGCGATGTTGCGTGCGAAGATCTTTGTGACGTACTGTGGAGATCGCGACAAAACATTTCGGATTTGTCTTTACAAAGACTGCTATCTCGAAAATATAAAGCGATGGCAAAGTAAGTAGGTTGAGTTTGTTAAAGGTCGTAGGGTCGCACCTGCGGCACGAAGAGCGCCTGCGCGGCGGCGGGCGCGGCGCCGGCGCGCAGCAGCGGCGGCGGCAGCAGGCGCAGCGCGGCCGCGGCCACGCCGCCCACGCAGCCGTGCTCCCTGCCGAGAGCCGCACGCCTCGTCACACACGCTCACTTCTAAATGGCCGCGAGTCGTTTTCACCACAACTTCACGGAGCACTTCGTAGACGTACACAAACAAGAACAGGGACGCGTCTGTCAAATTTTGCATAGCGCAGACTCATTTTTACAGCCTCGTTCCGGTTATTGTACGACGGCGCCATCTATAAATTACTTTGTGAATTTGTGCTGTAAACGGCTCAATTCTCTTAAGATTCCCATTTTGTTAATGTTTTCATAAAAGACTAATTTCATTACATTTTACTTAATACCATTGTAACATAGTGATTTTACACACACTGTCTGTTAGGACATTTTATGCAATTTAATGGACATATTCAGGAAATGCAAATTTTAACATATATTTTATACATTGCGAAGGGCACATGTAAATTTTTACATGTGCCACGCGTTCAGAGCAACTCGGACATTGATGAACTTGCACAAAGAAATGTTTTAATCTTCTTGGTTAATCCATGTAAAAGATAAAAGACCGTACTCGCTGTCTTATATTAATACTTAATGTTATAGGTAGTTGTTGGTCAGTCGATACCTGGCCGACGGTTGTTATTGTTACATTGTTTCAATTATTTGAAATCTGAGTTATTCGTTGCTTGCTTGGACTTGTAAATGTGTGTTATACTGGAAACAGTTTGATACAATAAGAAGCATAGCGTCATGTCTAGGGTCAGAAAGGTATGTGTCGTATCCCGATGTAGCGGAGCACCTACCGCAGGTGCAGGATGTAGTGGTGCACGAGGTCCCCTTGCGCGCGCGCGGCGAGGCGCAGCGCGGCGTCGGCGGCCAGCAGCGCGCCCAGCGCCAGCGCGTGCAGCGCCGTGAACGGCTCCGGCGACACCGACTCCTCGCCCACCCTGCCGGCGGACGGGGCGTTAGGGGCGCGACAGATATTACATCACCTCACTCGGTTACGTAGAAAGTATGAAAGCGCTGTGCGTATATTAAAACCCGTAATCATCACGGAATCGGGATCGTCGGAAGTCCCGAGCCAACCGGCGAGTCTCGTTGCGTGGCGCGCACTCACGCGACGTGCTGCAGCGCTGCGTCCAGCCGGCGCAGCAGGCGCTGCAGCGGCGCGCGGTAGTAGTCCAGACACAGCGGCACCAGCGCCTCCTCGCCGCTCCCCCCGCTGCCCCCGCCGGCCCCGCCCCCCTCGTCCGCGCCCGCGCCGGCCGCCGCCACTCGGTCCGCTGCGCACACACACACACGGATAAGCACACCGATAACAGACGACGAGTTATTCTTCGATTGCACTGTATTTATTTATTTCAAACAATGCCCACGTAGTGACGATAATCACTATTATGTCACAGTACCTAAACTGTTGAAGGCTCGTAACAGGCGGCAAAACTTAAATCAATTAACTAGTTTACAATTATCCATTACTGGATAAATGTTCCCGAAGACGTGAGACACTTATTTATGTCCTCGACCGATTGCTGATAACTGCATCAGTAATCTAAATTAGATCCACGATCCACAAAATGAGCGTCCTTTCTCGTCGTCGGTTATGAATTCCGGGTGCTTATCGATAGTAGATGCGAACTTTAAAAAAATTTAAACGAGACGGCGAGGCGTGCGCGAGCGAAGGGCCACTTCTACTGCGGAAAGTTGCGCAGTATAGCAGCAGCAGAGCGAAAAAGGAGCGTTCATTAGAGGACCGTCTCGTTTGATACTGACGAGACGGTGCTAACGACCCACTCCTAGGGTCGCAGTACCTTAGTTCGTCATACAATTTAATCACAATTTTATAGTAGTTCTAGTTTTGCGGTTCAAACGGCGCTGAATAAAAGCGAAGCGGTGGTAATAAGACCCCGCGATAGGTGCGTTGCGAATTGCAATGTCTTACGTTACTACTTTATTTTTGGTTTTTTGTTGATTTTACGTGGACATGTAAATACACGTTTCGCGGATGCATCAGTGATCCAAACCGACCGTCCTCCAGCACGAGCGTCTTCTCCATGGCCACTAGCGCGGCGTGCGCCAGCCGCTGGTAGCCCTCGTGCGCGTGCGCCTCCAGCGCGCCGCTGCAGCGCTGCACGCGGCGCCGCAGCGCCTCCCCGCGCGCCCCCCCCGCCCCCGCCAGCGCCTCGCCCGCGCGCCGCAGCGCGGCCAGCCAGGCGGCGCGCGCGCTGCACAGCTCCCAGCTGCTGCTCTCTGCGGGGAATCAGATACGATAGACCGGCGGGCCGGGGAGAGACGCATGCGACCGGCGATGACGATGTATCGTTGGGAGTGTAAGTTTGTGTAAATTTTGGGGGTCGTGGATTTCCAATGGAGGTCACCATATGTCGTGCGAGTACCCTAACACGGTCACCGCGGCACGCAGTCCTCTAGCTCGAAATCGAAACCGCCCATGAGGCCTCTGATGCGCTCTGAAGCGCTAGGAAAAATGCCACTAGCGGTAGTCAAACGCTCACCCATCCTGTACATGACCGCGCCTGTTGTTGCTTAACCGAGTGATTGATTCCGATCATTCGGTTCGCCTAAGCCACGAGCGATTCCACGATTGAAAGATTATTAACTGTAAACTGACCGAGCGTAGCGTCGAGTAATTCTCCGTAAAGTCGTGCGAGCTCGGGCTCGAAGACGTCGCGCCACTCCTGCGCGCGCTGCGCGCCGGCCGGCGAGCCGAGCGCGTGCGCGTGCGCGTGCGCCGCCAGCGCGCGCACCAGCGCCAGCGTCGACACGCACAGCGCGCTCACCTGCACGCGGGATAAAGTGGAACTAATAACACAGCACATCAATCACATAACACCAAATAATGGAAAATTATATATGTAATATAGCAATTAAGTTATTAAAGGCTTTGGCAAACGGGGTGTAATTAAGAAAGACAGCCAATGAGCGATCACCTTAGCAGTGGCCCACGCGGCGACGGACAGCCGCAGCGAGTTCATCAGCGAGCACGCCGCCAACGCCGCGAAGTCCCAGTGCCGCTGCGGCATGTCGGCGCCGGGGCCTGGCGGCGGGGGGGCGGGGCCCGGCGGGGGGGCGGGGCCTGGCGGCGCGGGCGCGGGGGCGGGCTCTGTCTGGGCGGCGCCGGCGGTGTGCGCCTCCACGTAGGCGGCCAGCAGCGCGGCCACGGCGGCGCTGGCGAAAACTTCAGTCCAGGGCGCAACGGACACGTCGCTGTAATCATTGTTAGCTGTGGCGATGCCGGCTTCCGCTTTTCTGCATTTGACTTTATGAATGTATGCTGGGAGCCGTAACGTCAGTGAGTCGAAAACTCATTTTAGAGGTTCCGGTCGGCGCTCGGCCGAATAATATTACATAGAAAAATCCCAAGTACTAGTTTTTCGTTGTATAGGCGGCCACGAAAATGGAGATAGTCGAATCGGTGGCCGACCTCCAATGAGAGACGGCACATAAAGAAGCAGAAGAAGACTGACCGGTCGTAGAGCAGGATGTCGTTGTGTTCGTAGTAGGCGTCGACGATCACGTCGAGGTCGAGCGCGTCCCCCGCCCGCGCCCCCGCCCCCACCCCCGCCGCGGCCGGCAGCAGCCGCAGCGCGCGCGTCGCCAGCTGCCAGCGCACGCGCAGCCCCTCCGCCGCCCCCGCCCCCGCAGCCGCCTCCTGCCGCGCACCACTGTACTTAACTCGCGTCATGGAGGTCGGTCCGGAAACCGTTAAGCGGTTTGCTCGGGGCGTTCTCTAGCGCAAGGAGCTAACCGTTGAACGGTTTTTGCTTCTGATTGTCAACCGAAAACTACCCATCGTAAAGACCTTTTTAGGCTGTCGCGTACGAAATCTAACACAAAGTTGGAATTAGTACGCAACAACTCAGTATTTTCTTCAGTCCTGAGTTGCTCTATAGCTATGTGCCGAGGGAGGTAAGTGGTACCTGCAGGCAGTGGTAGTACCCTTCCCCGCTGAGCGCGTGCGCAGCCGCCGCGCACTCGGCCGCGTCGGCCGCGTCGGCCGCGTCACCCGCGTCACTCGCGTCGTCGAGCTCGCACCGCTCCGCGAAGTATCTGTTGTATACAATGACGCAATTACATTATGGGCCCGGTTTCGCATGAGGAAATAAGCGAATACCCAGTCGCATCATCGCAACACGGAAATAAGAGCTCGCTAATGGCGTACATGGCTTTCCATTTTCAATATTTCCCCAAGGAGAGATGAGTACCTACGTACGAATATCTATTAAGTTTATCATTGGAGTAGCCAAAATAGTGGACCGAATGTCTAAAATATCGTGCACAGTACGTAACCTCGAAGCGACGTGCCCAGTGCGATATTTTAGTTGCGTAGAAAAAAGTACCACGGATGTATTAGATACGAAAAGCCATGTACGCGACCGGCTGTAACGTGGGTTTCTCTAAGCTTCGCTTTGCGCGGAGCTGCACCTGCGGCTTTGCAGCTACTGAGGTCGATGACGCTGCAGACTTAGTCCTGAGCTCGGACTCGACTTAACCGACGCTAGAAACTAAAATTCAACAAATTGTACGATTGTAATTAAAAAACTATACAAACCTTTCACTATTCGTAGTGTTGTTATCCGGACTTCAAAGATTTTTTTTCTAATTTCAACGGACCGTATTATAGAGACGGTATTCGTATTTTAAATGTTCTTTAAAGGTTTGTTTCTATGAATGCCGGACGGCGCGCGGTTCGTACCTGGCGGCGCGCGGCCAGTAGCGGCCGGCGCCGGCGGCGGCGGCGCGCAGCCGGGCGCGGGGCTCCTACCTGGCGGCGCGCGGCCAGTAGCGGCCGGCGGCGGCGGCGCGCAGCCGGGCGCGGGGCTCCTACCTGGCGGCGCGCGGCCAGTAGCGGCCGGCGGCGGCGGCGCGCAGCCGGGCGCGGGGCTCCTACCTGGCGGCGCGCGGCCAGTAGCGGCCGGCGCCGGCGGCGGCGGCGCGCAGCCGGGCGCGCACGGCGCGGCGCGCGGCCGGCGCCGGCAGCAGCTCGCCCGGCGCCAGCAGCGCCGACACCCGCGCCAGCGCCCTCTCCATTAGCACGTGCTCTGCGCACTGAAATACATATCATATCAAGACAGTCCATCGACAATTATTTTTTGCCCTCGGCTTTGCAGTCTGAGTGCTTAGTGCGAGTTTGACAGATCCAATCGAATAACTTTACTACCGCGTTAATCGAGCATTGAATACTGAGTATGAGTAAGTTAACAGTTCCAACTGGCAAAACGCTGTCACAGTACAATTAGCACTCGCGTTTATTCGTGTTTTGGCTGGTAAACGTGTTCACTTCTTAACGTGAACCATTACAACCCACACTCAGCAATTTTAATTTCTATACTTGTCGCTAGGTGGCGTTTCCTCGATGCCATAGAAATATGAGTTTACGTTAACGCGATCGAATAGTAAAAAAACTCGCACTAAACACTCTGAGACCAGCAACTGTGACAATCTCTGTGGCGTATTGGTAGCGCATCTACCTACCATGCAAGAGGTCCCGGGTTCAAATTCCGACTGGGAACAAAAAAAAAACCCCAGGTCTTGGATGTTCTCTTTATTTAGGATACTAACAGTTTTTTACTTAAAGTATACAAATACATTATTTCTTCTAAACCTTGAGATCCATAACTTAATCAAAAAATTTTTACATAGAGATGCCCATTATGGACAAATGAAAAAAATTAAGTTGTATCAGCACGGTTTACGAAACACTGACTTAGTAAAGAATATAATATAATAATGTGTAATTATATATATATATATAATATGATTACAATAATATGTGTTTTTTTTCGAAAGCATTTATTAAACAAGACAATTCTCTCTCACTAATTTCTTGAACGAATTATAGGAGTGGAAAAAAATGTCGACATCCGGGATGTACTCATTATAAAAATGCGAAGCACGTCTGAAAAAAGTATTTTTAGCATAGTTGGTACTATAATGGGGTATGTAAAAAGTTTGTTTCGTTCGAGAGGACGGTCGAGGAATTTTAAAGGAGATTTTTTTTTAAGAGGGTTGCAGAATCAATGTGCTTATTTATTATTTTGTAGAGGAAAAGAACATTCAAATAATTTCGTCTGTTCTCCAGAGAAGGTAAGTCATGTCGCTCCTCAGCAGTTTTGTAATTTGTGAAGTAATTTACGACATCACAATGTTTGTGATGTCGCTGTTTCTTGTTCCCACGACACAGAGTATCCTAGTGTGGAGTTAGAAGCAATGTATGTGCCTGTATGTAAATGTTGAGGGGAACATTTACTCCCTCTGTTCTGTTACATCCTGCATAATAATGTAAGTGACGCTATCGATCGGCGATCCCAAACTGCAGTTACATTTAGAGGCTGGCTCGTCGAGTCAGTCTAATTTAGAACGAAAGCTTATTTTTTTTTTTTATTTATTTCTTTCGTTCACCGAAGATTCGTGTAAGGTTAAATTTCTTTTCAAACATATAAACCCGTGTAACAGTAAATTTGCTGGCGGGGACTCACGAAGTCGTGCGTGTCGCGCAGAGCCTCGAGCACGGCCCGGTCGTGGTACAGCCGGCACAGCCGCTGCAGCATGTCGTCTCGCTCGCACGCGGCGGCGGCGGCGGCGGCGCGCAAGAGCGCGGCGCGGAACAGCAGGCGGTGCGAGTAGCGCACGAGCGCCGGCGCCGGCAGCCGCGGCCAGGGCGCGGGCTCGGCCAGCACGCGCGCCGCCGCCGCGCCCGCGCCGCCCGCGAACAGAACCTGCGGCGGGGTCAAACTCTTTTAAGGCTCAGCACGCGTCGCCAACAATATCGCAGCGATTTTTTTTCTGACTAATCAATCGAATAAATCGCGTACTGATTGGTTTCAGAACTATATTAGGGCCATTTTTTTTTGTAGCTGCGTGCACCTTCATATATTTTCCGGACAGATCGATCCTTATCGACCCCCGTACTGTATTTAGCATGTAAATAATTTTAAAACTTTATTAAACGCAAAGATCTGTCATAAAACTTACTGTATTACAATGCCCCTACAGGGCATTATGGTATAGGCACTGCGGTGTTGGTATTTGCAGGTAACTACAGTTACATGTCATTATCAACCCTTGTATGTCCCCACCGCTGGGGCACGGGTCTTTTCCTGCATCGCAAGAAGGTTAGGCCATACTTCACCACGGATTGTGTTATGGTACAAGTACATGTTTACACCACAATTAGCTCATAGTAATACTCTCAATAAAGTGTCTAGAACTGTAAGGAAGCAATAGAAAAAAAATCGATGAAGTATTTGATAAGTATACGTCACCGCCAACTCATTTTATTTATTTACTTATTAGGTTTTTCAACAGACGCACACTTTGAAATATAGACACAATTTACAATAAATCAAGCCACAGTGTGAATCCAATAACTGAAAAACACAACATTCACATCACATAACATAACATACATTAAACGAGTCGTCTTATTCAACGACTAGGAAGTTTATTATCAGCGGCATTCAATTACATGGCTAGCCCTTTAGTTATAACCATAGGTCGGAGTAGGTATATTGATTTTAGATACTTGCGTCATGATATCATAACATGGACATGCATTTCTTCCGGAATGTACCGGAGTTTCCAAAAATTTGGTAAACCGGACTCTCATGCGCTGTGATGATTGCTATAAAGTGATTTTTTTAACTGTTTCCAAGTTCTAAAACCTTCTTAAATAGTGAAAATAATTAAAACTTACCCGTACAAAAACAACTTCAAATGGGCCCAATCCAAGAGTAATCAATCGATGTCCGTAGTTATAAGCCAAATTCGTCATTTTAAGTAGATTTCAGAAGACAGTAAACAAGCCAGGGTCAAGACAAGATATTCACAACACATAAAATAAGCGCACTCCACGAACCGAAATAAGTGAGTGAGCCACTTGGTCTGGATGTCGGTGCGAGCGCATTGTTTTCGAACAAACAGTCAATGAGTCATCCTGGATTCTAATTGGTCAGATGCGTTGAGCATAGAGATAAGAGGACAAAAGACCCTGTTTGCCGGATGTCGTGTGTTGAAATGAATATTATTATTATATCATTTTATACATGCTTAGGCTTTTACTCCAACACTTTTACTACAACAAGGTTTTTACACACCAGTCATTTTTTACTATTAAATTCTGGTCATCTACGCCACTAGCAGCATAGCGTTGAGAGTATTGATACATTTTTAACTAGTTTCATGTAATAATTTCGATGTTTCGGTATTTTTATCATAATAATCCGGAAACTCGGAGGCGTATCCATATTAACATATACGTTTGATGTCAGTGACCTTAATTCAATATACCTACTCCGACCACTGGTTATAACACAGCGTCTAAGACGTTTGACTACTTGGCTGAGCGACAATTAGCCTTTTAATTTTACTATGAATGAATGGCATTTAATATGAATTTAGATATTTGAGTAAAAAAAATTAAAAACCTTGATACGTGAAATTTTAAAAGTGAGAAAGAACGACAGTTACACAAGTACTAAATAATAGTACAGTCGTGGTGAAGCGATCTTACGATGAAGATGCTGTGCGTCATGGTACCAGAAAAAATCCTTGTTTCAGCAAATGTCACAGGTTACTGGTTGACAAGCTGTGACGATGATATTCTGTCAGAACCTGCCTAAGTGACGGACAAACCTTCACTGCAATATTTCAAGATGGCGTCAGCGCAACAGATTATTTACTTCTGTAGATTAGTACTGTACCTTCACAAGGATTCTCACCTGCAGTCTCCCCGACACGACGTCGGCCCGCAGCGCGTGCGCCTCCACCTCCACGCTGTCCTCCCGCTCCCGCTCCCCCTCCCCCTCCCCGTCCCCGTCCAGCAGCAGGCGGGCCAGGTCGGCCAGGTCGGCGGGCGCGGCGGCCGGCTCGGCCTCGTCCCAGCGCGGCAGCAGGTGCAGGCTGAGCGCCGCCGCCTGCTCCACCTGCGGCAACGACAGCTCCGACCTGCAATCATATCGTTTAATTACAACGATCCGAAAAAAACTTAAGCGCCGTATGCGTTCTTTAAAACTTGTGGCCTGCGGGTTTCTTGTGTTCAACGGCGTCTTACACATACATATTTTTTTATTAATTATATACGCAAAACTGGAACGGGCATTAATTACAAATATTAAATGCCATGAAAACGATCATATCAAACCACGACACAAACACACGTGCACACAGCATGATAAATTCGTTACGTTTTTATAAATATTAGTTACAAGTACAAATTTAAAAATAATTTAATCGGAGGCAAGGCTTGCCACCATAAATCTAAAAGATAAGATTGAGTCGTAACGGAGAACCCGGCAGCCCGCGGCCCCCCCGCGCCCGCTACTCACAGTCCGTCCAGCAGCGCGCGCAGGCGCCGCGCCGCCTCCCCCCGCGCCTCGTCCCGCCGCGCGCGCGGCAGCGCGGCCAGCGCGTCCTGCCAGCCCGCGCGCGCCTCCAGCCAGCCCGCCAGCGATACTGCGTCCGAGCCGCGCTGCGGCGTTTAAAACAACACAGTTACTCTATCTATTTTTCTCAGTCAAATGCTTAAATTAGACGCAGAATTAACCACCGAGGTTGATAAGGCGGCGACAACCGACATACATGGCTGGTCTATTCATTATAATGAAGCATCGTCTACGTTTAGCTACTTGGCTGGTCGAAAGTTAGTCTAAAAACCTATTTAGAGGCTAAAAATTTCACCCATGCGGTTGCGGGTTCGAATCCCGCCATGGGTGTAATTTTTAGCATCTAAATAGGTTTTTAAATTTGTTCCTTAGCACGGGTTAGTGCATTAAAAATAAAAATAGTGAAAGTTAGTCTTTTAATAAAACTGAATGAGTCGCTACCTAGTTTTGATCTGGTTAGGTTGCATCTCCGTTGTAAAATAGTATTATCAGCTGATTATAATTATTACAAAAAAAAGTGCAATTTAGTTGCTGGCCGTCGTGTTTAATTTTTTTTGTAAAATAATAAAATCGGAATACTTACAAAAAATTGGCAATAAATAGGTAGATACAATCTTTATGATGAAGACTTCATCGGTATGGTAAAACAACAGGGATTTTTTTTGTGTGTTATGTTTTTTTTCTCCACTGCTGGGGCACAGGTCGCTTCCTGCACTGCAAGAAGATTAGACTTTAGACATACTCCGCCACGCAGGTCAAATCCAGGTTGGTGAAGGATTGTGAGACAGCGGCGGGCCTTACTGTCAGAAGTTATCAAACCGCAAAACCCTCTATCATAGCCCAGTTCAACTATGTAATTATTTAAAAATCTATGAATGCAATTGAACTTCTTTTTCAAATTAAATTGTTCAGTAAAATATTCCATCTAATAAATTCAAGGTACTTTCCCTCCATGTGACCGTGAGTCGCCCTGTACATGCACACTGCAGGGCACAGACAGGGTTTACAGTTTCTTATAAGCGGAAGAAAATGTATGTCTTTAGCTTCTGACCGTATAGACGTAATTAAAGAAAATCTTGGTTAACATACACCGGCAGACTTATTTGCTAAACGGCTAGGTGTTTCGTTCGGTCACTCGGCTGAATGCAATGTAGCGATTTAATGAACGGCCTAGGCGGTCAATTAAAAGGCCGGTACGGTGTAGTTTTTAGGAAAGTAGAATGAAATATAAAACAGCCCACACCGTAAGTTAGAAAAGTGTTAACGTGCGCACGGGACTAACTGACCTGCACGCGCAGCGTGAGGTCGAAGAGCGCGTGCGCGAGCGGCAGCGCGGCCAGCGGGCGGCCCGCGGCGCACAGCGCGGCCGCCGCGCGCGCGCCCAGCTCGCACGCCGGCTCCAGCGCCGGCGCCGCCGGCTGCAGCGCCGCGCAGAATTGCTCCACCACACCCGACATCGTCTCCTCGACGAATGCTAACTCTGCGGAATAGACATCCCCGAACGGACGTCGTATATAGTTATTTTTATTATTTTTTATTTAATTAGGTAAATCGCAGTCTATTACGAACACCTTAAATTTTAAACACAGTAGAAACAAAAAGCCAACAAAAAGTTTTCATGGCTAGCCATAATTTAAGCGATCATTACGCAAGTTTTATTTTATTAGGAAAACTAACAGCTTACCATTAAAACATTGAATTTACACCCATAGAAATAGATAGCAAACAAAAGTGTTCATAAGAAGTTTAATAATTAAAGTTAATAAAAAAAAGCACGGCACGGTGCAGCAGACGCGTACCTCCCCGGTCGTCGAGCGTGAGCGCGGCGGTGAAGAGGTGCCGCGCGGGGGGGTCGGGCTCTGCGGCGCCGGCGCCGGCCAGCAGCGCGGCGGCGGCGGCCCGCAGCGCGCGCGCCGGCGCCCCCCCCGCGCCGCCCCCCGCCAGCCAGCGCCGCGCCGCGCGCCGCCCGCGGTGCGGGTGCGCCAGCGCGCGCGCGCAGCACGCCGCCACCGCCGCCGCCGGCATCTGAGCACGCCTCGGCACGTTATTGCTCCTCGAACGTACGATGGGACGTCGGTATAAAAATGCGTAGTACTAAATGCTTAACAAATTACTTTACTTTTCGTCAAGAGTATTTTATAAAGATCTTTTGAAATAACCACCGAGTTTGAATTGTAACGTTCACTAAGCCTAACTTCTGCGTTAGTTCGAATAAAAACTTTTTATTCCATTTCATATTATTTGGATAGATTTTAAACGAACATACTTTTTTCAGGCGCGAAATTGGTGAGAGAGATTAGTCTTGTTTAATATAATATATGTTTTCTTTAATTATAAAATAAAAAAATTTGAAAATACTTTATTTACTTAGTTATTATTATTATTCTTTATTACGCCAGTGTTTCGTAAACCGTGCTAATCAAATAAATTATTTTTTCCTTACTATCCATTGCAGGCATCTCTATGTGATTTTTTTTTGATTAAGTGATGGATCTCATTTGATTAGAAATAATAATGTATTTTTGTACTTTAAGTAAAAACTGTTTGTATAATAAAAAGAAGAAAAAAATAATGTGAATAAACTTACAGAAAAGAAATAAAATTAATTGTGGAATTTCAATTCATCGAAGCCGAAGACCAAGTTAGTCCTTTTTAGTAAAGTGACTCTACATCCAGACATTCATAGTCATGTACGTATAAATATGCTATTTTCTCAACCTCAGTACGATTCACGACATTTATTCATCGAGGCGGCTCTTCACTAACAGTCCTGAACGCGGACCGGACCAAGATAGTCAGATAATGCAATGCTTAACTAACATGATCAAAACTGTCGAATATCTGATCCTGCTCGTCCTCCGTTAGGTGCGCGGCCAGCAGGAACACCAGCTCCACTAGCGCGGCTAGGTCGGGCGGCGCCGGCGCCGGCGCGCGCGCCAGCCAGCGCGCCAGCCGCGTGTGGTACAGCTGCGCCGCGCCGGCGCCGGCGCCCAGGCCGGCCGCCAGCCGCGCCCACAGCGCCGGCGAGTCCCACGCGCGCAGCACCGGCAGCAGCGGCGGCAGCGCGCCCGCGCGCCCCGCCTCCGCCGCCCGCAGCCACGCGCAGCACGCGCCGGCGGTCAGGCTCAGCGCGCCCGCCAGGAACTCCTCCGAGTCGCCGGCGGGGGGCGCCTCCGCGTCGAGTC
This sequence comes from Yponomeuta sedellus, assembly GCA_934045075.1. Classification (NCBI taxonomy): domain Eukaryota; kingdom Metazoa; phylum Arthropoda; class Insecta; order Lepidoptera; family Yponomeutidae; genus Yponomeuta; species Yponomeuta sedellus. The sequence continues at coordinate 25,007,658 of OW203727.1, read as the reverse complement.
TCTCCTCGCTCGGCGTCCGGGCGTCGTCGTCGAACTTGATGGTCCGCCGCTTCCTGGCGTCGCCGCGCGCGGTCTTGAGCGCGAGCAGGAAGGCGGCGTGCGCCTCGGCCGCCGCCGAGCCCTCGAGCGGGTCTTCGGGCGCGGGCGCGGCGGCCTGCGCCTGCAGCGCGGCGCCGAGGCAGCGCCAGGCGGCGCGGCAGTCGCCGGCGCGCAGCAGCGGCAGCAGCCGCCCGGCGGCGGCGCGCGCGCTGTCGGGCCGCAGCGCCGCCGGCAGCCACTGCCGCAGCGCGGCGGCCGCCGTCTCCGGCTCGGTGGCGCTCGCCAGCCGCACGCAGTCTATGGTGCACGCCATCCAATGTTCGCGCTCGCTTTTGGAATTGATTATGGATTTCCTTTCGGACCTACGAAATTATTCATTATTTAGATGACAATTTGAGCGTTTTCGGTTTGTTATTAAATTGGTTTATTAATGCATTTCTAATGTAGACGTCGTAGATATGTTGCAGCCAACTCATTAAATCAGTCATGTAATTTAATTTAGTTGTCTATGAAGTTTATTGAAGGACGGCATTCAATTACATGGTTTTAGTCTTATATACATAATATTTAAAACGTTTGACTACTTGGTTGAGCAAAAACTAGCCATTTTTTAAAAAGACTAAATGAAAGGATATTTCAAGATGGCGTCACCGTTAAGAAACAGCTAATTTACTTCACCTACGACTGCTTTGGTAGAGTGACTATGACATTTGGTTGAAACTGAACTGATAAGAGGTAACGCAGTTGTTAAACAGGCAAAGGGGTTAAAAAGTATTCCGATTACTGTTTCGATACGATACGATGCAAATGATGCATAAAATTTCATCGTGTAAACGTGCATAAAGCAAGTGGAACGCTCGTACAGTGCTACACAAGAAATAAGTCTCGCAGATGTACCTGCGCAGATGACCAAATTTTGGATGTGCGGCAAGTTGATCGACCAATCAGATAGTTTTATTTTATGGCAGGCCGCGCGCCTTTGTTGCTATTGGTTGATTCAACGTCACCGATGCAGGTGACCATTAGTTTGGCAATATTAGCGTGAGCGAAATAGGTAGAGCTACTGCGGCATACAATTCTGCACCTTAACCGTATCGGTTAAAGAGCATATTGAATGTACTTATAGCTTCGGGTACTTTCGTTACACTTCTTCCTAGTCTGCGCGAACGTAGATTCCCGAATATGATGTGTAGTACTGTACGCTTGACCGGCCTCAGTCGCACGTAGCAGTGGCGCTAGTCTGTAGTGTGTAGAGGCGCTCACCCGGCGTGCAGCGCGGCGAACAGGCGCTCGTAGAAGCCGCGCGTCAGGGTGTCGCGCGGCAGCAGCGCCAGCAGAGCAGCCAGCAGCGCCGCCAGCTGCCGCGCCTCGCCCCAGCCGCCTGCACACACACACACACACACACATGACACACCACAGTAGTAATATTACTTTTATTTTTAATGCACTAACCTGTGCTAAGGACAATTTTAAAAAACCTATTTAGAGGCTGTACGTAATACAGAGAATAGTGTAAAGAGGTTCGAAATTTCAGTGATGCCGGTGAGTCGCCCATTAGCTCAATTGGAAGAGCGCTGGCACGGATAGCCAGAGGTCGCGGATTCGAATCCCGGCATGGGTGGAATTTTTAGCCTCTAAATAGGTTTTTTAACACTACAGTAATATTTCTTAATGATTCGCGATACTCATACACAGTTATAGGAGTGGTGGTGTAGAGGCAGTCGACGTAGTGTGCCATAGTTATTTTATTAAACGGGTCAAATCGCGATTCGACAGGTTCAATATACAACTATGGCACACCACGTCAACTGCCTCTGCACCACCACTCCTGGGAGTAGCCTTTCTCTCAGAGTGAGCGGACATGCGTGCCTACAACGTGGGGACGTTAACACCACACCTGCTGCTAACATCACAAAATGGTCAGTTTTTTTTATTAGTATATATGGTACTGGCTGCACCGATAGCTACCAGAGTAATTAAATTACTTTTCAATAAAAAAACTGCATTGATATTGGTTCTTCCGTTTGGGAACAACACAACTGCCAGATACGTAAATACACAGAGATAGGCGTAGAACTTGAAACAGTCTAAATTTATCAAATTGATTAGTTTTGTTCTTTGCTGGCGTTCTACGACCACTATTTATGAAGGTCACATTTATTGAACAATTCAAAGTAACGGTCACTACAGAATTCTCTGACGTGTTAAATTAATTATTTTTACCTTTTTTAAGTAGTTCAAACAATCTGTCGCACAGTTCCTTCTTCTTATCCATCCATTCGAACCAGTTCTGTAAATTAAAGAAAAAAAATCGAGACTAACAAGCGATCGTGGTCGACACTATAATTAATTTTATTCTATGTTTAATATACATACAACAATGTAGGATAGTATCGTAGGAGCGATCACGCACTCGCTTCGGTCGCGTATCTTCGATACAGAGTGGTTTAAAAAATGATTACTTATCAGTGAGGAAGGTGTCATTTCACACGTACATATATTTTATTGATCGCGATTCGTAGCAAGAGCACTGGAAAAGTAATAAATCCAGTGAACTCCATTCGCGAGTACGCCCCGCACTCACCGGGTCGCTCTGCAGCGTGAGCAGCAGGCAGGGCCAGGCCGCGCCCGCGCCCTCGCCCTCGGCCAGCGCCAGCAGGGCGGCCGCGGCCCTGGCGCCCCACGCCGCGCCCCAGCGCCCGCCCCAGCGCGCCGCCGCGCCGCCCGCCGCGCCGCACCACGCCGCCCTGCGAGGACGACCACGGTCAGCACTGCAGCTTCGAGGACGAGCTCCGCGACCGCCCGCGGCACGGACGGGGTACGGACCTGAGGGCGGCGCGGCGCGGCAGAGCCCAGAAGCGCTGGTCCCGCAGCAGCGGCGCGGCGCGCTGCCACAGCCAGTCGCCGTGCGCGGCCGGCAGCCGCCCCAGCAGCTGCCGCAGCGCCCGCAGCGCCCCCCCCCGCCGCGCGCTCCGCGCCCTCCGCCGCCTCCTCGTTCCTGCACGAGCGCCACGGTTATGCCTCTTCGAACGATCGACGCCACTCAGTCAGTATTAGTAAGCGATGGAAAATAGTACATTACACAACTAGGGTGGTAATACAAAGAAAGGCCGAGATCGCAGAAGTTTGCGGCCCGAGCTGCAAGCGAGGGACGTAAATATGCGATCGAGAGCTTTTTTTATGACCTCCCGTGTTGTGTACATCTTTTATTCATCATCATCTATGCGCAGCGTGCGGAAAAAGCCGCTTTCTGGCCAAGTGTGGCTAAAAATATTGTTCGTATAATACGTGTCGACGCAGTGTCGAAATACATAAATTTATTTGTAACGCTGAGCTGTCTTACAGCATACGAAGCGGGATGGGTAATGGCTACAGTATCACATGGCTTTTTTCCTGTTTTGGAACGACAGGTGAGGTGAGCATCTGAATAAGGCTAGAACAATATTTTGTTAGAACAATATCGAAAAAGGTACGTTAGCCCTGTGATAGAAACGAGTGAAGCCAAGAGCTGATTATCGGTTTTTTCACCTGCCTCAGAAATTTACTTTAATGAGGAACTCGCTTCAAACTTAGATTAAAGTAACCCATGGAACACACAGAACAATTCAATATTTAATCAAATAATAAACCTTAAAATATATATTTTTTCTAATATCAACCTACTTGAATAATAAATAACATAGTATGTACATTTAATGTATTAAAAATAAAGTTTTTTCTTGAACTCTAAACGTTTTCTAAAAAGGGTGTAGATAAAACATTATTTTCAAAACATAGTCACAATTTGTGTCTGATTTGTATGGCGCATTTATGTACCACGCGCATAGAAATACAGTTCTCTTTTTTTTATATATTTTGATAAAAAGTGCTAGTCATAGAGAAAAAAATAACCTCATTTATTTCTTTGAACATTGCCTCTCTGATTAGGTATATTAAAACATTATTTTGTGCAAGTAACAAGATTTCATTCTAAATGAAATGTTTGTGACTTGTTTCACTCAATACCAGCCACTCGCGGCTGGTATCATTAGCCACATTTTTCAAAAAAATATAGGAGATGAGTGTTAGCAGCCCTAGAATACTTGTGATGACGCTAAGCAGAGACGGAAATATTGCAGGGATTAATGGATTGACTGATTAATAGCTGGTCTGAAAAGAGATGTATACTGGACAATGGCCATTGTTTGAAAAGAGTTTTGATGATTTGAAACTTAAAAGTAATATAAATGAACTTACGCATTTTTATTACTTAAAATATCCGCATTTCCAGTTATGTTTTCCTCAACATACGTCATCACTTCCTCCTTGCAGAACGCTATGACTTCTGGCAGTTTGCCCTCTGGAAATGTACTCTGAAAATTCAAAGGACTTTACAACCAAATTCTAGAAGGGTCAAATCAAATGTCATAATATTAAGTAAAATACTTTGATAAGATTAAATTTTGGGGTCCAGAATAAATTCCTTTTTGAGTTAATTTCTTAAGAGTTATTAATTAGGGTTGATTGAGAAATGTTTTAATAAAACACACTATTGGTCTTATTTATAAAAACGCATATCCTTGAATCAGATGGAAATCAGATTTCCTTGAATCAGATAGAAATCAGATTTCAGAGGGAAAAGGCATAATCACAAATACAACATAAAGGAACCATGGTTTTATAAGCATGGCCCCCTGTATGTCCTCACTGCTGGGACACGGGTCTCTTCCTGCGTTGTAGGAAGGTTAGGCCATAATCCACCACGGGAGTCAAGTCCGGGTTGGTGGAGGTTTGTAAGACAGTGGCGGGCCTTACTGTCAGAAGTTATCGAGCCGCCTATAAGGCCTCTGACATGGCTTAACGACTGCCATTACATGACAGCCGGCACCATCGGCTTAACGTGCCTTGCGAAGCACGGAAGCGCTCGCGAATAGGTTGTTCAATTTTTCTTCCTGTGTTCAAGAAAAGCCTTCTCGCATAATGACCAGAAATATCAAATTTGACCTGTGAACAGTTAAAGGATAGAGGTGTGGCTAATAGACGGGCACATTTTGCACTGTCATAAGTTTAGTTCAGTGCCGGCAGGCGCGGTGGTGGTGGTGCGGGGTGCGTGGTATACTGACGGCGAGCGAGAGCTGCGCGGCGGCGGCGGCGTGCGGCGCGGGGTCGGCGGCGGCGGCCAGCCAGGCGGGCAGCAGCCGGCGCAGCGCGGGCGCCAGCGCGCGGCCGGCGCGCGCCGCCAGCGCGGCGTGGCAGCGCTGCGCCGCCTCGCGCACGCCTCGCGCCGCGTCGCCGCTCAGCGCCGGGTAGACGCGCGCCCAGCCCGCCACCAGCGCGCCCAAAGCCTCCGCGCCGCCCGCGCCCGCGCCCGCGCCCGCGCCCGCGCCCGCGCCCGCGCCCGCGCCCGCGCCCGCGCCCACCAGCGCCGTCAGCTCCTGCAGCGCCTGGGCCACCGAGGGGAACGGACACGTTTCTTCTCAATTACATTGTATTTATGCTACGAACAGTACAACTAAAACAAACAGTTAGGGGTTAAATCATTTTACAAATCTCAAAATATGCAAAAACCCACTTTACTCTAATAAAAACAAAACTTAATAGGCTTAGGTCTTTAATTCTAAATGCTTTGTAGTGAGGGTATCGGTGGGACATGTTAATTAAACATATATTTAGTGCATGGGAGGATCGCAACGATGCTATAGGTGTATTCCGTAACTTGTCGAAAGCATTTGATTGTGTAAAACAGAAAATAATTATGTTGAAATGAAAGCACTAGAGAGTAAAAATGTAATTAATTTAGACCTTAAATAAGATCATCTTAGTATAATGTGTGACATCTTTTGGGTTTTAAGTTCCCCCATCAGTCTCGCAGTGGAATCCAGTTCATGATAGGATTTTTAAACCAACCAAAATCGAAGTGTCACTCCCATGACTGACTCGTCATTGGCAGAAATAGTCATCCAAATTAGGACCGATTTAAGTTACCATTTATTTAAAAAAAAAAAACATATTTAGAAGGGTGAGTTCAAAGAGCTGATAAATAGAAGAAGTTAAATAGAACAACATTTTCAGGGTCAGAGGTTAAGATAGGAGTGCCACAGAGACCTATTTTCGTTGTCCTTTTCCTCATAATTATTTGCCGTTCATGATTCCAAACATGTCTGAAATTGTATTATTTGCAGACGACACATCACTCTTTAAAATTGATTGAGAAACAAGAAAATTACCTTGTTAATACAAATGATGCTTTCACTCAAGTACTAAACTTCTGATGACTTATTGTTAAATTCAAAAAAGATAAAATGTATAAAGTTCTCTACTAAATGTCAAAGTAGTTGAAAGCAAAGCTGAGAATGGGAAAGGAATGATGAACTATTATACCTAGAGATATCACAATTGATTCAAAGCTCCAATGGTATCCTCATATACAAAAATTGCCAAATTAACTCTGCAGCATACACAGATAAAAGAATTAGGGAACTAACTGATTTCGCAACTGCCAGGCTTGTTTATGTTAGTTACTTCCATAGTGGTCCTATGGCATACTACTGTGGGGACGAGCAGCAGACATTGAGACCATCTTCATCTTACAGAAGAAAGCGATGAGATTTTTTTATAAGCTAAGCAGTAGAGATTTGTTAAGAGTTTTAAAGCAACCAACGGTTGCCTGTTAGTACATCTATGAAAATATTATGCACATTATTAATTAAGGACTTTGAAAAGACTAAGCTTGGCGTTGTTTTGTCCATTTTTTCTCTAAAATGATGTAGATTTAGAAATGGACACGTAGTTTGACTTGTAACATTCAATAAGTCACACTTTCTGTGTAATTTTGAATAAAGTAGGTACTTTGATCTGTATTGATCACGAGGAAAACCTGCTAATTCAAATCACTAATTACTTGTGGTGGTACAAGCTTGGATGGAATCATGACCTTTTTTTTCAGCAGGTTATATTATGGAAAATATTACCTGAAGAAAAAAAATGTCTTAACACCTATCCAATAAAATATAAATAATCTTTTTGCAACACTCTCATATCATCTATAACATTTCTTAATGTACTACTACTACCTTAGTTTTTGTGATGGGATCCTTTTTAGTCAGCCTTTTGAGACACATGGCAAACTCAGGGTCAATGTTTTCGAGATCAGCGGCCGGGGGTGGCTGCAGTGTTGGGAAGAGAGCAGGCATTGCCCCCAAAGTTACTGCACTGCCTGTCTGCAGCAGCTCAGCACTGCGTCCACTGCTCGACGGCTAAAACATAAAGGCTTTTAGTTATCATCATAAGTATATGATTTTTATAGTATCTAGCAACAAGACTACAAAAAAGTTACAGCCAGAAACAAGTAGAGTCAGAGGCCAAGGTATCCTGAATAATTTTTGGGGAACCAAGTAGTTGCTGTTCGCTGTCACTGTCTAAATTTTATTCCAGTGTGTCCAGCACACTAGGCAAGGATTGGCCTACATAGAACGACACTCGTGTGATTAGGTACGATACAGTTTGGTTTTAAAAATTATCCTGGGTCCAAGAACAGACCTTACTTATAAAATGTGATGTTGTAAATGTGGTGTGTACTTACTCGCACATTATTTTTTGTCCTTTGACTTTGCTTTGTTTTTCCACCCATCTTGTGATATGAGAAATTGTCATCAAAACAACATTTAGTTCTTTATAATCGTCGAATAATTAGGAAATTGGAATTTCTTGTCGATATTATTCACAAATTAGACATTGAAAACAAATAGAAAGTAGGTATGGTACCTATTTTGTGTGATGGAAACGTCAACGACGTCACAGATAATCACAGACTAGAGTAATCAGTAATGTCATTATGGTGGCGAAAGAAAAGTGTACTTTCTTTCATTTCATGATACAAAACGTTGCCACAATAATTGAAATCAAAACTTAGATAAACTAACAGGTGGCGGTAAAGGCCCTTAAACACCACAATTCAGAAGAGTTACACATAATTCAGACAGATGATTATTTGACGTGCTGCGCGTTCAAATTCACTAAGCAATTCATAGATGGCGCTTACAGGCGTGCCCAAGAACCGGAATACGGAATACGGGAATACGGCTGTCGAAATTAATCCGTGCTAAGCAAAATTTGACATTGACAGACGCGTCCTCTCAGACAGAAGTGCCTCAGGGGCATTATTACGTAAGTATCCACTGAGTTGCGTGCGTGACGTTGATTTTTACTTTTTTTAAGCTACTCCGGCTGTCAGATGCATCTAAATGCTTCACTCGATAGAGTGGAATGCTACGTAACAGGAGGGCAGACGTGTCCCTGTTCTTGCATGGCCCGCCCACAGAAGGGCCTGTCTTATAAGCGCCATCTATGAAGTTAGCGGCTGCAAGGGCGGGGACCGTGGCAGCCACACATACCTATGTATCGAACGCATATTCTATGATATTTCCAAATATCATTTCCGCCTGGTGGAATTTCGTAGTGCCACCTGAAGGGAAAGTACCTCCTTAGACCTACTCTTAATAGGTACTACAGATCGAAAATAGTACACAAAGAAAACATTCCTTTATTTTTTAAAGAGAAGTATACCTACTGCTATCATGTTTTCAAAAATTTGCTTGTCACACTCCAGAATCGAGCCGACTAAAATCTGTGACACACTCTTGGCCTTCAGGTGGCATTACAAGTTTCCACCCTGTATATATTATGGAGTGATCGTGCTCTTCCAGTAAAAAAGGTTTCGCGCCAGGCAGAACGTATGCACAGAACATTGGTGCTCTGTAATTAAATTACCCAAACTACAGGGTACCTACAGCAGGTCCGACTGTTTTTTGTCAGATAATATTATGTTTATGGCATGTAATGTGAAACATTTTGCTTGTGCAATGCAGGGATGACGGAGAATGTAGAGCGCGCGCAGAGTTGACATGTTTTCGCCATGGACTCCCCCTCAAGACGCCTACGCAGAGCAGGTCTGACAGGAATCGAAGTCTGTGCGCTTAAGCCTGCAAGTGCAAGGGGACGTCGAGTCAGTGGGTTATTCGGCGGCTGACAGTCACTATACCGGCGACAGTACCATGTGGTCTGCGCATGTGGTAGTAACCAGTAAAGGCTGCTGTACCACTGAAACGTGTGCTGTTGTTGTGTGACTACCGTGCCGAGGGGTTGAGGACGATCACCATCAATACCAATAGTCGGTGCGTTGACTAGTTAGACCTGAGATTTCCGCACTTAGCCTCATAGTTGGGCCATTGTACGTAGCAAGCGCTGAGGTACGCTAACACCTCAGACTAGGGTTTCCTTACGATGTTTTCCTTAACCGTCAGCGAGTAGTATTGCTACTATAATTTCACAAATGTACATAACTTAGAAAACAAAGTCATTTGTATATGCCAGGGTTCGAATCCACGACCTCCCATTGAGAAGCCGGCGTTCTAAACCGCTCCGCTACCACCGCTCTGGTGCGTTGACTAGTGGAACTAATGAGGTTGTAACGGTGCAAAGCTCTTTACACCATTTTTATTTCATTTTCTATCTATCATTTTCAAATATTTAAATTTTGTCACTCATTCTTCGATTTCCCTCATTTTTCACCACTACTACTTTACCCTCTGACCAGATCTGACTTTTCACCTGCTTATCCGTTTTTTATCCAGTTTTTCTGTTTTATTAAAATATTATACTATATCTACAAATAAAAGCACACCTAAAGTCGTTCCAGAGTTTATTTATTATTATAAAAGTTATACAACGTTCCAAGGTGAGAGGGAAGAGGTGAGAATGCCAATGCTGGCGTCTTTGAGACTATATAATTGTAGGGTGCTGGGAGAGCGAAGGAAGGTTAACATTGTTCTGTAGACCACCACTATAAGGATAGAACGGATGATCATGCTCTTCCACTATAAAGGATAATTTCCCGCCAAGCAGATCGTATGCCTGAGGATAGCCTTGATCGAAATGTGAAAAAGACAAAAGTATATAGTTTGTATAAAGTATTCATTGCCCAATGTAAAAAAGTGGACATAAGCTTAATAATAGCTGGTGACAGAGTCACCTTCTTAGTAGTGTCCACACTGTTTCACGATACGGCATGGCATCACAATAGACTCCAAACTGGGGTCCACACACATAAAAATTAGCGGGTAGGTTGGGTTCAGTCGCATTTACAATAAAAAAAATTGGCATCTAACAGGTGTGTTAACTGCGAGGCTAGTCTATTTCAGTTATTTCCACAGTATCTACCTATTTGTCATATGATTTGTTAAGTACTATGGGGGCGGGCGGTAGATATACTTACCTAGAAACAGTTTTCATTCTACAAAAAAGATCTGTTAGAGTTATCTTCAATTATTTACCTACCTACCTGGCAATCGCTACGAGATTTCTTACGCTGGCTTGCCAATATAGGTATATCTACTTATATTTGATAATATAATGTAGCATGTTATATAAATGTTGGTATGTGTACGAAAAACATAACATTTATATTTGACAGTGATATCCATAACGTTAACACCAGATACTGAAACAAAGTTGTCCTAAATTCAATTTAGCCAAGGTAAAAGCATCGATAGTAGATAGTAAAATTACAGAACGTATTCTATCCCTGCCTGAAAATAAATTAAAAAATTTCATTAAAAAGCCGCAATGTCAAAAGACCTATTAAAGAATAGATGATAAGCCCTTGGCACTAGACCAATTCCACAAGGAGTCAATCAGTTATTATTAGGTAAGTACATGATAATCTTATATGTATATATATTATAAGATTCGTTTACTGCATTCTTATATACTGCAGGAATTCGTTTATTAGGTACATTTTGCTGCAGGAATTCGTTTACTACATTTTGATACCTATTCCGTAATATTTTATTTTATTAATTTTATACAGACGAAGTGTTTACCTACATATTAGTTACTAGGTATATCATACATTCTATAACTGACCAAAACTTAATCTGCAGGTTTACTAAAGGTCCTTCAAATTAATATTGGCGTGGTGGCCGGGTCATCTATCTATCTCCCTCCAAAATTGTTGAGACTGGTGATGGCTGACCTCTGCGTTATGCTCGTGAACGAGGGCTTTTGCGTGTCTGGCCGCAGCACTTAAGTTTTCCTTACTTTTGTAAAACAATTAACTAATGCTTTGGCATTTAAAGTTATTGAAGTAGGTATATCATGGAATCTTATCATACGTTTAGGTTTACGGATTTCTCTCGTTTATAATAAACGAGTGAAATCCGTATTAAAACAGTTTTAATTATGTCTAGTACTCGTGTTAACCTTAGAAAATACTATACGTTTAGGTGTCAACTCATGAATTACGTGATGACTTGAGAAAAGATGGTCAGGGTGAAATTTTTTTCCCGCTACCTTTTTCTTACTGCAGCCGGAAGGCAGCTTCTTTCACTTTCATGTTACATTTTACTTTTACATTTAGCAAACAGATTATAAATTCTTTGCGTTGAAATAAATTATATTGAATTAGGTAAATGGTCGGCCGTAATACTTATTTATTGTATACCATGTGAAACATTTTGGTTGCGCGATGCAGGTATGACGGAGTAGATATGTAGGGAGCGCGCAGAAGAGCATAACCTCCCCTTCTCCAAGATAAACGGGTTACGTTGTAACGGTGCAAACCATTTTACACCATTTTTACTTCTTTAAAAAAAAAGAGAAAGATTGCCTTCATTGTAATATGTGCTACAATGAAGGCAATCTTTCTCTTGTCTTATGATTATTAGCCTCACCTCTTGCATTGCCGTGCGTCTACCGGTGAGCGAGTTGTGTATTTGTATTGATGGAGTCTGTTCGTCTTGGCACGCAGATGCTTCTCTATGCTTTATTCTGGCTAGAGTTCCACTCTATCTCCACATTTTTTTAAATTTTGGATGAAATAAAACAGAAGACATGAATTGTCAATATATATAATATTTTTTAATATTCATAAATTCAATATACATTATAATATATCAAGTGAAATGAATAGCTATACTTTATAATATAGGTAATATTTAACTCATTTTAATCTATATGTAGGTTTAACAATCTAGAGTACCTATGTTCTTATAAATAACAAGGTGTTCAGTGGGACTCGGCCCCTGACACGTCATTGCCAATCACACATCACATAAAAAACTTAATCTACAACAAAGTAAATAAAATATGGCAATAGGAATTCACATTTTGTTTTACATTGTAAGGAAGGAAAATACTTTTTGCAATATTATATTGCACAAGTAACTAAATAAATAGGTACATCATGCCATTCCTCAATTAAACATAATCACTTACACTATACAAAGCTTTGGCTCAGAACTATGTTGGTAACTTAAGCTACTTGTGATGGGCACCTTATATATTACATTGGCCGCATCATACATTTACATAACTAACTAATCTTTGGTTTACCTAGCCCACCAGGTGTTTACCTAATTTGGAAATACAATATAGTACCTACTTCTGCCAAAAGCACTCTTTCGAGAGTGAAGGCTTTCGAGTGTTTTATAACTAAATGAAACTTAAGCATACAGTCTAAAATACAAAAAACATACATCTGCGGCTAACTTTCGCCAGAATCGTAAAACAATACTGCAAGCTATCTTTAATGGAAAATAAGTTTGTAACGAAGGAGATGAGATGAATCATTAGAAAAACAATTTGAATTATTCTTAAATTATCGCAATAATTGCAATTATGAACGTGTCAATATTTTGATACATGTTTACAAAATTAAAATTTGCTCAAGTACAGATCAAAAAAATTAAGTGTTGTACAAAACAGCTAACTATACGGTATTAGCTTGCAAATGATGAGAATGCTACTCCTTATCCCCCGCGGGAGCAAAATCACTGAAGTTAGTGGTTTTCTTTTGAATTAGATAGGTACCTACCTTAATTTATCCAACAGAATATTAACATAAAATCAAACATGATTATGGTACAGTACATCATCATACGGTACATCAACTTAAAAATTTTGCAAAGTCGCCCATTTTAGAGTTTTAGAAGCTGTAATAAGAAAACGGGCAAATAGCAACTACGCTTTTGCTTTGAAAATGTCTCCGCGGCGGCGGCTGTCAGCTAGTTCAATACTGGGGCTGGAAACGTGCGTTGGCCATGCGATGGCATATGTACGGATTTAATTACTTTCGTTCGTTGCATAGAAACCTTTACATAAACGAATTTACTCTATGAAAATATTTGGTATACGTAAGTAATATCTAAAGATTAATAGGTTTTTAGGAACTTCTGGTTCTAGCATAAGTCCCGCAAAAATGAATCTCATCTGTGAGATTTTTTTCCATCTCTTAGGTACTACTTTATTACTGATCTTCTCAAAAAATAATTCAGTCACCAGTTAACCGTGTAAACTAGATTACACAAAATTAAGTACTCACGAATAAGGATGATAGCTATGGCCATTAGGACACTATGTTGGACATCATAAACATTGCAATTTTGTAATAGTCCCAAATAAACCAGTAGACACTTATTAAGCAAATTTTACATCAAAACTATCTATAGTTACAATCTATTGCATTTATTAAGCGAATTATTATTGTCACCATATTCATTGTGTAAGAATGTACCAAGTGTAGGTCCACACCAAAAGCCTATTGAAATGATTTCTCACTTGTAACACTTGTTACTAAATGTAACTATTGTTATCTATTGTTCGTGTCGCGGAGCTGTGTAATGTCATCCACAGGATATCCCTGGTTTTTGATTTCGATTAGGTATTTTATTGATAGTAACTTTTGTAATGGTCTTATTCTATTAAGACTACAGTTATTTTCTTATTCATTCTCTTGTTCTTTGGTAGTTGAGTTGTAGTACCTAGTCTACTTCAGCCAGTGTATCGACTCTCTAAATTACCTAATAACTTTTGTTGTCGACCGATCAACTGTTGGTACAGACAATTAAAGATTGAAGAACCTAATCAGTATTTTTACATTATTATAATTATTTACATACACTCCGTATTAACACATGCTTATATTTACAAATAAGGAATAGTTAATTAGACTTTGGACTATTTGAAAGAGTATTTAAACACAGCAGAGATCCCATAAGAGTAGTATGGAATGCTTTATTTAAACTTAATTAAGATTGAATCTATCTAAATACCTATTGTTTAAACATTTATACAATTTAGCTTAGTTTAATTACGTTGTAGATAGTTAATTTATATTATAACTGTCAATAGCAATTTTTTGTCCACATAGGTTGTACTACAACGATAGCGCCTTTAATATTTCGTAAGCTGAATGAAATACTGATTAAGTATTATTATCATTATTACTGGAGTAATTGGGCCTTATCGAAAAATTCCGTTTTAGTATAATTCATTAATAAGCTGAGGAAAACTGTATTACTATGTATCTAAAATATTGTCAACACGATAGGGTTTAGTAAATTTGAGACAACAATCAAAATGACCGCCGTAAGCTTGCAAGAAAAACAGAAATAAGAAAATCTATAGTTATAGATAAAATAAGTTTTGATCTTGTTGATACTTTCGTTATCAAAAGTTAGAATATACTTAAAATATAATTGAGTATTATGCTACAGGTACCGGTTTTTGGTTTCCTTTAAATATTAATAAATAACTATTTTGTGTATGTTCTGAACTTAAAAATATCCTAATCCTAATATTTGGCTTGGTAATGGCACATTTCGATGTTTATTTTTGGCACAGAGTACATAATAATGCTGTGAACATTCACATAGATACAGTTTTATTTACGGTAACCTGCCGTTTAAAATACATTGAGCAAATCAATGACCTAAGTTAAAAAGTTTTAAGGTTGAAACGGAATACCGGGCGATCAATACTTTAAATTACGCAGTAGAATGCCTAGCTTGTTGGTTGTTTTGCTAGGCAGGAAGCAGCGCTGATGAGCCGGTACGTACCGAGTCTAGTCTCTGTAGGGCTTGCAGATAGCGAAGCGGTGGTTCATGTGCTGGCTGTAGGAGCCCGAGTGCGAGAACTTCTTGAGGCACTTGCAGCACTGGTAGGGCTTCTCCCCGGTGTGCAGCCGCTTGTGCTCTGTCAAGTGGTGCTTATGCTTGAACGCCTTCGGGCATTCGACACATTTGTACGGACGCTGACCTGCCGACACAGACACTATGGTTACCTACATTGCTTATTGTATTTACTTATCCTCGTAACACAAGATTATTTATTGAGTTTATTTTGATACCAACCTGAGTGTTCGTACTTGTGTCGCGCTAGTGAACTTTGTTTAACAAATGTCTTGTCGCATTGATCACAGACGAACTGGCCTTCCCCTTCCTTAAATTCTTCTTTGAGTTTCCGTTTCTTAAGTACTGTCGCGTCGTCTAAGTCGTATTCACTGGATGCGTGCATCTCATCACTCCACGGAGGTCTATCATTGAATGGACTTGCACTGTGTCTCGTTATGTCCGATGACAGATGCATGTTAAGTATCGGTGAGCGAGCATTCATCATATCATTGTACTGCAACAGTTTCTCCATTGGCATGACAGGGTTAAGTTTTTGGTGCATCATACGTTGTTGAGCTATGAGTTCACCTGGAGATGGAGACTGTCGGATGTCGGTGTAGGACGAAGATGAGCAATTGGAATGTGCGTATGTGGGCAGAAAAGTATTGTGATGAGGCGTAGCACTGCGTGACGATTTCTGACTTAAGTTAACTGCTTCTTCAGAATCAGAGTGTGTCACTGAGATGCTACACGTTGGTGAAGGGGACGGACTGGACGTTACCGATTGATTAGATTTCTTCGTAGATAAGTCTAGCGGTTGATCAGAGACGGCAAGAGTCATTCGTCGAACACGCGCGCGATTATTTTGGAACCAAACTTGTACAACTCTGTTGTCAAGGCCCAGTTGTTGAGCTATTTTTTTGAATTCTTCTCTATTTGGTCGGGCGTTCACTGCATAGTGTTTCTTGAGTATAGTTTGTTGTTCTTCGCTGATAGCGGTACGCACTCTGATCTTTCTGTCAGTATCGTGCATTTTGTCATCACGGTCTTCCCTGCTGAAATCTTCATCTTCACTGGCACTGATTCCACTTTGTATCGACACTCGCATCTCAGCTTCCAACCTATTAAGTGCTACCGTTTCAGCTACTTGAGCAGCCAAACCTTCATGTTTTCGAAAAACGTTACCGCACAGAACATTTTCATGGTGTATCAAATCGTCTCTCTGATTAAATACAGCGTCACACTTTAAGCATTTATGAGAATCTTCTGGTTCCTCTTTGATCGCTAAGTGTGGCGCAGAAGGAGATTCAATATTTGGACATACATTTCCTGACACAGGAGACATTTTTTGCATATTCGCCCTAAAGAAATGTTTCGTAACTGAAGCATTTACAGATTCTAATATGGTATTGAAGTTTGTGTGATCATCTGCATCTTCAGGTTTATTAATTTGTGCAGGAACGGCGTCAAAACTTTTAGAACGGGACATTTTGTTGCTTTGTTGTTCTTCCTGCTCTTTCTTTATAGCGGTCATCTCTTCTTCTTCAATGTCCATGACTAATTCTGCACTACCCTCAGATCGTTTATCATCTTCTTCTGTTACTTCTTCGATCATGTCCTCCGGGTCCGCAGGTGTTGGACTGGTTTGTTTTGGGCTAGCTGGGTGTTCCAGCTTTCTTTGCTGATATTGTGATGAAGCCAATTGTTCAAACAGTTGGCCCAACGAAGCTGGAAAGCTGTACGGAGCAATTCCACTAGCGGGGCTTATCGGCATCCCAGGAGGCATGTAGAAAGGATGCATGCCGGGTTGGCCCAGTGGTGCTCGATGGAAGTTACTGTCTTGAGGTGACATACTTGCGAAGAACGCCGCCGTAGTATCGCTGTACTTTGGTAGTATTGGAAGGAAAGCGTTTCCATTTGTAGTAATATTATTATTAAGTTGAGAAGCGATCATGGCATTGGGTCGTTTTCGCGAGGGACTGCGATCAGGATTGAGCGCAGGGTTGTTCGGTTTTATACGTCCCATCTTCAGATTCATTACTAAACATTTTTTGGACGTCATATGACTGGAGTAAGATCCAGAATGAGAAAACTTCTTCCCGCAATTTGCACATTCAAACGGCTTCTCTCCGCTGTGAATGCGCAAGTGCTCCTTCAGGTGGTGCTTAAACTTGAAGGCTTTATCACAATCGTTGCACTTAAACTTGCGCAGCAGTGCACTCTCGTCGTGACTGATCATGTGACGTTGAAGTCTGTACACATTGGCGAAGCTCTTGCGGCAAATCTTGCACGTCTGTGGACAAGAATGACGGCAATAAGTATTAAGAAACAAATGCGAGGTCGGTTTTGTTTGCGCTTGTAGCGTAGAGAACATCACTGACATATTTGTCTGTATCCACCTGTGTGTTGGGCGAGTGCAGCGTCTCGTGGCGCTCGAGCTGCTCGCGGGTGGGGTAGGCGCCGCGGCACTGGCTGCAGACGTGCGGCCCGCCGGGGCCCAGCGGGCTGCCGCCGCGCTCCTCCTCCTCGTCGGCCGGCTTGCCCTCGGCCCCGCCGCCCCCGCCGCCCGCACCGCCCCCGCCGCCTCCGCCCGTCAGTGGACGGACTGAAATTAAATCTATGGTTAGGATATTCGCTTCACGTTCAAATAGTGGCCCTTAGTAGCTGTTTTTGGTTGGCTTAGCGCTGCCTATTGTGTTGTATGTATTTTTCGTATTAGCTCTATTCAGACCGACCGGTTGATTAAAAAAAAAATGTTGCTGTCATTCAAGAGGTATTCTTTAAATATAAATAATGCTGGTATAGATCTTAATACTAAGATACAATTAATGTAACCTTTCAAAAAGTGACACAAACGATCTATACAAATCGGGGGCATACCTCTAATCAGAAAAAGTTAAACATCCTTGCTTTTAATGTTTAAGTACAAAGGTGTTTCTCATTAAACATTATAAGCATATCATTATTTGAGTTATGTCGTGTTTCAACGCAGATCACCTTTATTAATAACTAGATTATATATTTTTTAAGACATTTTATTTCCGGAAAAAGTATTTAATAGTTTTTATTTTTTATGACTTTATGTTGATACGACTTTAGTTGTATAAATACCTACATATTTACACCAATCTTACTTTAAGTCACCAGCGCAGTATTGAAAGAATCTAATATTAAACAATTTTGTAGTGAATTTGGTCTCTTTCCATAAAGTCACCTTTATAATTGATCGACTTGTGTCAAAAGCTAAAACAAAACGATTTAATTTCGATACAAGGTTGAGTTGATTTGTCCATAAAGCACCGGTGTCGACCAGGTACCGTGTATCGAGTGGAAATAATAAAGAGCAAGACATAGAGACGACTTGGTCCCATGCACCCTGCTGCCGCGGCCCCACACAGCATCGAGCCGGTTCAGCAATATTGTACAATATTTAATGTTTTCAGTAACAGTAAGTTTACCTCACTTTCCTATTTCCATATGAACGTAAAGTGGTACAATACTCATAAACTTACGCCTGTATCCCTGACAAGTAGGGCGTGACCAGAGTTTGCCACTTGCCACGCTCCTGATAAACCTTTTTCGTTTTATCTAAATTCATTGAATGCATGTGTTTCGTTTTCGGTTTATAATTTAAAATGCTACAATTTCGTGGTTCTGCTACTCAACAATAGATGGCGCTGTTACTTTGTGTTAAAAATAATAAAGCCTAAATTACACAGGAATTATTTTATAATTTATGACGAACATTACTTTTAACGAGGTAGAACACCAATACATATACAGAGTAATTTTACGCATATTAATTTAATACTGCGGTTGTTTAGTTAATCTACTCGGCAGTAGATGGCACTAACAGTTTGAAATATGTGTTGGGTTCGCACTTATTATATTATTTATGCACAAAGGGAATGGAGCGGAATATACATTAATTAGTTATCTTTATATATATTTTTAAAACCTATTTACAGATAATATCTCTCTGTATCCGCTTTACATTGTAAAACAGTGACGGCTCTATTTTTAAAAACACGATCTCACTAAAACCCTCCTGTATTGGTGGGTGGAATTTTTAGCGTCTAAATAGGTTTTAAAAAAATGTCCTTAGCACGGGTTAGTGCAAAAAAAAATATCTATATATTAACCGAAACTAATTATGATTGTTACCTAATTAGGTAAGCTGTATTATTTTGATTCGCGATCAAACCACTTGATTGTAACAGTACCCACATATAACTATGTAAGAACAAATACAGATAACCTTCTTTATAAGAATACAATTCCTTAAAATTAAAACAGTCCAAAAACGCCGTCTAAAATAGTCTGCGTCGCTTTTAGTAGTGTTTTAGAGAAATCGTGTTTTTAAAAACAAGGCCGTAACTGTTTTACAATGTGAAGCGGATACAGAGATATGCGGATGCTGGTATCACCGGTACACAGGATCTGACACACGGGTAACTATTACGCATCCGTTGGCTGTCGATAAAAAACTAGGTACACGTACGATAAGTCGTATTACATGTACCTACGCGAGTCCAAACTATTTTTGCGCTTTCAAACTCGCAGTCAATACACCTGGCGCGATAAGACGCACGTTTGCTGATTGGTCGTATCGTTAAAGGTGGGGATGTTGGGCGGTGGGGCTACGAGAATTTGTCTAATGAATTCAACTAGCTAGCATTGGCAGATGCTATTGTCTGTTAGCTAATGTAGGGGTTTTATCGCTGCACCGATTATACTAGAAATCAATGTATCTAGGTATGTGCCGTCGGGAAACTAATACCAAAAGGCATTAAATTCATAATTATCAGTATACATTGCTTACACACTGAGAACCTAACACGATGACAGTAAATTAAGTTTTTAATGAAATAAAAAATATATTTATCGGACAACTACAGACGCACTATATACCTACCTACTTGGCCTGCTGTCTATCATGCGTGAATGTGCACAAGCTGCATTCTAAAAGTTTTGTGTTGATTAAAAGGTACTATATTTTTGTCTTAGTTCATAGAACTCCTACTAATTTCTCTAAAAAGCGATGATTTCTCTACCAAATACTGGTCCCACGCTTGTTTGGAGTTTACCTAAATTTAACCAAAGTAAGTTAAAGGTATTTAAATGTGTCATTAAATCACCCATAAGCGTAGGTTCAAACCAAACTAAAACTTTAAATACTATTATTAATATAGGCGCTTAAAACTATTCACATTAATTTAATATACCTATAATTTCTATCTTTAAACATGACTGTTTACAGTCATTCTTGCCTACAAAAGTAAAATAAATTTCATTAGTCATTTTGCTCTGAATCATTACGAGAAAAGTAATCGATGCCTTTATACGCATTTAACTTAATTTGAGGTAGCTATTTTGCCACAGAAGTGATTAACAAGTCTACAGATGTTAATGCAGCCGCTAATGTTGTCAAAGGTAAACACTCATTAACGGTAGTGTTTAAAAACTTTCAATAGATATGTACTATGTGTTGCTTATTTGTTTATTTTTGTCCTAAACACTTGTTTCTTAGGAAACCATTTTGTTAATCACTGCAATACGATCTTTTATAAGGTAGGTAGGTACTTAGACAGATCACACAACTAGCTATCTTTATCACCATAATTATGTATATTTTATATATAATAAAATGAGGTAGTCAGATTAGATTAGGTTAGTACTCTTTATTGCACACCAACATACATCGGCTATAATAAAATATTAATAATTTTAATTTTGCTGACGAAAACTATTAAAGTATGTTTCCTTGCTACATTACGTACCTATATGTAGGTAGTTATAGGTATTATATTTTAATTTACATTACGTTTTTAGCGGTGTCTAATTTATTTAATTTTACAGTTTTAATTTATTTAAGACGTATATTATTTGAGGATAATGCACGCGCTCTACACAAGTCCACTTTCCCACTCCAGACAGGCGGCGGTCAAAGAAAAGAAATAAAAAGAAAGTAAGGAAGAAAAAGCAAATGAATTAAAACAACATAATAATTTATGTTTTGAGACAGTGAAAGTGAGCGAGATCTCCCCTCAGCAAACGAAAGTTTCTTTCAAGTCTGTGTACCTGTTCCCGATTCTCAAGTGGATGAATTATTTCCCGAGGGAGCGAGGGGAGATCAGGGAACATCGAGGTTATTTCTAATGAAGACGTGATCGAGTTTTATTTTTAATGCAGATGATGTGATGCCGTTTACACCTGTTCTTTTAAAGAACCGTTATTTGAAAGAATTTTCTATGTAGGTATATGAGTTTAAACATTTTGATTTCAACACTCATCATCAATGATAACTATATCGCTTCAATCATGAATTGAAATCCATTAATGTAGTTTTTAGATACCTTCTGATCATTATAATTAGGTACGTATATGACTTATCTGCTTATTCTGCCGTAGCATGTCAAGAACATGTGTGATACAAACACATTTATTGTGTTTGGACTAGGCATTGTTGACACTAAAACTAAGAAATAGTGTACTTATTTTGATATTTAATTAAAATAGAAAGTTGCTTTTTATATCGAAGTTTATGTTAGAGAGATGTACCTATAGGTAAAGTGTATCTATCTGAACAGAATGAACGGAGCTGACAGTTCGAGAAAGTAAATAAAAGCAAATAATAACAAAAAGAAAAGAAAGCTTACTCAAGGCCGCGAGCCGCCTGGCCGAGGTGGTGGAGGTGGGGACTTGCTTACTCCTCATGTCTGCAAGCCAACCGGCCGCCACGCAATCTAACCAGCCGCCCACTCCCATACGCGAGCTGTGCACTTTCATCGAGCGAGTGGCGCGCACGCACTGGCACTCTCACTGAGCGACGCACTCCGCGGTGGGCGCCGCTGCCGCTGACTCTACACTGGGCGGGCGGCAAAGTCCTGGCTGAACCGTCCAAGTCGGCTCGGGTCGCACGTGCACTGAGGCGGCCGCAGGCGCGCTACTCACATCGGCAGGCGCCCCACACGTTGGCCAGGCTCCACAGGCGGTACGAATAGCTGTCACCATAGCACCCGAACATGCTCTCATCGGTACGCGCGACCATGGCCCGCGCGCGGACTGCGTGTAGTCGGCGTGGCGGCGCGCGGCGGAATGAGCTGCGGTGAGGCCCGCCTCTCGGCGCCCCGCCCTGCCCCGCCGCCCGCCGCCGCCCGCCGCCCGCCGCCCGCGCGCCCGCCGCGCCCGCCTGCCCCCACCTATACTTAATTAGTAGTGCTGGAACACCGCCGCCGCCGCCGCCGCCGCCGCCTCTAAATAACAATACACCTTCGATATTATAACATCGTCGCGGTTCTAATGGCGCCCAGTTGTGATTACCCACCTGAGTATGCCCCTCTCAGAATCGACACACTTTGTCAATCCTACACGAAACTAAACTTATCTCGCTAAATAATAGCAGAAACTTTAGTTTAATGTGTAATATATTTGTTTTTCACAAAAATTATGTAAATTTAATTATTTAATAAGCACATACCTACCTATTGAAAGAAAAAAATATTATTTATCATCCTTTTTGTCTCGTTGTATTTAAATTACATTATTGAGTGACATACATATATGCAAAAAAAAAAAATATTTTTTTATCAGTACAATATTAGTAAATAAATACAAGTAAAATAAATAAAATCACAGTAAATAATAAAATTTCAAAAAGGGTTTATTTTTAGTTTTGCTTTCGGTCACCCGATGGCGTTAGTAGTTCTCGGCGCCGATGTTGCACTGGATTTGTATAGAGTAATAAAATGTTCCTATGCTCCCTATTAGGTTGAATTAGGTTATTTGTTTATCAGATATATTTTTGTAGATTATCGTAGAGTAGATCCTATTCCATGCAGGAAGAGATCCGTGTCCGAGCAGTGGGACATAATTATAAAGAGTTTATATCATCATCGTACAGCAGAGTGGTAGAGGTAGGTATAATTTCTCTTACTTTATCCAGTTCTGAGCATATTGTATTCGGAGTCTTCATTAGGGACATGTTATTGAAATAAACAAAAACCGGAAGCCATTTTTCAGTTTCGCTGACTACCATTTAATAAATTAATGTTCATACAATGTTGACAAGGTCAAATTGTATGAACAACAAATAAATTTTAAACTTTCGCTTAAAATTTAAAACTTAATTTTTTCAAACTTACTCTAATGAGTGGTTAACTGGCGAAACTGAAGGAACGGCTAGGTAGGTAGTACTTACAAAGTTAGCAAATGAATACCGATTTATCAATAGCAAGCAGTTCGGGTAAAAAATATGACATCTTGTAAGAGCTGATCCCGCCACGTGTTGCGACTGATTCCTATTGTGAATTCACGGACAATGAGGCTGCCTGGAGTGGCGGTAACACTATACCACCATCATAAACTTACGTAAACCGTAGTGTCTCAGACCAGTGTAACACGATTATGGTATTGTGTGTTCATTACACTGAAGGTAGACGTGCTATTTTAAATAAGTTTGTGAAGAATGCAAAGTTTTACACAAACAATAGCAACTGCGCGGCGTGCGCCGCACATGTTGCTGACTCTGTCTCGGACTCCAACCGTTTAATATAACACATTCTAAAATAAGGTTGTCCTTGACATACAGGGTGACGACACGGGTGACTTAGCAACAAAAATATAAGGGTTGATGTGCTGTCGACTGCATCCTACCTATCACCTTCCTAAGTATCTAATACTCGTAGATTGTTACAACTGTTGTGTGATGAATTTCAAAAAACAGTTCTAAAAACCTATTACCTACTTAGGTAAAATATTATGAATTTGTCTTAAGGTGGGAAGAATCGTACCAACACAATGGAGAGACACAACATTACACCTCATAAGCAACAAAGATGCTGTAGCTGGGATGACGTTTTCTCACGCTCTAGCTAGAGTAAACAACAGGAACATCGCCAGATGTTCAGCAATTTCAGCGCAGCTATTCATATGCTACAGGTAACTTTATTGTCGACTCTTAAGAGAACTCCGTTGTTTACTTTTCCATTATTCTTAGTGTGTCAACGGGGCCATTATAAAAAAAAAATACTAAAATGCGGTACAACTGTCACCCTGGTAATTTAGCAGGTACCCTGGTAATACAGGTAGAGCAGTGCTTTGTTATTGGGTTTTCGTCCCCGGCCCCGTATGGACCGTTCATCGATAGCTTATCGATAAATGCACACCACGCGATCGATCGCTATTATTTTTGCCCGCATCTTTCTATTGAAATGGAGTAATTTTCAACCTTTTGTCATAAATAACGAACTCACTAGCCCTTTTTATTCTCTTCCTCATATTACTTGCCTATTACATGTGAAGTACACACGGATATCTATAGATTATAATATTTTTTATTATTTTTACCGTCACACTAAATGTAATTAAATGTGATGAAATGATTAATAATATTCTTTATCGTACACAATAATAAAACGCATAGCGTAACATAAAAATAAACATCTCTGTGAGGGGTTTATTATTATATCAATGAAATATTATATGATGATAAAAATCCCGCGTGTTGGTTATCGAACTCCTCTGAAATGGGTTTACCGTTTCTTATGATTATTTTTTATACGTATTTGGTAGGTCTGAGAATATGTGTTTGGCTAATATGGCAAAATAACGCTTACGGCGTATTTATCTTTAGCTTATCAGATTGCTATCCCTTTGAACACAGAACCTAGTGTAAGATTTTCGTACTTAGAGGATAATTATCATGAATAATAAATAGTAACCTTCAGGTATATAACCAAACAGACTTTATCTAGACTTGCCGTAAGTAGGTATATGTTTTTTCTCTTTTCTATCTTAGAGCACTCAATTTACTACACATCCCATACTTTGTACTTCCGTACATTGTTTTATAATTTTATTGTAAATTGGTTAAGCCTGCGGCACACTAGCGAGCGCGGTCGCGGTGATGGACTCGGTCACCTGCACACATAAAACATCTGGTAGGAAAGGAACCACGCGTATAGTCCACGGCTCCACCGAAACCGCTCTAGTGTGTGGTAGGCTTTAACCATTCACATCCGTTCGAAGAATTTTCGTAATATTATCACGTTGGAAAGTTCGTCTACAATGGTTTTATTAAGACATTATACTATTTGTATTTTTAATGCACTAACCCGTGCTAAGGAACAAATTTAAAAACCTATTTAGAGGCTAAAATAATTTTTAGCCTCTAAATAGGTTTTTAAATTTATTAAGACATGTTCATATTTTGTTTCAGACACTTAACAACATTGTTTTAATGGATAAATAAGTTTGTTAACCTTCATCTAAAACAATGTCCTCGGCACTGCAGCGTCCGAGTGGTCCCTTTACCCATCTAGTGTGAGTGAAGATGCCACTAGACGCTGTTCAGATCATCTCATCATAGCGATGCAGAGGCCAATGTTTTTGTAACATTAATGAATAAAATATCAGGTCGCTATATCCGTGAATGTGCGTGCTCTATAGAGAATGGCAGGGAGTGCGCATGTGGCCTCCAGGCGTCGCTCCCGTCACGGGGATCGCCGCGGCTGTGGACCTTTGGACAATCGTTAATTGTTCTCACTTCACTCTTCTTTGTCGCACTTTTGCTAACTTATTTGTGCAGCTAAATAGCCTTTGTTACAACAGCTTTAACGATCATATTTCTTATGTCAAGAGATGACTTGTTTAGTTCCGTTGGTGCCATATGGTCTGCACAGGAAGAAACTCTTGTTTTTTTGTGAAGAGTGCAATAGCTATTGTTGGCGTATGTCAGTCAACTGAAAATACCGGTATTGCTGACGGTTGTAAATAACACCTTCTAAAGGGAGGTACCTACACAAAATAAAACACAAAGAGGATACCCATTGCTTTTTGAAAACGATCAAGTATGCTTACACCATTTTTATTTTTAATGCACTAACCCGTGCTAAGGAACAAATTTAAAAACCTATTTAGAGGCTAAAAATTTCACCCATGCCGGGATTCGAACCCGCAACCTCTGGCTATCCGTACCAGCGCTCTACCAATTGAGCCAATGGGCGACTCACAACATCAGTGAAATTTCGAACCTCTTTACAATATTTTCTGTATTACGTACAGGCAGCGACATCTGACTTAAGCAAATTGCATTACTTACAGCCCCGACTGCCTACTTTGCAGTTAGGTTTAACATCGGAACGATATCACTGTACCCACATGATTACACCATTTTTATTTTTAATGCACTAACCCGTGCTAAGGAACAAATTTAAAAACCTATTTAGAGGCTAAAAATTTCACCCATGCCGGGATTCGAACCCGCAACCTCTGGCTATCCGTACCAGCGCTCTACCAATTGAGCCAATGGGCGACTCACAACATCAGTGAAATTTCGAACCTCTTTACAATATTTTCTGTATTACGTACAGGCAGCGACATCTGACTTAAGCAAATTGCATTACTTACAGCCCCGACTGCCTACTTTGCAGTTAGGTTTAACATCGGAACGATATCACTGTACCCACATGATTACACCATTTTCATGTGGGTACAGTGATATCGTTCCGATGTTAAACCTAACTGCAAAGTAGGCAGTCGGGGCTGTAAGTAATGCAATTTGCTTAAGTCAGATGTCGCTGCCTGTACGTAATACAGAAAATATTGTAAAGAGGTTCGAAATTTCACTGATGTTGTGAGTCGCCCATTGGCTCAATTGGTAGAGCGCTGGTACGGATAGCCAGAGGTTGCGGGTTCGAATCCCGGCATGGGTGAAATTTTTAGCCTCTAAATAGGTTTTTAAATTTGTTCCTTAGCACGGGTTAGTGCATTAAAAATAAAAATGGTGTAATCATGTGGGTACAGTGATATCGTTCCGATGTTAAACCTAACTGCAAAGTAGGCAGTCGGGGCTGTAAGTAATGCAATTTGCTTAAGTCAGATGTCGCTGCCTGTACGTAATACAGAAAATATTGTAAAGAGGTTCGAAATTTCACTGATGTTGTGAGTCGCCCATTGGCTCAATTGGTAGAGCGCTGGTACGGATAGCCAGAGGTTGCGGGTTCGAATCCCGGCATGGGTGAAATTTTTAGCCTCTAAATAGGTTTTTTAGATCAAGTATGCTTTTAACGTTTTGCGTAACATACAAATATCGTATATTATTATTATCAATTCTTATACTTTAATTGCAATCGAAACATAACAATAATACAAATAATACAACGAATATTTATTATTATCGAGACGAATAATACACAGAGCCAAATAAACATTGAACATTACCTACATAAGAAATAACATCTACCTACAAGATTTCTTCCAGCAAACCTTGGAGAGTCGGAGCAGCGGTATAAAACGGGTCTATATGTGTGTACTAAATAAACTATATGGACTGCAAATATCCTTAACAATAACCTAAGCAGAAATACTACACTAAATAGACTGAATACCGGTAAAACTTAATAAATAAATATTATACATAGTAAATAATAAATATATAGTTCAAAGTTATATAGTTACTTCCTTTCCATTTTTTAGATTGAAACAAATTTTATTCTGTTAGGTGATTCAGAACCAAACGGGATTACTGGACTGACTATAATATGTTATTATGCATAATCAATTCCCATAGAAAGAAAAAATCCGGTCAAAGTGGGTCCGAAACCGTGTCTCTAGCATACTGTACCAAGGCTCTTACCAACTAACAATTCGGATCTCGTCTCGCGATAAGAAGTTCCTTTATTGACCTAGACCTTAGAATCATATTGGACACAATTAAAAACATACTATTTTGAAGCATGTTTGAGTTGGTTATACCATTAGCATTATAGCTAGTTGTCTACAGTAAAAATCGTATGTATGACTTTATTGCTTGTTGTCACTGGAGGTGGGCAATAATCGCGCGACACTGCGCGACTTGGCGCGACACCGTTTCCGCCCCGCGGGCCGTGTGCGTCACGCCAGCAGAACCTGCGACTCGAAAAATAGTTCTTTTATCAATATCAAGTGATGCCGCGGCAGACCTCAAGTGAAACTGCGCAATATTATGATGTTCTTGTTTATATTTTTTAACTAAGTGTTATTTGATATGCTGTCATTACTGGGATTAAACTGATCAACATTTATATTTTGAAAAACAAATAAAAGCCAAATTAAGATTCGTATTAAATAAAAATAAACTATTGTACGGAATCAGGCGTGGAAATAATAGAAATGAGTGCCCTTTTCAGAAATTTAATTCAATGTCAAATTCCTGAGCTACCTTCGGGTTGAAGATGTAGTGGAGAAGAAGGCAGCCAAGAAACTCCACTCTAATAATCTTTTCTCAAATAGTCTTATAAGAATTTACAAAGCACATAGCACTCTAGTTACAAGGAACACAAATCAAAGTTAACGGAAATATAACCACACCAGACTGGCGACAAGCCACGACGAACCTTTCCATGAACCTACTCGAAGCAAAACAAGGCAACAAAAGAAGGCGGGGCCCGTTTTTAACCCTATAAAGGGCACCCTCCGGAGGACACGGGGGAGGGAGGTGGTGAATGCTCATGCACAACAGCACGGACCCAGCCGTGCTGCCAATGTGGGACTCACAAGAAGTGCGCCTACCCACTAAACACCACCTTGGGACTGGTTTTGGTCCTAAAGACCCTAAACCCACATCGGGAGCGACCCCCCTCGAGGCCGAGGAGGGCGCACAGGCCGAGGAGGGCGCACCCGGGGCGCGTACGGCGCACGCTTTATAAATATAGGAACGGTGACGTCATGAGATTATTGCCAGTCTCTGCAACTAAAATATTCCTTACACTATAAAATAATATATTCCACACAAAATAATCAATTGCTATACCCAGTACCAAGCTAGAATACCCTGTGCATACTGGTAAGGACATCACAAACATGGAAATACACTCAGATTGAGGGTATTTCTTGAAACCAAGTACCTAGTCCCAAACTCAGGTTTGGTCATTTGCACAAATATATACACATGCATATTAATAAAAAAAGTACTTAAGATAGATTCTAGTATAACCCTACGTCGAGTCAAATAACCTCAATACTATTTAAGAAGCAAATACTAAAAGCAAGCTTAAACTAAGAACATAACGAAGGAGTTCAACTTTACAATAACTTACAGACTGAAGTAAAGGACATAGGAAATACATACATACATACATACATACATACATACATACATACATACATACATACATGCATGCATACATACATACATACATAACCTCACGCCTGTATCCCAGAGGGGTAGGCAGAGAGCAGGGACTGCCACTTGCCACGATCCTGACAGATCACCTTCGCTTCGTCAGCGTTCATAAGTCGTTGCATGCACGCACTCCGGTTCCGGGTACTTTTTATCTTTCCCTTTGCTAATACATCCTCTATTTGGTCGATGTAAGTCCGTCTGGGACGTCCCTTACCAGCCCTTCCCCTCACATTCGCAATATATATTTGTTTCAAAAACCTATTTAGAGGCTAAAAATTTCACCCATGCCGGGATTCGAACCCGCAACCTCTGGCTATCCGTACCAGCGCTCTACCAATTGAGCCAATGGGCGACTCACGGCATCAGTGAAATTTCGAACCTCTTTACAATATTCTCTGTATTACGTACAGGCAGCGACATCTGACTTAAGCAAATTGCATTACTTACAGCCCCGACCACCTACTTTGCAGTTAGGTTTAACATCGGAACGATATCACTGTACCCACATGATTACACTATTTTTATTTTTAATGCACTAACCCGTGCTAAGGAACAAATTTAAAAACCTATTTAGAGGCTAAAAATTTCACCCATGCCGGGATTCGAACCCGCAACCTCTGGCTATCCGTACCAGCGCTCTACCAATTGAGCCAATGGGCGACTCACGGCATCAGTGAAATTTCGAACCTCTTTACAATATTCTCTGTATTACGTACAGGCAGCGACATCTGACTTAAGCAAATTGCATTACTTACAGCCCCGACCTCCTACTTTGCAGTTAGGTTTAACATCGGAACGATATCACTGTACCCACATGAATACACTATTTTTATTTTTAATGCACTAACCCGTGCTAAGGAACAAATTTAAAAATTATTATATTTGTTTCGTTAATCTTTCTTCCTTCATCCTCTCCACGTGTCCAAACCAACGCAACATTCTTTTCTCAATTCTAGTCACTACATCCTCTTTCAGTCCATAACGTTCTCTAATCAGACTATTGCGTATCCTGTCATTCAAAGTAACACTACACATACTTCTCAAGGACCTCATATCACTGTACCCACATGAATACACTATTTTTATTTTTAATGCACTAACCCGTGCTAAGGAACAAATTTAAAAATTATTATATTTGTTTCGTTAATCTTTCTTCCTTCATCCTCTCCACGTGTCCAAACCAACGCAACATTCTTTTCTCAATTCTAGTCACTACATCCTCTTTCAGTCCATAACGTTCTCTAATCAGACTATTGCGTATCCTGTCATTCAAAGTAACACTACACATACTTCTCAAGGACCTCATTTCAACTGCATCAATTCTACTTTCTTGCTTCTTTTGCCACACCCAAGTCTCGCTACCATACATAAGTGTTGGGACCAGCACGCCACTATGAATAGCCAATCTAGCTCTTTTGGAGATGTTTCACATAGGAAATATAAATGCTTTTAAAAATAAACCAAATAGATTATGTTATATATATATATATATATATATATATATTGTATATATATAGATATTAGATATTATATATATATAGATATTATATATATATATATATATATATATATATATATATATATATATATATATATATATATATATATATATATATATATATATAATTTTAAGTTTATTCTCTTATTATTTACTGAGAAATAAATATATTTGAAACCAAACATTGAACCCACTAGAACGACGCACACTCCATGGTGAATGCGCGGCCTGGAGTGCGATAAAAAACAATGCGCCCAGAACCTTTATGACGCAGGTTTCCGCTCCCGTGCCGTTCGCGCCTTCCAGACTCGTGCACTTAATTAGGAGTTTACTTGCCAGCTTTTTGAGAAATATAACTGCCGTTTTTTGCACACAAAGCATTGTACTCGACAATCAACTATCGAAGATTGCCAGTTGTGTCAACTTAACTGACATTCGGCTATCAGCTACTGTTATTTATAATTTAAATTGTCATCCTGAATAATGAGAGGCTGGGGTTGTAGGTAGTTGAAGTGGCAAGTCGGAAGTTGGAGCCGCGTCCGCCGCGGGTTTATGTAGCATGAATCGTTAATGCAGTTTCACTCTGGCTGTAGCAAACAATACACAGAGCAGAGAGTAAGCTTCAGCTCGGAATTAAGCTTATTTCTTAATGCACTCATCAATATAACGGCGCTCTACTGAATTGTGCGGCGTGCGAACGGTTCTGAGGATCGCTGCAGTGAGATCCGCGATAGAGGAGTATGTTACAGCCTCTGAACGCTAAATGTATGCTGGGCAGCACTTCCGCTGTACTTCTGTACAGTATTTGCGGGCTATTGTTTATGTTTCGTCGTGGTATGACGCGCTATCGCCTCGGCTGCACATTCCACTCTCATTTTGAGCCAAATATTCATATTTAGATCCATTTTTGTTTATTGGGTTCAGTGACCAAAACGGAGTCGTTTAAATCTTTTCATTGTTCTTGACTAAGAACTTTAAACAAACCCCTATTAATATGAAATTAAATGGTTATCAATTCAACTGCGGTAATTTATTAGACATTGATTGTCTGGCTTTTGTCTCGAGAACATGATTATGGGAAGCCACGCGAATGAATAAATATCACATTAATATGGTGTAACGTTGTAATTACGTTCCTATGAAGCATAAACACTTTCGAGCGCAACTGTTTCACTAGACATAGATCACTTCATTGTTGCTATAATCATGTATCGCAGTGCTAATTCATTTTGCTTTCATAAATGTAGGTAGTTTCCGTATTTTATTGTTTCTGCTTTATGCTTTCTGTAACTCCGCTCCGGTTGTGAACAAATAAACACGCTTTTGGTAGCCGGCTTTCCCGTAAGGTATTTCCTCCTCTTTGGGGTTCGCAACTGGAGCGGGAAGAAAACCCAGGAACATGTTTTGACGCTGTGCGTATCTTCACAGAGTGCGACATTTACACTTAAACGGCAAGAACTGCCAGCCATCTCTGTGAAGAGCTGCTGTTGTGGCGTGTTACGCCACCCGCTCTGAGCTCCTGTCCCCGGTTCCTGTTGTTCGCGACCCATCGGAGTTACGACCTACCAGGAGAGTACCGGACCACGAAGGTTAAACTAGACGGGCCTTGACCACCCACGAACCTTATTGCTCTAATTATTAGAAACTGTTTTTTTTTATTAAACTTATCTTAAGATGTCGCTATAGCTCTTGTTTAATTTTTTTCCATTAACGAGCCGGTAGACGGCACAATGGTCACTAGTATTTCGGTGATAGGTATGCTATTTCACTTATCGTACCGGCTTATTATACTTATTTACATTCAATAACATAACGTATGTGTCTACCAACATTTATGTACACAACAGCAATGCAAAGTACCCTTGCGTCGTCATTTCACCCCATAAAGCTACGCTAATTAATTAATTAATAATAACAATGCAATAGTAAGGGCCCCCGTTTTTATTCCCCATTTTCACAAAGGACCTTAATACAACTCCAGTGTTTGCGGTGCGTAAGCGTGATCAGCATGATTTGACGTCAAATAATTTCAAAGTAACATTAAAACAAAATGGAAAAGTAGGTTAACTTCATACATAATACAAGAACGAAAATACGGCAGCTAAGTAACTCCGAGAGGTGACATATATTATGAAATAGCATATTAGATATGCTTGTCAACATCTGGGGCGTATGATAATTTAAAGCACCTTGGTACTATTGCGAGGTGTTAATTAGGAGCGTTTTAATTAATAAAATTCGTATGATTATTCGCGGTCGAGCGGCTACGTGGTCGGGCCGCTTGTGATCGCTGGTAATCATCCGCGGGCAGCCGCGGCTGGCGCGAAGCCAGCGACGGCGGCAGCGGCCGACACAACACGCCGAGAGGGCTCGACCACTACATCTTTGTCTACTGCTGTCGTAGCAGTACTCACGTGGTACTTGAATGGCTAAGCAACATCCAGCCAACAGAAAATGAAGTCCGAAGTGATGTATAAAATTCCTGCCAAAAAGATCAAAGGCTTGAATATGTCAATTCTTTACATACGTTGAAAATCTTCAGTTCATGCTCATTAGAATAAAAGCGACGCACAGACGTTGTTCATTTGTAGATAAGGAACAAAGGAAGCTAACGGTTCACTCCTTATCACAAGCACCTTCCAAGAAGCAGTGGAGTGATCAACATCGGACCTGAATTGCGTACTCGATCCTTCACCTCTAAGGTCTCACTATCGCACTCGATAACACCGCGCAGCAAATAGGCTACCCATTGACGTCACACACACTTGGACTAAACACAGAGGTGACAAACACTATCGCGACACTCCTCGTGTGCCTTAAGACTAAACCTATTAGGTTTATAATTCAACGAGAGACGGTCAGGTACGTTTGGTGCTGGCTTACCTACCCGCCGTCGTAGCCTCGATACGCGTGTCCTCATTCCCATTTGCGAATTGAGACGCAATTATTTCGCTTACGATGATTAATATTGTTTTACATGTTGTGCGTATTATAATGAGATGTCCATGGTGTTACGTCGCGTAGTGCATCACCTGCGTCACCATGCTGAGACAGATCGATTCACTCTATTTCTCATGCAGCTTAATTAGTGAATAGTACATGATAGTGCTAATAAGTTTGTGTCTTGTGGTCTGGTTGCTGCAGAGTGAGGCGCGCCTACAAGTGGGCAGGCGACGGCGACGCGGCGCTCAATGAGCCCGCGTCTCGGCGGCATTAATCTGTCCCGCCCGCACCAATCTACTGGAGCGCTGCTGATGCTCTAATTAACGCACGACACCTATCTACTGGAATGTTCCAGACTGACTACATGCTCTAACTACTGGAATACATGATAAATAATTTGTAAGTAATTTTACACAAACAACGATCCCACTAGAACAAGCTAAAGACGGAGGCGTGTATTGTTCACTTGGCGATCGAATCCCAGGAACACCACGACATAGATTAGTTTAATGTCAGTTCGCAGATCAACTGGTGTAAAAAGCAAACCCAGTGCAAGCATGGTAAACGTAGTCAAATTTTTGATAATCCTGTTATTATTAAAAAAATAAGTAAGTAGGAGGTGGTAGGAGGTAATTCAAAACTATGTTTGACTTAACAGACTTGAATTTACTTATACAGTTTCACTTTATAATTAATTGATAAATATACGTATCTCTAAATAAATAACAAATAGTTTTTCCGGTAGTTTTGAGTGAATTCTGTAGTTCAAAATGTGTAGAGTGTACCTATACATTGTAAAGTAATTTAAGGTTTAAATATCACTTAGATTCATGTAGATCGAAAACAATGCAGAAGTTGTTATTGACATGCGAGTAAATTTATCCAATATTTGCTAAGCTAGTGTTAAGCTGTTATCAGTAAGATACCGCTAAAGGCCGGTGCGCCATTCATAAATAATGTGTCCATTTCTTACAATATTCTGAGGACAATCATTATTTCGACGGCAAAATACCTACTGAAGATACAATTCAACGTAAATTAATGTGTATTCAACAGTGCTTAGGCTATGTCTAGATATCTAACACGATTTGTCTAGACTTTGATGTGCCACTACCATGTTGGTACCAGCGGACCCATCGCTGTCAAATGTGTCTTGGTATACGAAATAAAATGTCGACACGTATAGGTGTGAATAAACGGTCGGGCGACAGGATGGCGACCATAGCGTTTGTCCGGTGCGCTCGCGCCGATAACACCGCCTGACCCGCGCGCGCTAGTGTGTGTAAGCGCTTGTGTAATATTGACTGAGTGTGCGGTACATACTCTGTTAATAGGCAGGCAGACATGTGTAGAACCGATTACCTTAATAATTGTGAACGTTGACCTCATTTTAAAAATAAGTCTTCGTTATCTTACATTGTACCGTACATCGAGGTACTACTATACGGCTACTTAAATATATTTTTTATCTTTTTACCTGGTTGCATAAAATAGACAAAAGCTTAAGAAGTCGCGGGGCACGGGCGGTGGGTGTATTCTTCCAATCTGTAGCGTCTGGTGATTCGAGTTCCACTTATTATCGTGGCCCGCGAGCATTTGCATAAGAATAACAAGGAGGATTATTGATGTCGCCCCCCGCACCACGGCGCCCCCCGCGCCGCCCGTCCGCGGCACAAGCCACGGGCTTCATCCGATCATATATTAGGTTTTATCAGTTTAAAAAAATATGATAAAGTTTTCATGAGGGTGTTTTTGAAGAAAAGTGTTGCTCCTTCGTTCCCGTTAGACAGAAACGCCCGCCCCGGTTTTGATGAAAACTAGACACGGAAGTGTGGGGCGTTTAAAACACAAATATCTGCAAAAGGTGCAGATACTTTTGGTAGGAGTGAAGTGGCATCTAGCCCGCGCCCGCGGATCGCTTAGACCTTGCGCCGCAGCGTAATGCTTAATTTTGTTCTCTTTTCATGTTTGCTCAGTATACATTTCGTCTAAAATGGAATGGAATAATTTGATGAAACGCTGGCATCACGTAGGCCGGATTGAAGGCTCTCTTTATGCCGACTAGTCGCTCTATTGTATCGATGTCGCATGCAAATGACCCCCCGAAGGATTCCGATCGGCTCAACTCACTCGAAATTATTGTTATTAACATAATGAGTTATTGTTTTTATCAGCAGTCTCTTCAGTAGGTACACGATATTCGCCTTCGTCTGGGTTTTGCGCTGTGATATTTTAACAAGTACAAAATATCACAGCGCAAAACCCAGTTATATTATAGTAGCTATTTATTTCATTATTTTGCCATCGGCAAATTCTATTACTAATCTCATTGTTTAGTTGAAGAAAAGTAGTATTCTTGTAGATGTAACCGCTACGGTGCTACGCCGTAGCATCGGCATAGCAGTGCTACGTCATCGCTACTACGACGTTTGTCGTAAATGTACAATGAAGGCTAAAATGATTATATACCTGTTACACACGAGGATATAGTTGTTACGATACTACAGCAACAGCATTAGATCTGTTTAAATAGTTAAAATACAAAGTAGCAGCTACTCTCTATTCAAAACTATAGGTATAACACAACTAAACCAATGAATACCAAAATATTAGCTTAAGGCCGACCTTTGCGGTTCACCTCAAACGAGTCTGGACTAGGACTGACTGCTGAAACAAATCAACTCATCGGAAGCAAACGTTAAATAAACTCGATCGGGAAGCGATCCCGCAGCCGAGCGTTCCCACGATTAAAATTCCGGCTTCCCTTTTTGCGGGTATTTCCACCGGGTGAAGGTGGACAAAGGGTGGGCAGCTCTAAATCACGGCGCAGGAGGCTCCGACGGGTGCACGAGTTACTTAATTCAATCATGATAACTGCGGCCCGGGCGGCGGCGGCGGGCAGCGCCGCGCAAGAAATAAATTGACCAACGACCGCTCTTGCGCGCCAAAGCAGGGTTGTCAAGCCTCAAGCTGACATTCCTAGTGAGGCCTGCACTAAAAATTGTAACACAGTTGGTTTTAACATTTTTCAAACCTTTACAACTTACGGTTAAATTACCTACTTACTGACTGTTTCAAACTTGAAATACAGATCTTTAAACATACTTATTCAGTCGTACGGGAGATTAGAACACAATTTTTTTTTCTTAACATTGACGCAAAACTATCATGTGTTAACCCTGTAGTAAAGAAAGGGCTGTCGGTACCTGTGGGGAGGCAATTCAGCGCCGACCTTGCAGCGGCAGATAACAATTGAGAGTCGCTCTCGGTGCCGCCGCAAATTCAATATCCAGAGGTGTTCGCCCTCCGCCGGCCACCCCGGCCTTGTTTAGTGTCCGCGCTGTTCAAGGGGATGTAACCACTTAACGCAGACGGAAATCTAGCTCCTGAATTCAATTTTGGGAATGAATGTGCTGTTACACCTCGCTTATATATCGACCTCTGAGTAGCAGGAGGTGGCAATTGAGCGATACACATGTATCAAGACGGCAAAATGTGTAAGGCCCCGTCTCGGGCGCCAAGATTCCGCGATACAAAGCAATCACGCTACACAAAAGAAAATTAGGGGAAAAATCCACATAAATTGGGAGCTTCCGAATCACGTATCGTGCTTTATCTGTTAGAGCGAGCCATATATTTGTTATAAGACAGTTGCGATAGGCCGGGTCCGGCGGCATATTAAACGGCGATTAACCCACCGGCCGCTCACACGCCACTGATTTATGTGAACTATTAAAATCTACGAAGGCGCAGAATTAATTGCACTACTTCAGTCGTTGGCCGCTTTATTAATTGGGACCGAGTCGCCTGTTGTTTATGGACATTTCCCTTTCCTTGGGCGAGCCCTTTATCGTGACCCGAGGCCGTCCAATTTGTCCACTCACGTTTCTGTTCAGTTTCAATGGCTATTAAGGGTCCACCTTCAATTCCGATCCGTCGAGGGTCCACCTCTGAGCTCCTTTGATTTAATCAAAAGTTTATAACCGAAGTCACGCTGTATGAATTCGCTTGGAGCTACGAGCTACTTAAAATGTAGATGTGGATTCAAATCACAACACGGAGGGCAAGCGAATTTACAACTCTGGCCGAAATTATCTGTGTGGGAAACCGTCAAAACTCTGCTAAAGTGGAAGTTGTCGCATTTGCATATAAATTCAGGCACGTTGAAATATCACCTTGCCGGCGAAAGTGTGATCACGGAGGAGTGGGGGGGCAACAAATTATCAACAACAATTTCCTACCGCCGCGGCGCCTGACACGTGACAAAGTTGCTGCGGTCGCCGCGCGCCCTGCTGGACTCCGCACTGCGTCCCTCGCAAGCTTTTACTCCATTTCAGAGTTGTAAAGGAAACCAACAACATAAACAACATTCCCAACACAGTAATAATTTCCATACAATATCACAAAAATTAACGGCTTGTCCTCTTCAGTAGGACGTATTTGGATTCTACTTTTTAACCTAGGTGCAATGTCTCTTGTCCACTGTTTAAAATATAGAGTAATCTTCAAATCTATATTCACTACTATGCTAAAACCAAACCAAGAATTTAAGAGAAATAATCTTAGTGCATCTATTTCTAAATTACTACGCAACAAGTAATTAGTCCCCCAAAGTCACTTAAAGTAATTAGCGACACCTATCCCCCCGTTGACCGCTCGGCGTGAAGGTAGCGGCACCTGCGCCCGCCGCAGCCCTCTGTTTTTGCCGCGCGCGGCTCCGCGTGCGTTAATCTTACCCGGAAGGTTGCGGGCAGGCAATATGTCGCCGTCTTCAAATTGAAAATGATAACACGGCACAAGTGTTTTTATAGTATCGAGCCAGAGTCGTGTGCTTGTGATATACTTGATGGGATCGGAGTGATATATTAAATAGATTTGAGAAAACGAAGTTAACTGGGATGGCCACATGGTTTCAACTGAAAAGTCGTTTTGAATCATCGTGACTGTCAGTAACAAGATAATGTCAGCCCTTTTCATGCTGCTTCAATCTTCCAATCTGGAATTTAGTCGACAGAGACACGTCTTATAGGCTGCGGCTTAAGGCGTGAAGGAAAATGCATTTTTCTTATTGCCTCCTTCCGCAGAAAAAACCTTTCGACGAAAACTAAAGTAAACGAATATGGCGGGACACCTCTATAAAATGGCGGATTCTAACAATTTAGATCATCTCAGCTGTCCCTACACTTAACGCGGCACCAACGCGAGCCCGTGCATGCCTACATCTATTCTGGACCTTATCCCGGGCGGGTAGAGTCTACGAGTGATGCACGGCGTAGCTTGGTAATAAATAACAGATACGGGTGAGGTAAGAACAAAAACGTTTGAGATAAGTTTTATTCTCGCCTCGGGAGGTGAAGGCCCGTGCGGGGCGCGGGCGCGCGGGCAGGGGCGGGGGCGGCCGGTGATATCCCGTGATATGTCCCTTTGACGCACTTTCCTGATATCGCTACCGGCCTGATAATACTCGTCAGTGTGAGGTCATAACCTCATTATGATACTCTAACTAGGTAGGTACGCGATAATGGCTACAATACAACTGGTGTAAGAATTGAAACTTGAGTTGGTTTCATACCAATAAGAAATTAAATTCATTATACTTCGGTATCGTCTATAGGTAGGTATTTACTGATACATACTACAAGTACGTACAAACATAGAGCGTCGCCATACGTCTTCAATTGAACGTTGTATATCGAGCTTGTTATGATTTGATAAAAACATCATAAGAGGTGTTAATAGTCAACATGTTTTTAACTCCGATCGTGATTACGTAAAATGACTGTACGAAGTATCTCGTCATGAGATTGAGATTAATCTGGAAAGTTCAGTTTTAATACATTAAGTATTAA
This sequence comes from Yponomeuta sedellus, assembly GCA_934045075.1. NCBI lineage: Eukaryota > Metazoa > Arthropoda > Insecta > Lepidoptera > Yponomeutidae > Yponomeuta > Yponomeuta sedellus. Next base: position 24,968,238 of record OW203727.1, on the reverse strand, counting down.
AAACTTCACTTTCTTAATGCAATTATGGATTTCCGCAAAGTAACGCCTGATTCCATACAATACATTAAGCATGTAGGCATAGAGATATTTATTTTTTGTAGCCTAGGTGCTGGCTCTATCTGCCGAGATATTTTTTCTCAGGAACAGATGAAGCAATAACGTTAAATGTGTACGCCTTAGAGCCCTTAAAGGTATAAAAAGTCAAGCAAAGTGTAAGTCAACGCAATCAACGTAACACATTTTTCACTCTATAAAATACACTATTGAAAACAATACTTTTCATTTGCCTAAATCTTGAAATTTTGCATGAAATAAGGAAGTAGGTATCTATACATGTGGCATGGGCAATGTTTTATGCTCCCCGTTGCTGCTACCAATTCACAAATTTATGTAACTTAGAAGAGGAATCGTATCGAGTCCAGGAACGCAATGGTAATGCAAGCATTCAACATGTTGACCTATGCCACTGTTATATTTAAAAAAAAATTGTATATACATAAACATAGTTTGAACAGAAACGGTTTGAAATAAACGAAAGACTTATTCGCACTGCCCAATCGAGACTTACGATCTAATAAACTTTCATAGGTCATTTGTCTGGAAGGCAATTTTGGAAAAAAGCATTGGCAAGTATTTTTGAAATCTCTTTGTAGCCTCAAGGCGGAGACATAAAGACTCCGAGTCAGAGTTAGCCGCGAGGTGCGGAGAGACATAAAAACTCAATCTTTCTGTGACGTCAGCGCGGCGCGCGCGGTGCCGATAGGTGGCGCCGCGGGCGCGCGGGACCGCTCTTACTCTTCGGAATAGGTACTGCGATAGCGATACGTGATAGGTGATAGGCTATGTCTGTATAATAACATCCCAGGAGACCCGCTTGCTAGGCAACGTTTCATGGGTTGTCGTCCCCGCTTTCCGACTGATTGCAGGTTTACAACATAGATGAAATTGAGAAAAATAAAACAGTCATGCTGCAACACATATAAGTTATGTCTGGCAAGCAATTGCAGCGGCCGGTCGGCTAGAAGCTGCGCCGCAGCTCAATCGGGATCTCTTCCAGCTAATCTAATTACGCGCCGAGTCCACCGTTTCTTTGTGAGCCGGCTGCTCCGCGCTTATTTTGTTTATTTCCTTTGACTCGCGAGATATTTTTTGTCGATTTTTTCTGCAGAGTTTACAAACTCGCAAAGGCGGAGTCGAGTTATGAAATTGTTGAAGCGTTAATTGTAGACGGCCAGTGGCGAATATTAAAGTGGCTGGTGTACGTTGGGCTTTATACAACTAGTTAGGCGCAGTGTACATGACTGCTGTACTAATCCTGCCGGGGCCCTCGGATCTGAGGAACCTTTGAAAAAGAAACAACTTGATTAGGTTTTGTTGAATAAGCTATAGGTTAGCTGTGTAAACTTTTATTGCCTAAAAACTTAAACTTTGCATCTACATAATGACCTGAATTATACAGCGCCCAGTGGCATTTTCACTCACACTAAACGGGCTAACACATTTGTTTGTCTCCGCACGTATTTACTTGTCTTTTATTGCCTACACGCTATATAATTGGTTATCTGATTAACTTATTATTTTTCATAATTTACGCAAGAATAATTCTTGTCAAATCGGATACGCTTTTATTAATATTGTATGAATCCGAAAAACTTTATCGGCAGAGTAGAGCCCGCGTGTTATAATTTTATGTGATACCTGATAGGTGATCCTGGATGTCGTGTTTAGGTCTTCAAATAGTGTACCTGTGATCTGGTGAGCTGAAAGGCCAACTAGACGTCATCTGCTGAGGCTAACGACATTTTTCGCGCCATTACCCTCAGTCTATAAAAAACAAAACGCGGCCTAATGACTTCGGCGATTACCAATCAGTGGAAAAAATCGCCTCCGTCCGCGAGCAGCCCGCGAGCGAGCGCACTGCTGGAAGCGGCTTCTGCTGGTTTCTCTATTTAGCTCATGAGACCATTTAAAGGCTCTTTAAAAATAATGTTAATCACTTGGTGACTTGATGGTACACCACCCACCTATAGAGAGAGAGAGAGAGAGAGAGAGATATAGAGACATTTATTTGAACCCACAAAGATACAATACACATAACACACATAACGATATTAAAATAATACAGACAAATAAGAAAAGAAAGAACAAAGAAAATATTATATAACAAAGAATACGATATAAAATAAACATTTACATTTATTTATTTATATACCCTTACTATAATAATTAACTGTACTTGCCACTTCAGTTTACTCGTGACCTTGCCACTTCAACGTTTCCGAAACGTCGGGAACTAAGGTATTTACGTTTCACCTAATAAACAATTGCCATTAGACCCGTCTGGTACATAAGATCTATGTACGAGCATCGCGAGTCATTAAGTACCTCTTAGGTACTAATGGAAATCAACCTTTAAAATAATTTCTAATGCTACTTCACATTGCGCAAAAAACGTTACACTGCAATAAAAATTAAAATTCTTCCGACTGCAAAATAATTTCCGTTACTACAAACACCCTTAAAATAAACTTTAATGTCTGATCACTGTAGTACCAACGGTTAGACCCTGTGTCTAATCTGTCTTCGAGCATTGATAAGTGCACGTATCCATTAGCTTTCTTAGCTGCTTGTTGGTGGCTGAAGGGAGTTGTCAAAACGTATTTTTGCCGGCAGCTTCCCGCGCACGCCGCCGCCGCTCGCCTTATTTCGCCGCTTACTTTTTGAGAAACTTTTTTCACATGATAATCTTGAAGATTTTCATTGAAGTTGCTGAAAGTGTTTCTTTAAATTTATTGCAATCCGTTCGGTTCGGCTATAAAACTAGGCTGCGTATTCCATCAGCTCGTCGGCGGGCGGCGGCATGCGCGCGACTTTGTAACTCTGTGCCAGCCGGCCATTATTTCAATTCTTAGCCCAATAAAACGAATTAAAACCTAATTAGACGCCGCGATTTTTGAACATTAAACGGGGGTCGGAATTAATTAGTGGAGGGTAGAAGCAATGATTTGAGTTTGGTAATTGCCTCTGGCCGCCGCGCCGCCGGTATAAATCAGACAGGAAAAATTCAGGAATTTGCCGTCAGAAGGAGGGCGCGTCTTACGGAGCTGCGGCCGCCATGGATCACATCAGTAGCTTCTAACTTTCCCTTTTATTCAATTAACGAGAGTTCAGTTTTTTAAAAGGGATGCACAGCATGTTTGTGCCCATCGGAGATGAAATATAGTTTTGGTACGAATTTCTATTTAGGCCCGTAACCTGAAGGAAAATCGGGGCAGAGCAAAAGCAATTTTTTTTAAATAGATTGACTGGACTAAACTGCAGTCCGGAGAATCACATCTCGCATTCCCCGTCAGTACATGTCATGTCCATGTAATGTAAAAGTGTTTAATCAAGTTATTTGTTGGACATTATACCTGCACAGGGCATGCACTCTTATATCTTGATGTTAATAAGAACGTGCTGCAATATTTTCAATCATTCGTCAATTTAAGAAGCGAAGCCGGCTACTTTTGCAGTGATTAACTCTCCCTTCATTAATATTCCGGAATCAAGTTTCGTTCCGTTTTCCATTATCGGCGGGCCCTTTTCATAAACACCTTAATTCTCATTAAACGCCGGTCATTTCGCCGAAAACAAATTAGCCGGCGACGGGCCGCTTCCGGCCGCCGTTTCCGTAAATTCCGTAATTTGCGAAGTTTGACAGGTCGGATGAAATGTCCCCCGATTTTTCCTAATTAAGCCGGAGCAGTCGGAGCAACCCTTCCGATTGTGCCGCGAGATTTGCAAGGGCGATTGTGAGAGGTAGATTTGTTACTAGAGCTGTACTACCAGTAGTATCGATGTTGTTCACTTACCTACAAACTATGTTTGTAGGGAGTACAAACATCAGTAAACATAATTTACTTTCGCAGGCGGGTGAAATGGTTTCATTTATGAATTCGCATTCTTTTGAATACGCATACTATTGTAAATGAGAAGGAATCAATGGAAGTTTGTACTCAATCACGCCTGAATGACTGAGCGGAATATTTTGGCACAGAAATAAACTATAGAGTGGTATAGCACCTACTTTTGCAAATACGTAAAAAGAAATTCACTTATTTAATCAAATTTAAAAATACTACTTTTGCAAATATACAAATAAATGCTGCGGTAGACTCAGCGTACGTTAACATTTAGGTCAAGCGTGAATCGCTGTTTCTATCTTCACTCTTTTACGTAATCGATAACGACTGACTGCACTACTCTTCGGCAGTTATTTTAAATTTTCTCACCCCTTTCTCCGGGGATACCTCGCGATTTGCGTGCACAATCAAACTGCGCCACTCTCTGCCAATTAGTTTTGATATTTAAATCAGCAGCCCTCCAGCGGCCGCGCAATCACTCACTCCATCAGATATTTGATGACTCAAGCTCAACTCAAACTCTATTCTTCTTCTTCAGGCTATATTATGTAGTCTATTCTTTTATTCACTATAAAATCAAAATGTTTACTTGTTGGACGTCAAAACGGTCAGTTTTACAATTAATAGATTATGTGGAGAAGAAGCTTACAACTAAACTATAATGAAATGAAATGAAAAGGTTTTATTCAAAGTAGCGCAGATACTGCGGCTTAATGAACGTCACATGTCAAACTAGGTGTCCATTTCAAAATCTAGATCATTTTGAAAAATAATGGACAAAAAAATATATTCTATATTTATAGAATAACTGTGTATCTTTTCAAAACTGTTTTTAATTAACAGAGTCTTTAACTTAATGTTACACTACACATAATCGTTCCCGTTAACATTATTAAAATACTACCCATATTGTTTGTGAATCACATGTACAATTAGCCAAGGTTAAAGAGAAAAATCAATCATCATGAAAAAGTTGAGGGCCAGTTTCTTTATTGAGAAATTTCGAAAAAAGTAAATAATTAACTGTAGTGCCGTCTTTTCGCATTTCTCAGAAAGAAGCGTGACAGAACGTTACTTAAGTAATTACTTAGCGAAATTTCCAGTTCAAAAATCGGCCCTAAGAGTGAGGTGGGTACATACCAAAAACTATCAGTCCTCATTACATGAAATTGCCAGGCCGCAGTGAAGTGGGCACTAGTGATAAATAAGCACTCACTCTCTCTCTCTCTCTTAGGCCAGTGCCCTGTTATGTGACTTAATATTAGGCAGCGTGTATGCACCGAAGATGAAAATAAGAACACTTGCTTGTGAACTAAAAGTTGTCCTCTAAGTGATCCCGACTCTGTCAAGTTCCTTTGATCGCGGGATGCCAATGATGTCTTTAATTGCCCCTACAAGGCAACTCCTGCTATTGTCGGCCATTCAACCTGAAACTAAATTCTTCTAAGATTTCCGACCTACGGTTAAATGACTTTCATTGTTAAGAGTTTGTAATTAGGTAGGTACCTCCAAAGAAGGTATATTTATGTTCAAGTATTTCCCTTTATCTATTTGTTAAGGAACTCTGTGCAAGCAAAAGGAAAAGAATGTAGTTCTTCCATGATACAATGCAGCAAAAGATTCCTTTGTGCAACTACTCTGTAATTGTAAGCAGCATTGTTTGCGAGTATAGTAACTATACTAAGTTTTGTATTGATATTCACGCGTGCAAGGGAGTTTTCTGTTGAAGAGCTTTTGATACAAGCAAATCCGTTGAATGATTTTTCCCTGATTGCTTTCGCCGGGATGCCCAGATGCTAATGTTGTATAAACTGCTTTAAACCGGTTATTGTTTAACATTTTATTGAATTTACAATTCGGATTATCACCATCCTCTGCCCCTCACCCCTTTCCCACCCGCGGCGTCTTGCGGGTGATTTCTTCGGCTACATTTGAGTTTTTGTGAAGGTGTATTCGATTAAGATCACCCCTTCCCTCGAGGAATTTTAATATTGTGTTATTTTAGACGTAAGCCGGTGCGCCCCCTTTCCCGTGTAGAATTGTGCTGGAACTTCCGTAGAAATCTAAGATTTTGTATAAACAGAACCTCCGTCTAACTTTGAGTTTAGTTTCTCGCATAACGGTCGCTTTTGAAACTCGCCATAATTTCAAAGATTTATTTAATTAAAATCGGAACTAATCCCCGTTCCAGTTCTAAACTGGAACCTTTGTATTGAGTGAAAATTGAAAAACTTTTCTCGTTTTCTAGAGAATTATATCGAGAGGAAGCAGAAATCCTCAGCAAATATTTATCGACGACAGCGGCAGAGTCGCGTGGCCCTTCCGCGACTTGGACTTCAATCCTTCACAGCTACACAATTTCTTCTGCCTACTTACGTATAATAAAGCACTTAACCTACATCGGAACTGAAATAAGTGGAAGAGTGGTAAAGCTGAGGACTGTCGGCTCACGGCTTGCAGGAGTGATCCCCGCCGGCGCGTCTTGTTTTTAATTAATTAATTTTATTATTTTTCGAGCGGAACGCCGTCTTGCCTTTATTGGCGGAATTTCTCGAGTAATTAGTCTTTTATTATTATATAATTTTTGCAGAAGGGTTGAGGTGGGCGCGCAGCTAGCCCGATCGGGTCGGTAATTAAATGTAGCTTTACGCCGCGCCGAGGTGCGCCGGTTGTACCGCCGCCGGCCGCGCCCCACCACTTTTATTTACCGGAAAACCGGATCAGAGATTCTCATAAAGAAGCAGTTCTATTTCATTCCTCAGAAAGAATAATTAAATAGCGCTGAATAAAAAATAAAGCTGTCTGTTTTTGCAAGACTTTTAACCTGGGACTCTTTAAGCGGTGAGTGAATGTTAAAAGATGAGGTAAGTAATTTCAAAGACCGTAGCTCAAACAGTGACAAGTACGGGCTGACTAATTGATAGAAACGGATTAGCGCACTGAACCGGCAGCAGGCGGATCGTATCTACCGCAGGACCGATAACCGTTTTGGTATACTGGTTCTGGAGTGGAGAACCCAAATCAGCAAACGCGGAGAGCGATGAAATTCGCAAATCGGTGGACAGTGACTGGAAGAGAAGAGCCGATGACCGAGTTTAGTGGCGTGGCTTAAGAGAGGCATATGTCCAGCTGTGGACTGACAGCGGCTGGTCATGATGATGATTATTCATAGAAATTTAATGGTGAAATATTATGGGCAAGTATGTCGCATCTTGGACCCCGAACTCACTGATGTCTTAATTACAAACTAAATAAAAATGTCGCTTACAATACACCTCCAAGTTTTAGTATCGTTGGTTATGTAAACATAGTTACCTAGCTTACCTACAACGTAATTACCTTAATGGCGTTGTCGCACCATTAAGGCGATTATCTCGCGATAGGACTGTAATCGAATTATTTCGTTAGCAAAATGTTTAAGTATAAAAAGTAGTTCGCAGTTTGTGCTGGCCACTCAGCTAATGAGGCCGCCCTCACCTTAACTACCTTTGTTTCAGATGACACAAACATGTTATTGAGCTTGATCGATGTAACACTATTACCCTTACGTTTATGTTCGAAAGAGGATAAAAACATATTATTCGCTTTTTGTTCTACAATATTTTTTTAATTTAAAACCAGTTCAAACTTGTCACTTTTTTGATTCAAAGTTGGTTAACTTGAAGTGAATGCATTCTACTATTTCGTTGCAAAATAATGCATAACTTATAACTTTATTCCTAGACCAAAACAAAATGTTAAAATTTATCAACTATAAGTATAATCTAAGGAAATTAAAGCAGGGACTAGACTTGGTTTTAACTCACCTCTTTCTTTTTGTCTACGAGTCTTTCACTTTGTGTATGAAATTAGTCATACATAATAGCCGAAAGGTGCACCCAGCGAAGGTGCTTAGAGGTGGGCGAGTGTCGCGGTGGGCGGGGCGCCAGGTGTCCCGCCTCACCTGCGGGCGGTACCTGCGCCCCGCCCCCCACACCTGGCGCCGCACCTGGCCACTCGTTGCTCGCACGCGACGAACCAACCTTTCCACACAATCTTAGGAAGATAAAATTCTTCGCCTTTGTTGCTTCCCAGTACTTGAACGTGAAAGTTGGATTTTAAATCATGCACTAGGAGAGCGGATTTGGATGGAATTTTCCACATAGCTAGAATTAATAATTATTTCATTTAATGACAAACCACGTTGGATAGATACATGAGGAAATCTGAATGTCAGAGGTTTATTCGCCCCAGAACTTGAAACGGTGATGCAATATCCTACCTCTTTTACTCATGGTTCCTTACCTTCAACACTAGCTTGCTTAGTATAGGGAAACGAAAAAATTAATTGAAACCGGATACTTTTATTACTCTAGTAAAAAAACTTAAGCCTTTTCAAACTATCGGAGTTTCGCCTTTGTCCTGCAATTAGGTAAACGTATATTAAGACTATTATGAATAGTAGGTTCTTCATGAATAAGAAGGTAGGTATAAAGCGTAAGTAGTTTAATTTTAAATTATTAATTCTGATACTAATTATGTATAGTTTTACATACATACATACATACATACATACATACATAAGCTCACGCCTGTATCCCAGAGGGGTAGGCGGTATAGTTATAGGCAGTATGGTATAGTTTTAATGATAATTATATTGTGTAAACTGCTTTCGGCTAGCTGCATAGTTCAAGGCTGTTTTTAAATTCCCTGTAAGTTTACCTACCTTTTAAATAAATAAAATAAGCTTCGAATCGATCGTGGACAAAGTAGCTCACAAAGTTGTCCCGCGTAGAATAGACTAGCTAGAAAGGCTGAAGGATCGGGGCAGTCGTAAAAGTGGAAACAAAAAGCTTGCACGCACGGGTGGCGGCGGGGGCGGCGGATATTATGCAAACTGGGCGGTCGGTCCACCTCGCGACGCGCGCAAAAACCCGCTCATTGAATGAACCCTCGGAGAAAAGTGCGCACGACGCGCGCGGCAAACGCGGCCGCGTTCGACCTGATCTTGATCACGTCAGAAAAATGTAAAAAATGTAAATTAAACGAGAAAAATCCATGTAATAGTTATTTGTTATACAAGAGTGCAAAGTTACTTTTTAACCGCGTGTTCAATTTTGATGACCGAGCAAGCGGAGGATTCTAAAATTGAATCACGAGCGCAGCGAGTGATTCAAAATTAGAATCCTGAGCGTTAGCGAGGGAATCAAAAGAGCACGAGGTGAAAAATCTTTGCACTCGAGTGCAACACGTAACTTTTCATTCCACCTCAGCGCGGAAATGACTAAATGCAAAAAAAAACGTTTACAATCACAAGATAGGTACACTTTTTTAATTCACAAACTTAGTGCACACGATGTTCTAAATTCAATTTACTTTATCCTCTAGAGAATAAAAACGGTTTTTCCACTCAGATATTGAAGATTAAAAATACTCTTTCCGAGATGGTGGGATGAAAAAACAATTTTTATGATCCTGGTCACTTCATGGATATTGTCATGGATATCAAAATACCGGCCCGTACAGGAATCTTGACTGACACCTCTGACTGGCGGTTTATCGCTACCGAAACGTCGGGAATTTAGGTAATTACGCTAATAAATAATCGCAATGAGCGTTTAATATAATTATAACTGTGTATGAGTATAGCGAATCATTAAGAAATACTTATAACGCGTGATCACCAACATATAGGTTTGATTTCATTCGGAGATCACCGTATTTTAATTGCCACCCCTTAACTCGAGAGCGGTGGTAGCATAGCGGTAGACGCTGGCTTTTAAATCGGGAGGTGGTGGGTTCGAATCGCGGCATGTACCAAGTTATGTAAGTATAAGTAAGTTATGTACATTTGTGAAGTTAACGTAGCAATACCACTCTCTAACGGTGAAGGAAAACACCGTCAGGAAACCGTATATATTGGCCTTTTTTGCATCTACTTAATGAGATGATTTATACAGCGTCCAGTGGTATCTTCACTCACACTAGATGGGTAAAGGGACCACTCCGACGCTGTAGTGCCTGGGACATAGTTTTATAGATGGTGTAGGCTTGCCCAGCACCTAAACCATCCTGACAGCTTAGTCGGCCTAGCCCACAGGAAAGACTAGTCAATACGTGCGGAACCAACCAAGCCGCGGGTTTCCTCACGATTTTTTCCTTCACCGTTAGCTTGTGGTATTGCGACTACAAATTCGCAAATGTACGTAACTTTGAAATTAAACAAAGTCATTGGTACATGCCCGCACTCGGGATCGAACCTGGGGCTCTCGCTTGCCAGTCCATGTTTCTACCCACTGAGCTACCACCGCTTACCATCGGCTACCACTCTGTAACTTTGAGTGTCTGAGATAAAAACAATAATGCGAATCATTGTCAGCTCCCCTCACGAGTCGAGTATAGTTGGGGCCGCGCCGGCCTCGGGTCAGCAGAAAGAGGTTAACCCTTCAGCGCGTGTCTTAGACGGCACCTCCTTTTTCGTGTCCTGCGCAGGGTTAACTACACAAAAAATTTATGGCGCTGCCAAGGTGACAGCACGAGCGCTGTGTATTGTGAGGATTGGAAGGGTCGGTATGAATGTCATAAAACGACGGCTCTGGTTAGGTACTTATTTTACTTTGATTATGTTATAAATTACAAATAACTTTGACTAGGACATAGATGATTGGGCTATTGTAGGTTCTTGAGCCTTTTTTGCCATGAATTGAACGGTCAACGTGATGACATGGGCGACGTTCAGGCCATATAAATTAAATTATGGCCCGTCGGCCGACACGGGTCGTGTTATTTCTGCACCTGTCTAACTTTTAGAAGCTTGTGACTTGATATACCTTTGTAGTAGAAAAGTTGTCGTCTTATCTTCTCAACTCTGGTCTTTTGTGTCAGTCTGGAGACGACCAGACAAAATCGCTATCCGAGCTGTTATAAATGATCAAATTAGCTTTTCACGTTATGCTTCATGAAGGATACAGCTGATGCTCTAGAGATAACCTAAGTAAATGTTTCAGAAATGTCGTGTAACGGCTCAGCAGTGCATGGGGCTAACGGGAATAGTCGCAGGCGAGGGACACTCCGCTGAGTAGATCTATGTTTGACACGTAAATTGGACCTTCTGTTGCATCGCATCCGGGTTCTATTTGTTGCCTTTTGTTTTTGGCAATCGAGGATCGAAGGGACGCCGTCTGCCCTTTTTAGTTCGGCCGCCTTTTATATCACCGCATTTGTCTGTTTACTTTTCAACATACGTCTCAAATTTTCTTTGCTTTCTAAAACTGGAAACTTGAAAATACATTGAATATTGATAAACAGATAAAAACTAAATGAAGCTAAATAAAATACATTTACCTTTTTTCTATAAAATATATTTTTTGCCTTACAAACGAAACGTGAAGTTAATTCACATCTCCAGCCTATTTACTTTTCCATTTTCCTTCAGACGATCGCTTCCGCCTGGCTTCAATCACCCGTTTCCCACGTGCAAACACAAAATATCGTTTCCTCAGCGTTGATTGTGTTCAAAACCTGTCCTAATCAAATTTATGTTTGTTCATCTTGAGCAACTGCACCCCTCGCCACGCGGTGATAAGATGCAGAAGATCCGATTGAACTTAAATCACACCTTTAAATCTCTTGAGTGCATGAAATAAAAATGTATACATACTAAGTGATATTATTAACTTCTATTAAAATTACTTCGAAAATCATAGAAGTACAACTATAAATGTTCTGATAAACTATTTTCGCTGTTCAAAGTATAGTATGGCAATTTTTGCACTTTCCCTGTAACAGGTATTCAGTGAGGCCGCAGTTTGTGAAAATGGTAAAAAAAATCCGGTATTGTTTGTATGTAACATCATACAAACAATACCGGAATTTTTTTAATATTTTTTTATAATCAATAAATTAAGTAAATCACTAAATAAAATAAACAAACTAAGTAGTAGGTTGCTTAATTTCGCAGAGTCCGTATAACTGTACGGACTCAAATAAACTTCGAAGTTTATTTTCATAAGTTCTGTTGAGTGGACTTTCTGCATGGTATGTGCTAGCCTCCCTCGCGAAATGAGTCCATTTGCACTTCAATCCAGGTTGTTGGCTGCCGACGACTGCCTTGCTCTCCCGCCGCCTCGTTCGACTCAACACCGCGCCTCATTTACACGAGTGAGCTATTTATACAGGTGTCTCGGAGAGGGTACTCGTAGCTGTCTATTGCATCACGCCAGAAATTATAGAAACTCGGTTACCCTCCGAGAAGCCATCAAACAAGATGAAATGCAAACAAAGACGCTCAGTAAATAAATAGGCAAGTGTGTCTCGGTTTGTTTTCCAACTACGTTCTGCCTCCACGTCGCATCAGTTTCGAGTGCCGTGTGTTCGCATCGAGTTTAATTGAAATTTTAATGGAGCAGGTGCCGTGGGCTTTGCTAGACAATGTCAACACAACACATGTAGCTTACCGACTCTCGAGAGAGCCTCGAGAACGTTTCAGATGTGATTGTTTTAATATTCCAAGCATAATGGTTTGTAGTACAAAATTAATTAAAGTGTAGATAGGTTTCTACACTTTAATCAACTTTGTGCCACACCACGTTTCACCTAAGTACACCTATCGACAGGTACCTACGAGTATCTGCTACAATTTTATTAAGATCAAATATTTACACTTTCTCCCTCCTCATACTTCACCTTCCTCCTTATTCTTTTCTCACTATGGTCTTCATAGTTAAGTCGTCTGCGAATATTATCTTATTTAAATCTGGACAGAAAATGGGAAAATATTCAAGGTTCTTTTAATTTATTTTGCAAATAATAAATAACCTTATTAGTTTGACGTTACACAATTTATTTATCTCGTGGCCGGAGGGCGAACCCAGTGAGTTGTACGGGTCGCGATCTCTCCTATCAGACTTTATTAACCTGCGATGCGATGTTTACAAATTGTGTTTATTAGGGCGCTTGTTGCGCGCAGATTGAACGCGCTCAATCCACGAGCCGGGCTCCGCGCAACTCTACGGAGATTCGCGTTTTATTGCTCAAGGTGATGTTGTTTCTTACCCTCCTGTCAGACGGTTCAATTATACTACGTACACAAACGTAGATAAATTGTTTTTTTCTTGTATTTATTTGCAAATAACTAAGCACAGTAATAAAGGTAATATATTACAAATAAACATCAAACAATTTTTTTTATTTAAACTAGGTGTCAATTTTTAGATAATTTTGGACAAACAACCTTAGTCCTTAATTAACATAGTTTACATAATTATTATAAAACATAGAACTCATGCATTTTACTGGCTTTAATTTCCTACATCATTGTCCTCTAAATAACCCTTTATGTTATTATTTATTTAAAACCCTTATGCACAAAGTGTACTTTACACATTTTTTGAACCTTCAGGAATTTGAGTATGGAAACGTTTACAACATTATTACATTTAAACCAATAATAATAATGGTACAAATAAAAGTAATCAATAATAATAATATCAATAAAAAAAATCGATTCAGGCTTTTCATGCCGTAGCATCTGGCAGTTTAACAACCATATCGTGCAACCGCACTCTTCTAACCATATTTTTTTCGCATCTATACACACTTTTCTCCAGCTATTGTGTCTTTTAGAGACTATTTAAACATCTAACAAAAAAATACGCTCTCACAACATACCTACTTGTTAGTCTGCCCATAGGCAAATAAGTACCCAATAGTTAGGCGGGGTGCGGCGTTGAGTCGTCGCTGTAAGAGTGTTATTGTTGACAGCACGGGAGCGCGTAATGATTCCCCCGAGGGCGCAAATCAACAGCGGAGTTTGTTTTCCATTACAAACAGGGACATAATCTCGCGGCGCGGCTGTAAAGCGATAATAAAAACACGCGCCACCTCGCGGCCGCTCCACACCAGGAAAACTCTTTAAAAATATACACTACGACAAAACACCGACCGAAGTGGCTGCTTCCGGAAGTGCTGAAGCTTCGCAACTGCAGGTTGCAATTACACGGCTGCAATTAATTGAATTATACATAAAAACACAAAATAAAAAGTGATTTATTAAATAAATAACATTACACGCATGGCTTACGTTGTTTACCACACTAGACGTAAATATGTGCGGTGATAAGCAGAAGAAGGTTTGGTATTATGATAAGTTGGCGCTTACCGCTTATGATTATTTTACATAGTACCTATACTTAAGCAATTACACTACAAGGCACTAGTTCCTATTTTATTTATATTTTAAGTATTTTATTATTAATGTATTCAATAATTTTTTATGGGGGTTTTTTTATGTAGCCTATTTACGTCCTACTGCAAAACATGGGCCTTGTCTCAGAAAGAGAGCGTGTGGGCTTAAATGCCACGCCTGGCCACCGCAGATTGGCAATTTCAAGCGCTGAGGTAGTTTAACACCCAAGTTTCGCAAGTTTCGGTGGAAGCGCTGGAAGCGGACCTCACGATTAAGAAGCCGGTACAACACCGGCTTCTTAATCGTGAGGTCGTGTAATCGAGTCGCGGCATGTACCAATTTGGACTTTTTTCTAAGCTATATACATTTGTAAAGTTATACCAGGAGCAGTTACTCCACTCCCTGAGATTGCAGGAATGACGGTAATAAAACTAAAAAAATACGACTAAACCCTACCGGAATTCACCGCATTTCCATGTTATTCCACGAACAAAACAGCTCGGCCGTGTCAGATAATGTGAACGAGGAAATAATAATCATTGAATCTGCGGTGTCGTAACAGCATACACGTGTGCGGCGCCGCCTTGACCCGCGCGATGACTCCGCGCCGCGCGTATCTCGGCCGCAGTGCGTGCACCTCGCCGCTCCCACGTCACACGCTCAGATAAACACTCAGTTCATTCTTACTAGATATCTCGTCCGTAAAAGTCACCTCTGCAGATGACATGCGGGCTCTCAATAGATGAATTTTGATGAAATTTGGTTTATGGGTTAACCCATTACACCAACTTGCACTAGACTAAAACAAAATAATACTTTCTCTCTGAATAACCGACTTACGGAGTTGCCAGCTAAAATAATATATTCTTTGCCAAATACACTTTACGTGGATATAAGCATATTGTCCATTCAAGAAGCCATTGCCTTCGGGTTGTAGGTGTAGTGGAGAAAAAGGCACCGGGAAAGAAAACTCCACTCTGACCATCCACCTATACGTATGATAATATTCCATGATTGCCATCACTAACTTTATATGCGAAACCACTAATAAATTTCTTGGGGAAAGTTCTGCAGTCAGACACACAAACATCCCTCGTTCACAAACATAAAGCAGAGGTCAGCCATCACCAGTCTCAATCGTTTTGGAGGGAGATAGATGACTCGGCCACCACGCCACCATTCGAACGACCTTTAGGTTCGCTTGCCACAAGTGGTCGCCGTACATTTGTACAAACGACCTCAGCTGGAGGTGTTTCATGTGTTTGATGTTCTTGCCTGGTTACCATAGCACAGGGTATCCTATTTATCTTATGCTAGCTTTTGTCAGGGAGGCAGTATAAGCTTAATTGCCATGCGTGCCCACCGTAGATCGGCAATTTCGAGCCCTGTGGTATGTGAACCACTCAGACACTCAGGTTTCCTCACGTTATTTTATTAACCACTAACGAGGAGTATTGCTACTATAACTTCACAAAATATTTATTTATCGTTTCAAAATCCAGGTGTGACTTTTTTTGTATATTTCAGATATTTTACTGGGTAAAGCCCTTTCTGAGATAAAAGGCAAGCCACTTAAGGCATTTACATGAAACATGCGGATAAATTAGGCGCTACTTAAAAACCATTACGTAAGTACAATGTGTGTTTCCACATCGCCCTCTGTTTTCATGGATAATTGTGAAACCGGAGCGTGTGTGTGTAGGTGCGACCGGGATGAGCCGCGGTGACATTTTATTTAAATTAAAAAGTTGTCGGCCCCCGTCCCCGCCCCCGCACCCCGCGGCCGACCGGGATTAAAACCGTGCGGTCGCGGTAGCCGCGTTGATTGCGACTGCTTTGCGCCTACCCACTTAGCTACCTAACAATCTGTATGAGTTAAAAATCTAGACTAAATTCCACTAAAAACACAGATAGGAAACTGTTTATTAATAATTAACACTGATGTTTCTAACCGACTTGCGTAAGACGTTAACAACCTGCACACGGGTGCTAAGCATTATGTAGATGACGGGTGTTAGCCTGTCCACTAATGCATATGAATGAGCCAACTTTGATTGCTACGCCGCTACGGCTACGGCTACGGCGTAGACGCGCTACGAGAGGCTACGCCGCTCGTAGCACTTGGGGTAGCTTGCACATAATATAGCTAACCTAACCTACTTTTAAATTCAAGAGAATGCTTAGTATAGAACAGTTTAGTAAGCTGCAGTTTTCTGCAGCTGCGGCTGCTGTCTGCCAGAGGTCGCGGGTTCAATTCCCGGCACGGGTGGAATTTTTAGCCTCTAAATAGGTTTTTATAATTGAACTTAGCACGGGATATTGTATTTAAAAAAAAATAAGAATATAAGCTGCAGTTTCCTTATAATTGTTGTGAAGCAAATCCTGCATTAGTGTATTAATTGTTGATTAGTTTGCTAATGATTTATCAGTTAATTAGATTATAGCACTTGCCTACTATCGATATAATATTTTACTTTTAGAGTGTTATATTATAGCTGATCACTGGATGGACAATACTTTTTTTTAATAAATTTTTAGCATAAGTTACATGTTAGGCCTCATGAACTAACTTCTAGGAGTAAGTAAAATTCCTAGCCAAAGCGCTCTTCAAACCTACGCCTCTAGCACACCGTAACCTTTTTTTCTTACTGTTTGAAGTTTTTTGTACATTAGTAATAAATTACAGCCCGCAGACAAAGCAAACGCGGCGAGCGTTGCGAATAAAACGCCTTAAAATCGTTGATCTGTGTAACGTAACGCATTTAGACCAAACTGCATATACTTACTTATCCTTATTAACTTCGGATCGGATGAATCACAGAACATTATGTTCTGTGGGATGAATAGACTCGAGTTAATAATGTGTAGTACTTATGAAACGTTTAGTTTATACGTTTATTATAAAAAAGTAACCGTTGAAAAAAAATAACATATTCTGAACCTTAACATACAATATATTATGCACGCAATACATTACACATCTATAAAAAGAGATTCCACACTTAAATTGAGCCCACTAATGAGCACAGACCTCTTCTCTGTCAAAATATCCCCATCAGTCACCTGCCAATTACGTCCATTGCTTTCTGACGGCATCACTAATGTTATCGAGTCATCGGAAAAGCAGAGACGATCACGGCATGTCTTCAAGTCGGTGAACTAAGACATGTGATTCGTGGATCAGTTTTGGAGACTAGGCAAACGATAGGTAGGCTTTTGCCACGGTCGTGACTAAAGACCAAATTGTAATAGGATATTTGAGACACGGTCACTGATAGATCCATTGCAATTGAAAAGAAAAATGTAGCGGCAAATGTTCGGTACAAATTAAAACTCATGACATTAGTAAGAAAATCAGGTCTAAACGTAGACAGCATGTACATTACAATAGTTACCCGGGCTACGTAAAATGCCAACAATTTTAATAGTGATTAAAAGCCTAGAATGGTAAATTGACAGACGAAGAGTCGAATTTTATTTATCGCTTTTAAATCGTTTTCTTGGCGCCGGAGCCAAAGAGCAATTAATATTAAAGGCTTCGGTCTCTCACTCTCCAGCCGCAGAACTTGGTAACTGCAATAAGAACCTTTTATTTATGACCACACTTGCTTTATAAATTCTACATATTTAGGAAACACACGGAAGGATAGAGTTCTTGCACAGACTTACATTAAATCTTTTTAGCCTAACTTTTATTGAAGCGTTACTTCACTTAATAATCCACTGCACCAGCGCTTCCAAAAATTTAAAATGTTACGTTTAATTTCACTTTAAAGTTCTGAAGGTACCTATCGCCACTATCCGATAACATTAGTAATCGTAGGTATGTAAAAATATAAGTATTATGAAGTCTATTTATATGTTTATAAAGTCTATCTATTCATCTTTATACATGTGCTTAATTATTCTATTTGTATATGTTTATAATTATTGTACATATTAATACATAGTTTAATTTAAAAAATATATATTTGACAATAAAATATCACCTCACCGTTTGTGACTACCCCCATCTTCTCCACGTCACCTGTTGGTTGGCTAGAATAAAATACTATTTAGTATTAAGCCCGTCAATTGTACAATCTTTACAGGTACAATAAAGAATTTAATAATAATAATAACATTAAACCAAAACGATATTTGGAGCTTACAAAAAAAAGAGATGTAGAGAATATTGTGATTCGCGGAAACCCAAGGATTTTACTACGGAAACCTTGAGCTTCAGCGGAAACCACTTTGAAAATAGCTGCTCTATAGGTACTTCATACTTGAAATATAAGCATTTCGAGTTTAAAATATTCTTTACATGGTGCTAGCGTGGAGCGGCCGGCTGCAGGGCGGCCGCGGGCGGACCGCCGCGTGTCGCCGCGGATCCGCTAGATTTATGGCTCTGCCCGGCTAAACCAAATTAACTAACGCACTCTTCGCCATGCTATACCGGATTATTTGCGCTATTTTTATGTACTTTTGTGTAAGCATCAAGCCTCAAATCGAAATGGGCATTGCTGGTTAGCAGTGTTATCGTACCTGGGTTTCGATTCTACTCGCATGCATACAAAACGTCCTATAGAAAATGTATCGACGACCATCTACACGCATCTCACAGATGCACGAGTTCTAGGTTCTAAAATAACAATTTAACTGTATATTATGAAGCGAATTTCATAAGACAAAGTTCGGAGTTTGTTTATCCTTTTTTTTTAACTACATTTTGAAATGGTTACCTGGTTTAAGACATAAATAGACAGAAAAAGAATGCTTAAATGCAAAATAAAATACTTTATTGCGTAAAATATTGTACAATTGGCGGGGTTAATACTTATTAGTATTTTATTCTAGCCAACCAATGGGTGACGTGAAAAGGCGATTTGCTCAATGATAAAGTCTAAGATCTTAATTTTGTCAGTTTCTTGTTATCTTTATACTGAGAGTATTTTCAGACCAGTGAACTTGTCAGTCCAGTGACCTATGCTTATTTTCCCCGTGTACTAAATCGTGTCACTTAGAATATTTCCACGAGGCGAGGTTCATTGAACAGGACTTTTCTTCACAGCTGAAGATTCTTTCGTACTCCGCTCGAGGTCGCTGGCGCTGACAGGAATTATGCAAATTAATTGGCAAAAATATTAAATACCCGCGCTCTACTTCCCGGAAGTTACCGCACAAGGGGAGAAGAGCTTAAATTTCGCTTGGACATCTTTGAATTTCATCGCCTACAAGTCACCTCGTCATTTTTAAGGTTGATAAACTGAAATATAAAGGTCTGACACCATTTGAAATTTAAACTATCCAAGCTCCACTTGAGCTAAGAAACTTCTGTCCCTGTGTCCATCGCCACCGTCTGAACGCATTTTTCAAGAGATGGTCAAATGGACATGACGTCTCTGCCTCTAGATGAGTGTATGCCAGATTTACGTGAATAGGTACTGTGTATTCATAATACCACCGGATAAAAAAATGTTGTTACGATCTGACATGACAGATACCTACAAAGGTAACGTCAACAAAAAATTTTAGAGGCACTTATACCTTACTTTCTCAAAAAGGAGTCCGCCCTTTTTAGACTTTATTTGTATTTATGAAGAGGACTGGTACTTACTCGTATTTAACTTACTTTACATTAACTTGATTTAGTATAAGCAAACCAGTCAAACAATCCTGCTACTACTTTTTCTGCATACACTACTTGGCCAGTAATAAACTGTGGTACGTTGTTGGAGTTGAAAAGAAAGCGTAGATAAAGCCTATTATATTTGCATAGTGAGTAGCCACTCGGGTGCCGGCGGCCGGCGGCCGGCGACCGGCAGACCGGCCGCGGCGGCTCGGCGGCGGCGGCGGCGGTGTGGGATACTTTCTCATCTTTATTGGACAATCTCTCGGAAGGACCTCGCTATGTCATTTAACAAGGAACTAGCAGATAGCCGGTTTGATAAAAAATATGTAGGTGGCTCGCCAGGCTTCAAGTTGGATTTGTGAACTCTAACTCTAGAATATCTGACACAATCACTTTTGGATTGTATTGAATTGTACGATTAATAAATGGAGCCAAATATCAGGAGTCCGTAAAAACTATGAGTATAATATCTCGCAGTCGTGAATGCTTCTTCTCAATGATTCATACCAGTATGTGTAGGTAATTTCAAAGACAACAACATAAGGCCTTCTATAGTTATAGTTGTTTTTGGTGCCATAAGTATATGTGTACCAAAAGTATCATGGCTGTACCATTTACGTTAGTAGTTCGAGTAGATTGCCAGCGCTCTTTTGTATTGGCTGCCTCAAAGAGCGGAACACCTGTGATAGGATATGGCGTATAAAGGAGAAGAAGTATATTTTCCAATTTCTAAGCTCCTGAGTAAACTAGAGCAGCGACGCCGGTGGCTAGTTACAGTAAGTGCCGAGCCAATCCGCCCAGGCGCCTGACTCGCATATTTGCATCAATGGCCACCGCTCAATAAAGTGAGAGTGCTCACCTAATCCCTCTATATGACAATCGGCAAAACGACTAGGCATGTTTCAAGATCAGCCGCGTGTGTCTACGCATACATATGGCGAATATAATGAAGGGGCGCACTGCACACCGAGCGAACGAGAGCGATGGAAAGCGAAAGGCTGTAGTTTGGTTAGTGGAAAGCACAAGAGGACTCGTTTGCTCTTGCGTGCTTTTGTTTAGCTGTTCGCTCGGTGTATGTCTCGCTGAATTATGGATAGCAAAATAGGCTAAGTAGCCTTAACGACGGCCGTAAAACGAGCTGAAATATGTCGCTAAAATTGTCCCGTTTGAGACAATGCTCCAGTTCCCTCTAGAATTCTAGTTACAGGATTATTGCGGCCTCATGGTCACTCGCCCCATGAATTCCGCAAAAAAGATAATATTGGCTTCTTTTTTCCTATTTCTTCATTTAAGGAAATTGCCTTCCATATAATGAAAGCATTTATGGTGAATTCCATAAGTCAAGCTTCAGAAAGAGCCACTTTGTGTCGTTCGCTAAATGGCATACAATATCTTTATGTCGAATGTTTTTTGTCTGAGACTAAACGCTCCGCTGCGTTTAGTCTCAGGTTACGAAATCGAAATACGGTTGCGAAATCAAATCTATATCTTAGAGAGCAGTGCATACCCACTTGAATGAAGATAATTTAACCCTCACTAGCGGGAATAAAAATAAACGGGGTTGAGTGGCGCCCGCCGTAGCGCGGCAATCAGGTGGAGTTGTTCTCATGCAGGCGCGGCGCTCGCAGCATATTGAAAATTCTCGCTCGACTTCGTGTAAGACACATGACTCTCCCCCACACGTTGCGGGGGGCCTCTAAACCTGCGGGCGTAGCCGACAATCACCCACCTTACCTGACTTGATCCACTGGAGAACTTGTAAATATAAATAATCGTCGTTATTTTTTCTCTTAGAATTATGTGTTTCATAATTTAAAGTTTTTGCTGAAAAGTTATTCTAGTCATGTGGTGCAAAAATCTGTCGTACAAATCAAGCTCAAACGTTGACGTCACAGCATGCTGGTAACGCTTTATGATGTATGTAGCGATTATTAATATTTGAGTTGACTCGCAAAATAATATTTTCATTTTAATGAGCGTACCTATTAACCGCTTAGTATTCAACGCAAAAACAAAATATAGTGGGAAGTTTTTTATAAAAATATGTAATACTGTTTCGTACAGAAAATAAATCACTCCAATCTAAGTCTGAGGCCAGTTTTTTCTTGTTTTATGTAGGTGCAAAATACTCTCTGGAGTGATGAAGACTATTCTAATGCTTTACGCCTGTGATGAGGCGCATTGCGTTGGTCGCCGGTGTCGTGGCCGCAACGTGCAAGCTCGTCACGCGCGCCATTCCGTCAGCAATATTGTCTAAAGCAATTTGTATGTAAATCAATTGTTGTTAATACTATTTATGCCGATGGTTATTGAGCACTTTCATTACTATACACTTTCGCTAACAAAAACAACAAGTGAAAAGCACTTCTATGCGGAGAGAGGAGGGAGTAAAGTCGCGGGGAGTTGTGGTTGTCGCATGGAACTCTTCTCGGAAAAAACATCAAGATAAGACGTGATCTTACGGAATTGTTAATACGCGACAGGGATTGCCTCGCTCAGAGTTTTATCTCTACGCGTGCTTGTAAACTTTATTATGTAAAGCATAAATACGGGATTTATGAATCGATCCCGTCGTACGTCGTCTTATTAAACGGCCACGAGAACGCATTAAATCAGTAATGTCAATCTTAAGATCGCTGCTTTATGACGACACGATCTAGTTGTGGCGTAGTGACGTTCAAATCCTGGGAATGTAAGCCACACTAATACGCTGCAAAATTATTTTCTTGTACTGAAATAGAGTATTTCGAGGAAGCAGGGCACTAATAATTTCAGTTGAACGTTGACTTCTAGCAGCTAAGTGTATGTTGTATTCAATTGGCAATACATCTTCATTGATAGAGATTCAACTGTCTCTACCTCGCTGAGTAAGGTCTCCATAGCCATCTTAGAACAACTCTGTAGCAGACCGATAGCTGCGGGTTGGAGCAGGACAACAAATTACAAGGCGCGGATTAGCTCGATGCGTTATTTATGGGCAGAGTTTGCGATACGCAAGCGATGACGTCACGAGAGATGTGTGAATGAGATCTCTACGTTACATGCTATATAATGAAGGTAGGTTGAATAATCCTCGATTACTTGCACAGGTGATGGCTTTTTTCTTTGTGCAGTTTAATTTCACTGCCTTTGCCATTTCATTTGCACAAAAGTGTAGGGGGGGGGGGGGGCACAGAGCTCGAGGAATTGATGACGATTATGCCGAAAAGTTCTGACCGGGCCCGGACGACGCAGCATGGACAGGCCCTCCACCGCATGGTTTGACAACCTAGTTTTAGTAGAGGGGAGTTGGTGGATCCAGGCACAAGACCGGAAAGCTTGGGTCTTGTGTTCTGCAGTGGGCGTGAAATAGCTGATGATGATGGTGAATTGCGCAAACGATTCAGATTTTTAGTTGAGCGTTACTTACAATTTCCCTGTTCTCATTTTATAAGAGAATGGAACACTAACAGGAGAGTTGAACAGTGAAGACTATTAGCAGTTGTAGGCTACATTCGGCGCACGGCGGGAGCTCGCTTCTCGGTAAGTTATCGCGATAAGGGCCGCGGCGGATTGTCGTGTATCTGTTGTGTATTACTATAAATCACACGAGAGCTGCGCCCGACTACACTTTGTGGATAACCCACTTCCCTCGCTTTTAGCTCGAGATTGCTCTCATCTGATTCGGTTACTTACGCAAAATATTATTATCATACAACTAAAACCTATCTCATGGAGGTAATTTACATACTTATTGGTATCAGTGTGCTTAACGTACTCTGGATTCAAATAATTACCACCGTAATCACTTTGACGCATGAATGGTAATTCGTTACGCAGAGAAGATAAAAGTTACGCTACGAAAAAATATCATTAACAAAAAGGGAAAATAAAACAAAGCTTTATGGCGGCGTGACTCGAGGATTCAATTTCATCGAATAATCAAGTACAGACAAAGAAGATGGTGCGCGACTTTCATAAATCAAAACAAGAGTAAACGTCACTTCTGGACGGTCGTAAACTCTCGAACCAATTACACATCGCCGCCACAAATAACATTTACTGCCACAGCATGGCGATATCGCAATAAACCGCTTCTTCTTTTGACGGTTTAAAGCTCAATTTCTCTATCGTTTACTAGGCTGTGGCTCCCTTTATTTTTCGTTGCTTGTGTATGTACGGGCGAGGATAAAAGTCCGGTATTAAAAAGGGCGCACAATTTGAATAGGAGTGCGGCCGCGATCCAATTTTGTGATTGCGAGCCCCGAGCCTACGCGGAGCCGACTAGGCCGCTTCTGTAGCAACTGAACTCAACTATGGTTAAACGTTAAATGTGCTACAATATTGTTGACTAAGGCCGACTTAATATCTTTAAAATCGCCATTTGAATTGAACTATGCATTTTTATGTGAATGCGACTTAAGGCACAATTAAGAAAGTCGTGCTTGACGGGCGAAGTAAAAAATTATTGTACATTACACAAATGCCTATCGCTGAACGCAGTTCATAAATTTGGAACAATGAACATGCTGTCTCGAGATTTATTATGACTGTATGAAGAAAATTATTACTGTTATTACCTATCCTGAATCGTCTAGCTGATCTTCGAACGCCTTAGAAAACTGTTAGATGACGAAGCATAAACACGTTTTCTGCTTTCGCCCAATGGACACGTTCTTTTCAGATAGCATTCGCGTTAGTTATTCGTTTTTCGACGTTGCGATGTCGCTGTCCGAAGTGGTTGGCCCATTCTTTGTGGCCAGCTGAGATACTCTTGTTCCACTGCGCCCGGAGAGAGAACGACCACCAAATACAAACATACGGAAGGTCCAACCGTTAAATATACGTAATATCCTACGGTTAACGTTGGATACACACAAGTCGGAAATTAAATTTGGACGAACGCGAATATCCACACTACGTAACTGGACAAGGTGCCTCATGCTCTTTTTATCTGCTTGGAGAAAGACTTGACGTAAAATGCATAACAATTAAATTTTTTTTTACGCAGAACCGGAAAAGCGTAAAAATAAGACCAGAGCTACCCTGAACCTCAGCAATAATAGAATAACAATAAGAACAAAAATGTTTAAAAACCTATTTAGAGGCTAAAAATTTCACCCATGCCGGGATTCGAACCCGCAACCTCTCGCTATCCGTACCAGCGCTCTACCAATTGAGCCAATGGGCGACTCACGGCATCAGTGAAATTTCGAACCTCTTTACAATATTCTCTGTATTACGTACAGGCAGTCTGTATTGCATTACTTACTGCCCCGACTACCTACTTTGCAGTTAGGTTTTAACATCGGAACGATATCACTGTACTCACATGATTACACTATTTTTATTTTTAATGCACTAACCCTTTATTTTTAAGGAACAAATTTAAAAACCTATTTAGAGGCTAAAAATTTCACCCATGTAGAGCGCTGGTACGGATAGCCAGAGGTTGCGGGTTCGAATCCCGGCATGGGTGAAATTTTTAGCCTCTAAATAGGTTTTTAAATTTGTTCCTTAGCACGGGTTAGTGCATTAAAAATAAAAATAGTGTAACAAAAATGTTTTTATTTTTATTCACCAACTAGCTTAAAATTAACATTAAACATTATGTATCATCTTATTTATCACTAGTCTTGTGAGGCAAAAGGGAATGGCTCAGCTAATGCTATTACGATACAAATATATTTATTTTTCTCCAGTAGTACACAAGAACTTTAAAAACTAGCTAAGTGCCCAGCATGAGCTATATTACAATATGATAGAAGACAGAACTACAAAATAGGTTATCAGCGTCTTATGGAACTCCTGGCCATAAGGATCATATCCGATATAACTGCGATAAGTGAAGTAATAGTATCAATAAATAAAAAATACTGCGGAGGAATTATTAATGATAGCCCTCAATGATGCTGCTTGATGAACTGTCTGCCAACTTCAACGAGAAAGGGACTAAGCAGTGGCACGCTGATGTTCTGTACGTCCCCGTTGCGGAAAACGGCTCGGAGCAGCGTTGTCGTGGTACAATTAAGTGTGGTTTCAGCGAAATAGAATGCGGAGCGGACTGTAGCGTGCAACGAGATAGTAATGGTTTTATTAACTGAAAATGTATTCAAATTCCACAAAGAACACTCTTTAGTAGGTGAATTTTCCATGTGTGCTGCGAAAATCCATGTAGTTTCGAACGGAGTACGACGAAGCTACAGTTATCTGACACAGTTCCGTGTTGGAAATACATTGTGTTTAGTTGCCATTAAATTTTTGTATTGCCAATCTTGAAAGACTGCAAGAAAAGAAGTCCCTACATCAAACGAGTAGTAAGAAACAAAGTCAAAGTCGTCTAATTGAAAAGGAGAGCCGTAACGCTCGCGCGGCAGTAAAGTGTCAGGTCGGTTTATAGTATCTACAGTTGCAGCACAGATATATACAAAAGGACTACGAATTTTAGTTAAGCTTGTACACAGAGACACAAACTAAATAATAAATAAATATTCATGGACATATTACAGATCTCGTTAGCCCTATACTAAGTACAACTAAATGACTTGTGTTATAGGTGTTAACCCGACGATAGATTTAATACAATAAATACACAGATAACATCCAAGACTTGAGTCGGGACAAACTAGAAAAGTTCGTTTCGTAGTTTTACCCGGCCGGGGATCGAACCCGAGACCTTCGGTTTTACAGTCAGCGTGCCAAACAGCTGCGCTGTGGCCGTCAACTAAGAATAGCGTTAGGCACAGATATTTTAACAACATTTTGAGATGTGCTAATTAATTTAAAAATATTTTCAATTGTAAAGAGCTGAAGTTCCTTTTGTTAAAGAAGTTAAAAAACATGAGCATTTAAGCTAAAATATATATATAAAGCTAAGTATTTTAACTCTAGATTCTCAGCTAGATCCAGCAAAAATCTCGTCCACGGTTGTTGTTTTTGCTGAGAAGGTGTGAGATCCACAGGTTCCTTTATTAGAAGCTGTTAGAGATCCACGCAAAGCTTGAGGTTAAGAGCTCATCCGTGGGTAGGAAAATTAATAAATATAAGTTTATCTGGACATAAGCTCAAACAAGTAGGCAAATCCTGGATCCGGACTTAAATTATTTATATTGAACATTATCCATTTAACAGGTAAGCACGTAACCGTCGTCATAGACCCCGTCTTCTTTTACCATTGGACGTGACGGGATGAAGATTCAACAGGTCTTGCTTAAAATAAAATATATAAAATTGCATCGGGAATTGGCTGCCTCGGATCTTCTCCACCTTGATCTGTGATTGTCCGCCGAGGATTCCAATCGCGGCCGGCCCGCCCTGCGCTCTCAGTCGTTACTGCGCATAAACAAACAGTTTGCGCTTTTTACACTTTACAGCGACCCTCGTAAAGCGACCGCAGACCCGCCGCATCAGCGGATTGCGCCACCAGGGATGACATGCTTGTACAGTGTCGATACACATGAATGCAAAATTTACCTCTTTCATATATTTACTTCAGCAAATCTCTGTCAAAACTCTAATCGAGTTTTTTCTTACGGTATAACCTTTGTTCCTGGAACGTGATCTTGTTTACTCATTACATGCGTACACTTACCCTCTCTCTGACAGCCTGCTTGTCTAGCGCTGTCACGTCTGATCGCCATGCCGGAGATCGTGGCTTCGATTTCTACTGGGAGTCAGCGTATATTTGCTCAAATGGCCTCAGTCTGGGTGTATTTTCATGTTTGTGATGTGCTTGCCTGGTTACCATATAAAGGATACTATTTTGGGACCAAGAGGAGTGACTGTGCTGTCTAGTAATTATTACTACGCTTGTCTCTACGGTATCATGTTTGTTAACCATTACATGCATTTTCTCTCCCTTTCACAGAAGTCTGCGTTCTGCATTGGCAGGTGTATAGGCTGCTTATAACATTCTACGTCAAACTGACTTATGATCTCTGACAAAATAACTGTCCCAAATAGTGCAAGTATTCCATTTTTTTTAATTACAACTTCGTATATGAAATTACTTTAGTCTGCGTTCGCGACGCAAGTATCGATAAACTCAACCCAATTAGGCACCCCTACGTCCGAGGCATCGTCGACGTATCGCTTTGTCTCGCGATGTCTTTGCCCTATCAGTATTTGCATTTTACTCGCCTTGAGCCCTTACGCTCGCTCAAGACGAACGCTTTATGCCTTTCAGGTAATAACCCCTTTGACCGAACACAGAGCATCTACCATCGTCTTAACACTGGTAAACCTTGGGTGAATCTAGTCTCAAAGTGGTAGTGTATCTCGCCAACTTATCTCGTATTGGAGCAGAGGGCGTGCGCTATTATCTCCCTTGCTATTGATCATTTGCATCTTCATATTTCGCCTTGAAGGCTCTTAGGCAATAAATACCCCTATCCTGGCACTAGCTCATAATGAGTAAAGGGGCGGGCGGTAACGGCCGCGGGGTATTTTTATCTGCGCCGTATGCAAATGAACGCGCACCTTGTTGCCGGCTGACGCCGTGAGGGCGGCAGGGCTGCCACCTCGTTAGCACGTACTGTCGTGAATTTACATACCCTCAGAACGTAGGAGACCATCAACAAGTAACTGCTGAGACTAACTGTTTTGTAACATCATTATCGACACTGTTGTTAAAATGTTTCAAAAACCTATTTAGAGGCTAAAAATTCCACCCCTGCCGGGATTCGAACCCGCGACCTCTGGCTATCCGTGCCAGCGCTCTTTTCAGCATCTGGCTGAAGTAATTTGCATCACTTGCAGCCCCAAGTACCTACTTTGCAGTTAGGTTTTACATCGGAATAATGGAAGAGGAAAGGGTTCGGAATTTCACTGATGTTGGTGAGTCGCCCATTAGCTCAGTTGAAAGAGCGCTGGCACGGATAGCCAGAGATCACGGATTCGAATCCCGGCGTTTTTTAAAGTTGTCCTTAGCACGGGTTAGTGCATTAGAAATAATATAAAATGTTTCATACAACCTTTCCGTTGCATACGGTTTTACAATACGATCCCTGAAGTCGTATTGAGCTGACCAGAGACGCGACTCAAAAATGTGTGACACTGAGATTACTGTAAAATTAACAATAATTTAGATGACAAAGATGTCTTTAATTAGAACTAGTTAAATGCTCGTTCTAGGTTTTGTAAGATTTTAAATTTTGTTAATCAAGAAACTTGGATTGAAATTGCCGCATGGTCACGGGCACGTTATTAAGGTGGGCACGCGTGGTTATTAAGCCCATACTCTGTCCCTCTCTCTGAGAGAGGGCCTGTATCCTACTGTGGGACGTTTATAGGCCACATAAAAAATGAAGAAACTTGTAGAAACTAATTGTGGAGTTTTTATTGAAAAATTTTATAAAAAATGTTTGTGTTAAATTTTTTAATTTTTATTTTTTTTATTTTGCCCACTCAGTATAACTCTTTCAGATATGGATGGCCAAAGATAATGTATATAGACTAAACACAATAGCGAGGTAAGTTTCATCGACCATAATTTTAATTTTTCACTAATATATTTAGGAATGCTCTCGTCCTCTGCCACAACCCTACTAATGATGTTAGGATCACGTAAGTGGCGGGGCTCAAGAAAGCAATTATCGTCGTCGCGCAGTCGGCTGATAGCCGCGGCATAAAGCCTCCGTATCGCGTCTGCCGCCGTTCCGCTGTGTACCGACAGTTAACGTGTTGGCACGACACCTTCCGTGTTTACTTCTGAATGCCTCCGAATTAACACTAATGGCCAAAACATCCTGCCTTTGAGGCTCAAGTTATCTTGTGAAGATCACCTTGTTTCTTCTACCCACTATTAGTAAGTGCTGCAGCGTTTCGTGTTGTAAAACTTTGCTATTTGCAATTAGATGCTAATTTGAAATACAATTTCTCTTTTGGGTAAAGTTGCATGTATAGGAAAGTAAACGATATCAAAGTCAACATTGATGATTCAACAGAACCTGATATGCCATTGGAATCCCTGCTCAAATTCGATGTGCCTCATCAGAACGGAATCAAATAATAGTTGAGTAATTAGAGATTAGGAGCACGGCCGGTGATCGAGGGCCGTTCAATAGGTGTCCGGGCTGGGGCGAGTGGTGGACGCGCGTGGACGCGGCACAAAGATGGCCGCTAACAATCCACGTCAAATTGCGAGCTGACAAGGTGCGGTCGCGAGCTATTGCACACACTCGTTTAGGAAACACGTGAAGCTGTTTGAATTAATTTTTTAATCGTTTTTGATATTCGTTTTATCCTTACACTGTGCACGTGTTTAGATGTAAGATCTTGTAGAGTAGCTCGAATTACAGTATACCGTCTTAAGTTTTTTTTGGAAGAGCTTTGAGTAGTGCTTGAAAATTGGTTTAATGGAATCTTTTGGTTTCTTTTTTAAGGCCTATGGCATACTGCAGGGTCGGGCTGAAGACATTAAGACCATCTTGGTCTTGCAGAAGAAACCGGTCAGAATATTTATAAGCCAGACAGCAGGATTTTATTTGCAGATTTTTTTAACGACACTAATATCCTGACAGTTGCCAGTCAGTACATCAGGAAAAATATTACTAACTTTAAAACTTTAGGTAGCCAACACAAATACTTATATACAAGAAATAAATACAAATCTTTGCGAAAATTTGGTTGGCAAAGACATTTTTAAGGCATTATATAAGTCTCTATGGTCAGATTTCTGAAGGTAAAATAAGCTTGTCAGAAATGCGTCAAACTAAAAGTAAACTTAAGCTATAAGAGAGAAGAAACAAACTTACTTACCCATCTAAGAGTAAACTACCTAAAATATAATTACAATACAATCTTTACTGCTGTTGACACTCGCACCAACGGTAACTAAAATTTAAATAATGCAACTCTACGTGTTCTCTGTCCGCGGTCTCCAGCGCAGAGCCGTCAACGGCGGGGTACCGTCACCAGTTTTGCCGAGCACCGCCGCACTCATCACTGACCTAACGCGATTTGTGTTGGCCCACTTTACTACACGCTCCGAGCTTTAATCGACGAGCTTTGTGTACTGCCTCGGATGGCACATGGCGTTTATTTTGCACCGATTACTTTTCCTACACACCTCCAAGCGTTAAGGCTTTAAAAATGTTGTGGTAGTATTAGGGTGTTACATTAATAGAAGAAAATTGTGCAGGTGTACTTTGCAGTATAGCTTAACGCTTGTCTCCAGTTATGCCTATTTGCATAAAGATGAGGTCTAAATCTTTTTTCAG
Organism: Yponomeuta sedellus; assembly: GCA_934045075.1. Classification (NCBI taxonomy): domain Eukaryota; kingdom Metazoa; phylum Arthropoda; class Insecta; order Lepidoptera; family Yponomeutidae; genus Yponomeuta; species Yponomeuta sedellus. Next base: position 24,937,356 of record OW203727.1, on the reverse strand, counting down.
AGTAAAATCGTCATCACCTTCGTCAGCCATTTGACGTCCACTGTAGGACACAGGCCTCCCTAATGGTTTTCCAAGCTTCACGGTCTTTTGCCATCCGCATCCTGCGACTCACGCTAACGTAACCAGATCGTCCGACCATCTATCACAGTAAAATAATTGTATTGAAAAAGCAGTCGGGTATGAAATTAACTAGGTTTTGTTGTCGGATCCGTTTACCATGTTGGGCGCCAGACTTACGGCCTCGTCATATTCGATGACAGCGCAATAAGACTCTTGAAACACTATATTCAGGATAGCGAAATTTATAATCTTGTAATAATAATTCTCTGGCGCACAAAATTTTGTGATCCGCGTTGGGCACAAGTGGAAATCAAGCCCATAGTCTATCTCTCTGACTGTTACAAATAAAATACTCTCGTTACTTGTTATAAAAAGTCGTTACTGGATAGCAAGTACATAATTTAAAAGATTGAATAGTAATGGATTCCCAAAATAATATAATACATATTTTGTTGATTCAGAATCTAAAATTTTATATCGTTTTTAACTTTACTTTTCGTGAATGAAAATTAATTGGATTGTGGAATTTAAATTTGGTGGACATTAAATTCAAATGGAGTATAAAAAACATCATATGAAAGATATATTCGATATAATCCGTGGTGTCCCCAAAGGTATCTTCTTGAAGTATCTAGTGCGTTACACTTTAAAGTCAACAGCAATAAGTCAATGCACGTTTTCCTCATGCCGCTGGTACGTACAAGTACGTAAATAATCGGGCAATCAGCGGTAACGAAGTGCAAACACGCTCGCAACTATTCACCGCGGCAATTAGGAGTTATCTGTCGATTAACGGCAAAACAAATAGAATATTATCTGAGTAGCGTCGCGCGAGGCACGTAGCATGCCGGAAGCTCCAGCTTTTGTTTTTATTTATTGTGAAATACGTTATCTTTGGTATTGCCTCCGAATTACACACAAGATATGCCTATTGGAATCTTAGGGTATATATTTATTTTAACAGGTCTACCAACACTTTAAGGATGGAGATGCATGATGTTTCCCGTCTTGTTTAAATTGTTTATCGTCTTCATTTGTTTCAATTGTCATATGTAACTGTATAAGTATAATCACATACGTTAAGTCTTACAGCGCATAAGTTTAGACTGTAATGCTGTAAGATTTTGTATGGCATAAAATAAATAATAAATAACACTTTGTGTAATGCGTCACAAGTAACTTAAGTCTAGGCTGAGTCTGAGACACAAAAACTAGTTAGAGGTAAACGCCACATGCGTTACTTTTTAAAACGTAAAATTGAGTGTATATAACACAAAATATAATAAAAAACAAAAGGGCACACATTGTATAACAAGAGGATCTTCAATTAAATGGTCGCAAAATATATTCTTGCGACCATTTAATTTGAGATCAATAAAAACTAGTTAATACATTTTTTATTATGCTTATAAACGTCCCACTGCACAGCTTTCTCTCAGAAAAAGAGTATGGCCATAATTACAATACATAATCATCGTCATTATTAGCCCACCGCTGCCCAACGTTGGGTATAGGCCTAAACGATCACTTCAGTTTATTAAGACAATGTGAAGTAAAATTTCCGATAAAGTCAAGATGGCCATTCTAAGTGAGGAATGTGGCAGAATGAACTCCCTAAAGAAACGATCCCGTCATAAACAATTCGCAACCTGCAGCACACCTTCCTACCTACATTTTACCGCATTACAACAACAGTTAAGGGACTCGTACAGCGTAGTACACTCTTCCAATGTTTTTAAACGATCTACCTAATCGAACCAAAATTAAAATTAAAATCGGTATTTTGAGAAAAGAGTAAATCACCCCACAGATAAATCTATACAGATTACAGCGGGTTTTTTTTCACATTATTGTAATTTCTTGAACAAATAATCAGAATAAAGTTTTTTTCATTTGTTATTTGGGGCATTTTGGTCGTATGCCACACTGCATACCTACATAAGAGGCCTATAAGTACCTATACAAATATACGTCCCACTGTAGGGCAAATACTTTCTCCCAGAGAGAGAGAAAGAGCATTATGGAGTTAACAACTAGCACACTGTGGATTGGCAATTGCAAGCGCTCTGGTATGCCAACACCTTATACACTCAGGTTTCCTCGGTTTTCCTTCAGTTAGCAAGAGGTATTGCCACTACAACTTCAAAAATGTACGTAGCTTACCTCTAGAAAACAAAGACCTTGACTGGTAGGTACATGCCGGTTTGGAATCGAACTCATGACTAAGAAAAAACCCTTTCACACTACCACCGCTACTCGAATAACGATAGCAACTAACAGTTTGGCACGCTGACTGTAAAACCGGTCTCGGGTTCGATCCCCAGCCGGGTCAAACTAGGAAACGAACTTTTCTAGTTTGTCTCGGGTCTTGGTTGTATGTATGTATTTATGAGATACCTGTCGAGATACCTGTAACACAAGTCATTTAGTTGTACTTAGTAGATATAGAGCTAACAAGATCTGAGAAATATGTCTTTGAATATTTATTTCTTTCTTTATTTAACTAATGATTGGGTAGAGGAAATAAAAGTTAATCTTCCATGTAAAAAGTAATTCATATCAATTAAATATTTTGGGAGCAGTCCTAAAATATTTAACGGTTTCGAATTAATTTTTATACTTAAAGCGTGAATGTACATAATCATTTGGACTTTTTCTTCATCTCTACCAGACTAGCCTTATCACTCTCCAGATTATTTCGTCTTGTCTGTATTTAACCTCGAGTGTTGTGGGTCGAATCTTAGTTCCTATGGCTCGTAAAACATAAAGGGACCCTGTCACCATCACACCCCGCAGCCCGCACCCCGGACCCCGTGCCCCGTGCTCCGGTAATGACTCCGCGGACCATAACCAAGTCATCATCACCTCGAGTGTCATTAGGTGAGCGCTGATCGCTCCCGGGTGCATCATTTCACTAATTTTATATCTCAGCCTAATGTGCCAAGTTTGAATTGAAATTTGATATCGCGCAGCATTTCTCATCCGATTTTACAACTGCGCACTGAGCTTTGTTTACAGAAGGAGATAGTGCTAATGTATTCGGAGGTAACGATTAGTTGGGAAGACTCGTTTTAGCTCTAGTCGTGTTTGTTGTGTGCTTAAGATACGATTCGAGGAAATTGTTTGTACTTGATAACTAATTATAAGGAAATATAGAGGTGTTTTGTGATAACTAAGTACAAAGTATTAAGGTACTCGTAAATAGTTCATACGTTATCACCCCTTGTATGTCCCCACTGCTGGGGCACGGGTCTCTTCCTGCATCGCAGGAAGGTTAGGCCATACTCCACCACGGGGGCCAAGTCCATACAACATAGTTCATACAACAAAGTTGAATACTGTCTACAAACATCGAATCATCATGATCTTCATCAGACATTTGACGCCCACTGCAGTACATAAGCCTCCCTCGTAGTTTTTCAAACTTCACGGACCAACCAACCATCGAATAAATCTGAATATCACGCGAAATCCCTCCAAGCATAATGCTATAAGAATTACGGGAAGTTAGAAAAACTGTTTGTTGGGATCGTCATTTGTTGTAAACCTGGTCTTTGCATACGTAATTTGCAACGTGGCACAGTCCCGATTAATGGCGCCAACTCATCTATGAAGACCAGAGTGGGCGAACCACCTTGAATGCTACGGTAAAATATGTATTCTATTCGCACGACGCAACAAATGTATTGAGCGTGACCCTACAGTGTCCATTTGGCCGTAATCCACCAGTTGCTATTCAGCCGGGTGTGGTAATCCGACAACACGGCGACGCACGAGCGAACAAAAATGGCGGTCGGATAGACGCGAGCGCACTGCGCACATGGCACGCGCACCCTGTATTAGCATAATTGAATATTCCATTGTACGTGTCTAATGCAGTTACCTGACGCCATCAAGCGCTCGAATCGCTCCTCATTAAACGAAACCTTTATGTTCGAGACACCAATAAAAGCGCTGCAGCGGAACATAAAGGGTAAGCTGTATAAAGTTACCTGAGGGTGGCCCCGAGCGCCATCTGTCGTTGAAGGGACAATGTAGAGATTTATTGTTGCAGAATGCACTTACGGGGGATAACGGGGATTCAGTTTTTGTCGACTATCAAGTTTCCATTAGCTAATTTCGTATGGATTCGCCGCCTGCCGCCGCCGCTGCCGCCGCCGGTGGAACTTTCACCGCGCACACGTCGGATTGCTATTTGATGAATCGAACGTAAATTTTCACCTCCGGAGCGCCCCGACTGCGTGCGATTGCAAAAACTCGCCGGCTACGACTATTAATTAATGGATCCGGGTGATGTTAGGAAAATGGCTTTGCGATGTTTTCGAGCGACACACACTGATTTATCTCAGTTCCACAACTGTCTCGTGTGGATTCGATACATTTATATTAATTGAAACGGTTAGAGGGAATTGGCTCTGTCATCGCGGAGCGAGGGCCGCGACATCTGCATTATCTTACTTACCTCGAGCGAACCCTCCAGAAATCACTTACTGCTCGGGCATTCACTAAAGTGCATTTGCCGTCCGACCGTCAAACCTTACAATTACCTTTTTCACCCTCTCGGTTAGTTCCAAAAGAGACTCTATCTGCCATGCATGGAGCGTTCCAAACGTTCCAATTTAACTGTTACCTTTTGGAAGTGCGCGCTTCTGAACGATGATAACTTGTATTGGTCTAGTCGTTCCGAAACACAACCTTAGTTGGTATAGTTTCGATTCAATTTCGTTTGTTAATGTCGAACCGGCCACGGACCGTTTAAGCTAAGAGGGTAGTTCACATGTTGGCGGCACTATTTATCAAATTTTATTCGCCGGGGGACATGTGCGGGGGACGCCATTCGCGAATTAAATATGTAGGTACGAGCGCGAGGTGCGTAATGGATGAGCGGCCGTCACCTCGCGGCGCAATTGTTGTGTGCATCTGCGTCCTCACGCGGCCTCATTGGATTTGTGTGAGAAGATTGGATGTAATTTATTCATTGTGCTGCTGCGGTATTGCTCTTGGCAGATTTATTTCTCAATATATGAATTACTCTAAGGGCTTGACTCTTTGGGGTCCGTCCGCAACACACGGAGCGAGCGAAGTAATCACTTGAGTAAAGTTGTCTGCGCTACATCGGTCGGGAGCGACGTGTGATATTAATACGTCGCACGTGTGTCGCGGTGACATTACGCGAGTTGTCCGCGTCAGCGGGTCCTCCCGTACAGGGCACACCGACAGCAGACAAAGTGCATTATGTTTTTCATAAATTGTCTCTGCAGAATTGTTTTTGATCACTTAATGTATAGTAAGGACATGTTCTATCATAACAGATATAGAATTAGGTCGTTACATCATTCTTTACATGATAATAATATACAGAATATATTTTCCTACATTTCAAGCAAAAAAAAACTTCCTTTTGAAAGAAAGAAGAAAAATGTTGCTCAAAGCTGATGGCTCACCAAATACATATGGTTTGTCAGCAAGCAATTAATAAATTGTAATATAATCCCATACCACTTCAGTCGTGATCCACAGAGAAATCGCTCACCGAGGCGGAGTCACAACATAACGGACGGACACATAACACGAGTTGTTGTGCCGACGGCCCACCTATTCACGTGAGTGATGGATTGCGGCGTCGATTACGAGCGGAGAGCTGTTCTTTCATATCCACTAATGGCCCGCCACCTGCCCGCCGCCCGCCCGGCATCATCCCGCCGAACAAGGGTCATTACTTAACCTGCTGCCCAGCGTACGCCACTCATTAATATCGATGAATTTCCGACTTTTAACGCGAGTCAGCTCATAGCACCCTTAGCCGTCAGTGCCAATATGCGGTCACCGCTGGAGAAGTCTCATTTTGTGTCCCTTGCTACTAATGTAGCTACGCATAAGGAGTGTACGTACATAGATAGAAATTGTTTATTAGAACACAAAGAAATTAAATTTGTTTACACGAATATAACTAGGTGATCCTCAGAAGGCAGTGCTGTCCCAAAAGGTATGATACAATACTACTTTGTGGAAAAAATATAACTACAGTCTATTTATTCTTACTTGTCAAATTTAGTAAACCAGATTCTACCCTTAAACTGTGACTTTTTAGTCCAAAACTGCCATATTTCCATAAATGAAGTAACTTGGAACACTCTTTTAGATAACACGATGCCAATTTTATAAACATAGTTCATATAGTTCATGAATTTGCGGGAAAATGTATAGTTTAGGCATCTAATCTCAATTTTAAGGTTAGAATTTTGTTTACTAAATTGGACAAGTAAGAATAATTAGATTGTAAGCAATTGATAAGTTAAATAACGGTAAAGTTTCGTTCACGTCGAAAAATGGATTGAAATGATCAAAGAGTAATCTTACAGTGCTAAGATGGTAAGTAGGTAAACATAGCTGTACGTACAGTTGATAACTACCGCTGTACATTAGTTTTAATTAAATTGACATCGTTAATTCAGTCCTTCGACTGTTACACTAATTTCACCGTGTGTTAAGCATAAGCAGCGCGCGATGGAACGCAGCAGCAATCAGGCGTCAAGTGTGCCGCGCGAGACAGTGGACACGGCGCAATAAATCAGGCCGTGACGTCACCGGACACCTGGCTACCCGGGATCAAACAGTAATTAATCTCCCTCCCCTGGCGCCACCCTACCCCCACCCCCGCGACTCCGTGGCGCCACGCTTCAGGTGACCACTCGATAGCCTACTGAAGTAATGAATATCAGAAATTAATATGATTTTCTGTCACGAATTGCTTTATGTTTCGAGTTTTGGTATATCAGGAATTTGGTTTGAAAGCTGGTAAAAAGATTGTGGTATTTAAACTAAATTAACCCGATAATCTGACTTATAAGTGTTCATAGATACTTTTATTTCATTGAAAAGACTAAGTTTGGAGCTTATTTTGTCTTTTTTTTCTCCAAAGTGATCTAGATTTTGAAATGGACATCTAGTTTGAATTGTATCGTTCATAAAGCCGCAGCTCCTGCGCGACTTTGAATTAAATCATTTCATTTCATTTTAAAAAATATGTGGCTGTTCCTCCACGTTGACGTCTACTGCATTAGAATATTAATTCAGTGATAGTTCCACTGACCTCAATCTCGGCTGAACAGTAAAAAGCTGACAACAAGCGGCTCTATGAAGCTGGACACGTATTTGCACGAGCCATAAATAATTATGCAGACTGCGGCCCCGTCAGCCGTCCGCTCGCATCGGCCTGTAATTAATCTAACCCCACACTTCGACCCCTCGCGTCAACTCGTACAGACAGACCTAAACACTGCTCGCACATGCTATTAAGCGTTGACTAGATTTTAGCGCTCTGTTTCTTACAATGCACTTTCATGAATGTGGGCCGCAGAACAAATTTTTAAATTTTTGTTCAATTCCAGATCATTAGGCTTAGCGGAACGATGGTGGGGATGTTGCGACTCATTTTGATTGAAGGGAGTTTGCTTTTATACCATAAAATACATAACAAAACCATAAAAATATTGTTTTCAGGGTTTTCGAGATTCATAGCAATGTGAAATATAAGGTTAATATAATAATAAAAAACTTATCAGATTTAGTATTTTCATTTAGTTGTAAACGTTTTCTTATAAGGGTGCAGACGCATTAAAAATATGCAAGAAGACTCAAGAATTAATATACGCTTCATACGTTACGTGAGGCACTGATGTCATAGTCTAAGGCCGATTCGTATGGCGCGTTTTAATACTACGTGACTATATTGAATTAGTCTAGAGAATAAACGTGCCACATTTACGTGTCACATTTGTTTACCGTGTCTTCTTCTATTCTATTAAAACATTTTTAGTGCAAGTTTTTCTTTTTAACGGCATTAATGGCTATGTTCTAAAGTAGAATCAAGTTTGTTCTCGTACAGAGTGCTACCGACACCGTATGAATTGATGGTCAACTTCTCTCCTAAACGCATCTATAATTTTATTTTAATAAAGATGGCCACAGTCAATTGTCAGTCTCATCGACCGTGCAAGCTTACTCAAGTGCTTCAATTTGGAAGCCATATTGAAATGTGTGGACGGTATTCGACCGGTCCATGCCCTCTCGGCCATCTGTCGCGGGCGCGGTGGATCTGCCAGTGAGCTCATATGTCCGCGCGCGCAGATAAATCATCGCCCGCTCCCGCCGAGATATGAGCCTGGCCAAGGCGGAGACACACCTGGGTTGGGTAATGTCTAAATTATTCACTCTCGTTTGACTGATTTGGTATGCTACGGCTTATGTAGTTGACTTTTTTTGGTCTTTTGACGTCCTCGTCTAAAACTTTGAAATGGACAATAAATTACTTACATACAAACAACAACTTATGCATGTATGCCGGAGAGGGCAGCATGGCTGAATGTGAGGAATAAAAGCTCTTTTTTAATTATATTTTCGGGACACCTTGACTGGATTTAAAAGCGATTTTATTTTTGTAGGGGAGGAGAGAGATTTTATTTTAGAGGAATAGCAAAGGGGAAGATACACAGTACCCGAAAGCGGCGTGCGTGCAACGAGTTATGAACGTTGATGAAACGAAGGTGATCTGTCAGGATCGTGGCAAGTGGCAGTCCCTGGTATCTGCTTACCCCTCTGGGATATAAGCGTGAGGTTTTGTTATGTTTATTTTGTAGGCTACCTCAATGCTTGAAATAGCCAATCCGCTTGAAATTGACGTGCGTAGCGGCCGCGAAGGCTGCGGACCTTGTCCGAAGCCCCGCTGCACCCGCCCTGCTGCCTCAATTTATACGGCATTCGGACAAACCTCTTTCTCCACATCAACATTAATGACATTAAATTAATGATAATAAACTAATATTTGAGATAGATTTCATAGTTTTCGTTTGTTCCGAGTCACCACATCACGGATTATAGTGGCCATAATGATAGCCGACCTAGGAGATGGCGTCACAAGAAGATGAAGATTATTTAAGAAGAAGATGAAGATGAAGTTATTTGTAATCAAGTTATTCCGGCTTTCCCATAAAGAGAGGCAATTGAAATTCAAAATAAGTCTATTGGTCAAGACGTTAAAGTTGTGATGTAATTCTTTTAAAATTAAGTTTTTTTTTATTTTCTCCGGACACAAATCCCTTGCATTAGCTTTTAACTAACAGCTGGCCCACTGATGCCGTCTCCTCCAAGAACCGTGGTGGAGTTAATGAAGTTGTTTTACGTATCTGTCCTAGCATTCACGTGCCTGTTTCTAATAGTCATCTAATGCATAAAAATGTCGTCTCACAGTGTTTGTTATCCAACTCCTCCGAAACGGTTTCATCGATTTTTATGATTTCTTTTTGTGTATTTCTGGCAGAACCATATTTGCGTGGTCAGCTAGTATAGTAATAATAATCAAGAACTCTCAAGACATAGGTAATATTCGATGTTAGTAGCGAGTGCATACTGCCGGTGTGTCCCGAGGCTAGTTGCAGCGCGAGAGTGGATCGCAGCGGTTTGATTGCGGCGCGGCGGCGGGCGCGGCGCGGCGCGGACGTCTTCATGCCGCCGATATTGGGCCCGTGACTTATTGCAGCACGCGGCGTCGCTCGCAGCTGCTTCAGATTCAGACATACATTAACTTACGCCCGTATCCCGAAGAGGTATCCTTTGAGGTAGGTTTCATACGATTTTTTTTCAACTTTTTCATCAGCATCTTAAAATTATCGTTGTCTATGTTCGCCGATTACGCGCACATTTTATCTCACCTTTCGCCCAATTTGTTCTCTCCACGACGAACTTTTATTTCAACGTAAAAATATATTAACAAAAAAGACAGTGTCTTGTTAAAAATTAAGATTAATTATATCCGAAGCTACTGACACTATCGGATATTTAGTAGAAATTGGGGCATTTGATCGGACATCATAAAAAAATCTTTATAGATAACTTGCGTATGTTGTTGTACTTATGCAAGTTACCTATAATTACTTCTAGCTTCCACAAAGCCCTCATCACTGGTCCTGATGTCAGACTAGGATATTATGTGCTTTGGTAACCAGGCAAGGACACATCACAAACATGAAAATTCACTCCAAGTGGGGCTATTTGCCCGGTGGCCTCCAGTGAGAATCAAACCCATAACCTCTGTTCTGGCCGCCAAGCGTATTAATGGCTAGACCAACTAGGCGATCAACTAGTTTAACTACACATGTCTTTACTAATAAACTCCTTTCTAATGCCAACATGAACCCTTTCGTACCTTTGACAACCCGTCAACGGCTTTCCAACCACCCTCTTTGTCATTAAAGCCCGCGGTAATCCAATCTCATTACCTGCTGTAATACGGGGTTCAGTTAATTAGTCTCGCAGTAATATAGCGCTCTTGCGTTTTCAAATAATATTCGCATTAAAGTGCTGTTAGGCGGATGGTGGCGGCGCCGGGTACATATAAACAGAAAGTACGGTTTGACTCACTGTAGTTTATACTTTACATTATAATTAATTGCACACGTAAAAATTAAAGATGGGCGATTGTGAATGACATCTCTTTTCGAATCATTTGAAATTACTAATGTTCATTTTCGAAAACAAGATTAGTAAATTACTAATATTCATTTTCGAATAAGTTTTACTAATATTACTAACTTACTAATCCGCGATAGCGCGAATGCGACTGTCGAGAATCGAGAAAACTGTGACAGTTTCGGAAATAAGTGCTCATTTCGCTTGCTTTAGTGATAATATTCGAAAACACTACTACTGACGAAAAGACGTTAGTTATTTCGAAATTCATATCGGCCCAATTTTCGAAAACGCTTTAAGTCTCGCGATTTTCGAAAACACGATTCGTGGCGGAATGACACGACTTTACACGAGTCGCGCGCGTTTTGTTTGTTCAATGCTGTCTTCACAATATTGTTTTCGTGCAAATGAAAGAGCACTAAATTAGTAACTTTTTTTCGAATAACAAAGAATATTTTCGACACATTTCAATAACTACCATTTACGAAAATTTCGAAAATGTTTTTCGAAAACGCCCATGTTTAGTAAAAGTCATAGAGGAAAACAAAATGTATAAAATAAAAGGTTAACATAGCGAGTGATGTGGTGATCGATCGAGTGCAACCCTGTATGTCCCCACTGCTGGGGCACGGGTCTCTTCCTGCATTCCAGGAAGGTTAGACCATACTTCACCACGGTGGCCAAGTCCGGCTAGGTTGAGGATTGTAAGACAGTGACGGGCCTTACTGCCAGAAGTTATCAAGCCGCCCATAAGGCCTCTGACATGGCTTAACGACTGCCATTACATGACTGCCGGCACCCACGCCTTAACATGCCTTGCTAAGCACCGCGCCTGTTGTTGCGTAACTCAAATGACAGAACAAACTTGGAGCGTATTCACCTTTTATTACACATCATCTTAATCTCTAATAGAAGATAGTAAGTATGCAGATAAATTAGGAGTTTCAGGTTTCCGTAGTTTTTCATATCATTTGCTTGCAACAATATTACAATATCAAGGTGACTAATCTACGTAATGTAAATGAATACTTGTATTTCTATGATGCTCTTGGTTTTTTTTTTAAATGCATGTAAAAGAAATCCATTTATAAAATGTGCTTTGTTGGTTCTTTCGTTTTGTAAACTTGTAATACTGTCATATTTGTTGTTTTTTTTTATGCTTATGCTGTGTTTTTTAGTATTGTGCCGTTAAATAATTGTTTTATCTATATATCTATAATTTCAACATACTGTGACCATGAAGCACGAGAAATTTGGCAGTGCCGAGCGACTTGCATCGTTAGACAACTGCTCGCTTTCCCGTATTACTGTAATTTAAAATTAAATGGCCTAGCGAGATTCTCAGTGGACTATCTGTGCTTATGATCTGGGCGGCAGGGGCGGTAGGGCGGCGGCACACGTCGCTCCGACGGCGCAATAAAGCTGACGCGCGGTTATGAGCCGGCACGAGGCAGCGCTGGGCTCCGCGGTGATGTCATAGCTCGCGACACCACTCCAGACAAAAACCTAGACGTAATAACTCATAAGCAGTACTTTTAAAGTCGTTAAGTAATTACGATCTTAATCTGTGTATCTGGATTTAAATTGAGAAAGTACTTATGGCATGGTGATTAGCTCTACAGTGAGGTTACACCTCGTGATATTTTTGGAGAATCAATACATACCTGTATCCCACGCCTCCTCACGCCTGTATCCCAGAAGGGTAGGCAGAGATCAGGACTGCCATTTGCCACGATCCTGACAGATCACTTTCGCTTCATCAACGTTCATAAGTCGTTGCACGCACGCCCGCCTCTTCCAGATACTTTTTTTCTTTCCCTTTGCTAATACATCCCCTATTTGGTTGATGTATGTCCGCCTGGGACGTCTCTTACCAGCCCTTCCACTCACATTCGCAATATATATTTGTTTCGTCAATCTTTCTTCCTTCATCCTCTCAACATGTCCAAACCGACGCAACATTCCTTTCTCAATTCTAGTCACTACATCTTCTTTCAGTCCACAACGTTCTCTAATCAGACTATTGTGTATCCTGTCATTCAAAGTAATACTACACATAACTATTACGTAATAACCCATAAATTAGTAATTAAAACTGTTTCTATACGGATTTATGCTCGTTTATTACATTACAATTTTCCGACGTCTCGGCACTTTTTCAGGTGCCGTGATCCCGGATGACTGAGGCATTAACGGTTAGTTTACTACCCTCGGCAAAAATTACAAAAGTTAATTATGAAGTTACGTTCCAAAATAGGCAGACCAATTATTTTTTATATAAAGTCAACAATATTGATTATTAGTAGGTAATTGATTAGTGTTCATAACTTAGTGTTCAGAATATTCACAGTTTTAAAATATTTAGGGAAATACGTACTGTATCGTCATGAAGCCCGCTGTAGGTACTTTATCTAAGAGAAGTCCAAAGTCTTCTAGTGTAATCAGTAAGTGGCGATGTCTTCCACGGTAACAATAAAAATTAGGACAAAGATCAGAAATGTTAGTTGACCTACAATCTTGATACGTATGCGAAAGTTTGAATGTTTAGATGATCTCATGATTGACGTACACTCTAGGATAAATGACTTTACTGATATAGATGGTGTACAAACATAACATGTAGTTAATTAAAATTTCATTGAGATTTAAGCAAAAAAGTAATTTATTGCAAAAGATTAAATGAATGATCTTAATATTTGTGATCGAATATTATATTTTTGAATATAACGAGGAACCAGTTAAATTCAAAAACAATAGCCTTGAAAATATTTTGAATATACTGAATTTAATGACTCAATGTTTAACTGAATCAAATGTTTTTATTGTCATTGAAATGAAAAAACCTATTAAGAGGCTAAAACTTGAAATGAAAGTTAACAAATCTGAATATTTAAATGATTTTTTTATAGATTAGTATCCGAAGTTTCATAAAAATCTGAAGACCTAGCATTTTTTCGATTGAAATAATTCTTATCCAAAACACAGCAAATATTTTCCTACGCCAAAAATTATAAATATTAGAAAAAATTACAAATATTTTTAGTAGTTAAACAAAGTGATTTCACAAACATAATTATGAAATATAAACAAATTTGTATGGGTGTAATTTTAAAATAAATGTTTTTAAAAATCATATAATTTATATTAGTCATACGCGAACTACCTATACTGCTACACAAAGATTGTTCTTCCACGAAGCCAAAGAAAACATTATTTTTAGAAATATTCTTAAAACATTTGTCAATAAAAGATGAATTAAGTAAAGTAAACAAAATATGCTTCATGGGTTGCTCTCATCCCTAGCGGTTCTTGAAAACCTGTTTTCTGTGGGGGAATTACACCATTCGTATGCGGTGCTGGTGCCGAGGCTCTATCCTGATGACGTCACTGCATTGCTTCCCGCGTGAGGTGCCACTCCGGGCCATAACCGTCTTACAAGCCGGCTCTAATTAAACTCTAGCTATGTCGTTCACTGCCTTAAACCTCTTTGAGGTGCATGCAGTATCGAGTATGTCGAGGAATCTCAAGAAGTTAAAGTTTCAAGACGTCTAAATTTATTTCAGGCTTACTCACAATTGTACATTCTACTTCTTAAATCACGTGTTAATCCCTGCCTTAAAACTTAACAAAAATATTAAACGCCCCAAAAATCTCAAGAATACCTTTGGCGAGCCGCGCAGACCACAGAGCTATTAATTTCATGGTAAACTGGACATCGGTCCACGCGTGGGGAGGCCTGACTGATGGGCGTCCTTAGGCGCGCCCCGAAAAAGCCCTTACCTTCTAAAACTAGTAAATAGTCGGATTAACTCCGCACATAAATCACGGAGGAGGCCCGATGCGCAACTTTGTCCACTGATAACAATCGCCGTGTGAGTCAAGAGTCACAGAAGATCTTTCGCATGCTGAACTATATACCCTCTTAAACAGCGGAGGCTTAAAATCTATGTTTTTGATCGGTATTGCAACCGCCGGGTATCAGGAAGTTCACCGCTGAAAATTGCGCTTCCGCCAACTAAGTGAAAACAATGATTTTTGAAAACGTTTGTCTTTTGCGACCGTACCGTACGAATGGAAACGAAAAACTCGCAGTCCGTCGAATAAACATCGCTCGCTTTAGGCGTAACGTTTATTGTACGCAGTTGTTCGGCTGGTCTGTTTGTTTTACCTACTTGCTAAGGTCTACCTGCACCCTGACTTTGTTCACGTGTGATTCAGATCAACAAATCCTAAGTATTTTAAAATCTTGGTCATGGGGCCACATCAAAATCCGTTCAATTGTTTAGGTGTCAATCAATCAGCCCATATATGCGGTACCGCTGAACAACGTGGTCACTCACCAAGGTGCGCTACCTATTTCTGATCTCGGTCAACCTCATCCAAGTGCTATCTGCAATCTGACTCAGATTGTCGTGTAAGTGTAATTGTGCCAAAACCAAACAAGAATAGTTTGATTGTGATATTAAATATAATATGATAAGTATTATACTATTTTTATTTTAATGCACTAACCCGTGCTGTACGTAATACAGAAAATAGTGTAAAGAGGTTCGAAATTTCACTGATACCGTGAGTCGCCCATTGGCTCAATTGGTAGAGCGCTGGCACGGATAGCCAGAGGTTGCGGGTTCGAATCCCGGCATGGGTGAAATTTTTAGCCTCTAAATAGGTTTTTAAATGATAAGTATTTTTCTATGGGCTTCACTTGGATGTATACTCCTAGTGACTCCTCCTGGAAGAAATCTCTTACAGAGATAAGCTCGCCTTTGAACATGTTATTTCTTATGTAATGTCCTTTTTAATGTTTCGTGTGAAATAAAGTATTGATTGATTGACCCTCTGTGTACTTCCAAGTTTTGCAGCTAAGGAGTCGACCTGACTGTAGGTAGTTAAGTTATGACCTTCCTGTTTGTTGGTTTATCTCCGGCTGTTATTATTCACCTCGTTCCCGCACATGTGATAAACACATCGGTGTACCAACTTTGAAGAAATACAAGAAGCTTTGGCGGTTCTTAAATTACGTTTTTTGTCTTGTCTAACAATAATATTTACACGGTCTCCAAGTGACGCATTAATTAGTCCCATGCGTTATCCTGCTCACTGTTTTATTAAAATAAAAATATGGAAAACTACGTGGTGTAATACCGCTATGAAATATAAAATGTTAGCTTTCGATTTGCAATAGATTTAGCAATGAGAAGTAGTTGTCAAGCTGATACAATCTAATGTTTTTCTATGCCTCAGTGGCGCAGCGGCTAATACGCTGACTGTAAAACGGAAGGTCTCGGGTTCGATCCCCGGCCGGGTCAAAATGGAAACGATTTTTTCTAGTTTGGCTCGGGCCTTGGATGTTATCTATGTATTTATTGTATTAAATGTATCGTCGAGTTAGCACCTATAACACAAGTCATTTAGTTATACTTAGTATAGGGCTAACGAGATCTGTGTAATATGTAGATGAATATTTTTTTTAATTTTTTATTTATTTTATATGCAATTAATCTGGATTTTTCTAATTATATTGTATTTATTTTATCTTATAGTATATAAAATACACGTACATACGTCAAGATATTACCCTTCAGAGTACCTATCCCTACTGTGACAGCCAGCATGACATCATGGTGTCGACGCCCGCCCGTCACGCTCGCGCTCGCCGATTTATTTAAAATCTTGCGGGATCCATCATCGTGTAATTAAATCATTATAATTAGTTCCCGCAAACGACGTTATTATCTGCCTCTTCCTTTATTAATTCCTTCCTCCTGAAGGGAGCAGCTCTCGGCCCCCGCCGTGACAATTAAAGGGGATCCTTGCGTCCGAGAACACTTGAGCCGCCACAATTTTTTTATGTTTTAGGGTCTCTTAGGTTGTACAGGCACAGTTTGAGACAAAGTGGTTCGTCTCTTGTATTGTATGTCAAAGTCAAGGTAAGAAAAGTATCACTATAAAACAAAATGTTTACTCAATTAACTACAGTGCATCTAGTTTTATAATTAATAGATTATGTGGAGAAGATGTAAAGCAAGGAAACCAGCTCTACATTTATTCTTTTCACAATAGTTTTCAATACTAAACGAAGTTTCGTCTAGATTTTGGATGCAGATGGCAAAGAGACCGTGAGAGATGGATTTGGGGGGAAAGGCCTATACACAGCAGTGGGTAGCGGGGGGCTGATGATGATCGTGATGATGATACTCGATGAACAATGAACATATTCGAATCCAAGTTGTATGAGCTACGGGAATACTCATTGTATAAGTGAAGCGTAATCCTCATTAAATGTGTTCGCCCCAGACACTACAACTGTTATTATAATTTGTCGTCTCTTCTACTAATTGAACAAATACTTACTTATACCGTCTGAGAGATAAATTGACACTATTATTATAATTAATTTGTTTATTCCTCAAAACAATTTTGAAAAGGCGTACTTAATGCCAAGTAGACACTCAGTCGGTCACTTGAGCTCTGGACGTTGTAAAAGCCAAATTTGGTAATGAGAGAAGTTCGCGTGCGGCATGAGGCTTGCGTAGACCTTATGTTTAGGCTTTAAGTGACATTACACAATTCTAAATATAGGCCTGACTCAGCTATGTAGTAAATTAAATTTGTCATTGTAAAACGTGTGCTTCGAAAAACCAGCTTGAGTGTGGGTAGTGAACAAAAAGGTGTGCCTACTTCTCTCCGGGTTTTTGCTACATAAAGGTCTCTTACGTCCAAATTCTAGTTTAAGAATTTTACTTCATTATGGTATGGTACAACACAATATAAATACAAGAAATAAACATACACTTGGTGCCAAAACTTGGTGGAGTGGGGACATACAAGGGTTGATATCGATCGAAACATTTTGTGAAGTTTAAAAACCTATTTAGGGGCTAAAAATTTCACCCATGCCGGGATTCGAACCCGCAACATCTGGCTATCCGTGCCAGCGCTCTTCCAATTGAGCCAATGGGCGACTCACCGGCATCAGTGAAATTTCGAACCTCTTACACTATTCTCTGTATTACGTACAGGCAGCGACATCTGGCTTAAGCAAATTGCATCACTTACAGCCCGACTACCTACTTTGCAGTTAGGTTTTACATCGGAATGATATCACTGTACCCACATGATTATACTATTTTTATTTTTAATGCACTAACCCGTGCTAAGGACAAATTTAAAAACCTATTTAGAGGCTAAAAATTTCACCCATGCCGGGATTCGAACCCGCAACCTCTGGCTATCCGTGCCAGCGCTCTTCCAATTCTGATGTCCAGATGTCGCTGCCTGTACGTAATACAGAGAATAGTGTAAAGAGGTTCGAAATTTGAAGAGCGCTGGCACGGATAGCCAGAGGTTGCGGGTTCGAATCCCGGCATGGGTGAAAATTTTTAGCCTCTAAATAGGTTTTTAAATTTGTCCTTAGCACGGATTAGTGCATTAAAAATAAAAATAGTATAATTTTGTGAAGTTGTAGAAGTAATACTATTCGAGAATGACCTGTGAAGGAAAATATGAATGTTGATATACTCAGCAATTGTGACTGACAATCGATGAGTATATCAGCTCTCTCAAATGAAATCCCTACTCTCAGAGAAAAGGGTTAGAGGTTCGTAATTTTTGTTTAGAGAAAAAAATCCTCCATCCAATACTAAGAAATCTCTCATCTAGTAGCAGCAAACGAAACCCTCCACGTCAATTGGTACTTGTTCTGAGAGTTTTTTACCGTCCTTAAGACGGCACCTCGCGCTGGCCCCGGCAAGAGGGGCGTTAATTAGGGCCTGCTTCTTTATTGGCGCGATTTGTCTCGCATACCTGCGGGAGGGACCGTGGATTCCCCAACAAGTGATCCTTCACCGTTTTTCCTACAATCCAACTTGAGGATTCTAATTGTGCACACAAAAAATGATTAATACCACAGAGGCTGGTGATACGTTTACAAAAATAAAGAGAAGTTTCACTGAAAAAGTAGAAACTGGAATGTTTATCGAAAATGTGTCAATATTTTGCTTCCAATTTGTTAATGAATCATTGTTGGAAATTCCCAGCTCCACGCCGAATTTGGCTGCATAATCAATGAGGTCATCGATCAAATCTGTGCTTTAGCGACAAAGTGCCAAGGTACCTAATCTTTTCAAGTTTTGTTCAAAGGCAAAAATCGAATCAAAGCTCTCTAGGTCTATTAAAAATAAAAAGGGAGTCGACATAGATTCGCTTGTATGGAAATAATGCGTAATTTTTCTTTCACAGCCAAATTTGTCCAGCAATGACTGAATGATCCAAATTGGTGTTAATCAAACGCACAAAATATAACAGCCAGCCTCGTAGCTGGTCGTGTTTGTGTAAGTATGCCCAATGACCCGCTCAGGCAGTTCCCAGAGGCGCGACAATTGGTCGAATTGACCGGTATGCGTGCGCGCCGCGCCTGTTGATCCCGCACATGAGTTAATTGCGCGCCACCTCAGAACACCGACGACTGAGGAGCTCGTAACATCAGCGATTTTTTCTGTATTGGCTCTTCAGCCAGTTCCTAGCGCCACAGAATTGATCGATATGCATGCGTGACTTCGCACATGTGTCGATATCGCGTTACCCCAGAACTCTGAGAAATCATGACGTAACTGGAGTTTAACAGTATATTTTTATTATTATTATTAGTATATTATTAGTATAGCCTATATTTTTAATTCGTCATATACACATTGAGTTTTTAGAGTATCTGGTATCATGGTCTTTTAGATAGATAGTATCGATTATAGATAGATAAAATATTCTTTATTGTACACAGAAATCTCACATTCTGTCTATGTGGCTGAGCCAGTGGAGTCTTGCGGGTATAGCTTATCCGATGAGATATTTTGACGTCCCAAGTATAACTGGAAAACATATCAGAGAGAGACCAGATAGGTGATTGGAGTAAAAACGTCTTTTGGTTGTAAATGCCATGATCAATTCTGGGTTGCTTAGCTACAGAGAATGCATGTTTAATTAAGCAAGACGCCTAACATTAGCTCAATATCGTCTCCACTGCTACGCTGTTGCTTCATCAAGTCGCGTACTAGATAGAGCTTGGGCCAGTAATGGACCTTAACGAGCTTGAGCGTGAGTCACCGTGAGTCAACCGCTCGCACCGCGGACCACTTGACCTGCAAGCGACTGCAGTGGTCGAATATTTATACAACATTCTGGCAACTACATGATAATATTCAATATGGCCGGGTTGCCTTGGAAATGAATAACGACGCAGTTTATCTGAAATCGCACATCTTTATATTGGGAAGATGTCGTACGTTGCCGTAGCCGTTATCTCGGACAAAGAGAAGTGGCGGGTACTGCATCTTGGTCACTCTAGAAAAGCAAACGTGCCGTCTAGTACTTACTGACTATACTTGGCTAGACACCTTTCGCCAGGTTATTCAATCATACGGCTGAATAACTTTCAGCTCTTTAATTAGATGTCGCCGTCTTATGAACAAGTGAATCCGACGGCTTATTTTATCAGTTTATAAACATCGTTTAAGCCTACTGCATGTAAGAATATGTCACAAGTATAGTCTATCTATAGTAGGGGAAAGTTACTGCATGCAATCTAATATGGATATCGTTATCAACCCTTTGTATGTCCCCACTGCTGTGGCATGGGTCTCTTTCTGCATCGCAGCAAGGTTAGGCCATAATCCACCACGGGGCCAAGACTGGGTTGGTTGAGGATTGCAAGACAGTGGCAAGCCTTACTGTCAGAAGTAATCAAACCGCCCGTAAGGCCTCTGACTAGAATTGTACCGTACAGTACATAATCTATACTATAAATAAATTGTTTATCTGTATCAACAGCCAGAACTCAAGATTCAGAACATCTGTTGGGCCGTGATTTCTGTCGCCGAGTGAACTCGAGTTCCGAAAAAATAAGTGGATATGGTAGAAAGTAAACCAAAACTTATGTTTGCGTTTCTATTTAAGATTTATTTCCCTGTAGACACTGACCGCGAAGAATCTATATTTAGATTCTGAAGTATGACTACGTGACTACCGCAATTACTTTGAATAAGGAAATTGGCATTCAGTATACGGTAGAGTTTCATATTAAAGAGGTGTAATGTTTAGCTTGGTTAACAATATAGCTGTAGGGTAGTTAATGTTATTGATAAACCAATCAGTCAACCAGTTACAATAGCGATCTTCGACTTCATATTTAAAGTGTCTGTTAATAAATCTGTTACGAAGTTGAGCTATCCGAAAGTATTGTAAATATTGTCTGCCTACCCCTCCGTTACCCAGGCGTGAGGTAATGTTACGTGTAAATATTGTTAACGGTTTTATTTTATTTATCACTATCCCGGATAAATAAAATAAAACCGTTAACAAATTGCCGTGGTCCCAGATGACATCCGGGACCACGGCACCTGAAAAAGTCCCGAAACGTTGGAAAATTGTAAAAAATGTAATTAACGAGCATAAATCCGTATAAAAACAGTTTTAATTATGTCTACTGCTCGTGTTAACCTTAGAAAATACTATAAAACATCAAACTGAACACTCAAGTAAAACAACATAGTTTAAGCGTTCTTCAAACCATAATACTCTCAGGTAAAAAATGTATGGACTTGACAACCAAACATGCTCATCGCGAATATGTTAAAACAAATGAAATGTTGGTCTAGCGGTATTATGTCTGATTACCGCGCCGGAGTCCGTGGGTTCGATGCCCACTACAAATGGCCTCAGTCTGGCTGTATTTTCAAGTTTGTCCTTGACTGGTTACCATCAATAAGTGACTGTGTCGTGTGCAACTTAGATGCTTTTTATTCCTTTATTATATTAGTAAAAATGTCTCTCAATAAATCATAACGATTATAATAAACACACCAAAATTTACAAACAAACAATTTACTTAGAAATATCCAGACAGACCTTCGTCCATCATCAGTATTAGCGAAGGGCATGATAATAAGTACCCGCGCGTGCATGTAGTGATGAATGTTGACTCGTTACCTGCACCATGTTACAAGAAAATTGATAGAGTTGGTAAAGCGCAAACAAGATTAGCTGTAGATACGAGGGCTGCTACTTATGTATGCGGAATAGAAAAAATAAACAAATGTATATGGCTAAATATGCTTTTATTGTTTTTAAAGTATTCTCCACTATGATCGATGCACTTTTGCATTCGATCAAACCAATTTGTAAAACACTTTTTCCACTCTGATTGGGGTATCTCCAAAACGTGCTGTTTGAACGCATCTACGGCATCTTCACGGGTCGAAAATCGTTGACCACGTAATTTATTCTTTACATTTGGGGATAAATAGAAATCATTGGGAGCCAAATCAGAGCTGTACGGTGGATGACCCATCAATTCAATTTTTTGACCATCCAAAAATGTAGTTATTTCCTGAGATGTATGACAGCTGGCATTGTCATGGTGAAGTTTGATTCTGCGTCGCCGGTTGTTTTGGCGTATTTCTTCAAATACTTCCGGCAAACAAATGGTCGTGTACCACTCCCAATTAACCGTTCTGCGATTCTCCAGTGGTATTGTAGCCACATGGCCATTAATATCCAAAAAGCAGGCCACCATTTGCTTTACAGTGCTTTTTGCACGAGCCACTTTCGTAGGGTTCGGCTCATTTTGAAACCCCCAAACTGTTGATTGTTGTTTAGTTTCGGGATCGTACGCGTAGATCCAGGATTCGTCACCTGCGTAGATATTATAAACAGATTTTGAGTCGCCTCCGTTGAAGTTTTTTAAGGTTTTCTTGCACCATTCGACGCGAGCATCTTTTTGATCCTGAGTTAAGTTGTGCGGGATCCAACGCGAACAAACTTTTTTTACAGACAAATGTTCATGTAATATCCTATGAATGCTCGTCATACATATGTCCAGAATAGCCTTTATCTCGCGATACGTAACATGGCGGTCTTGCATTATTAGTTTTCGCACAGCTTCAATATTTTGTGGCACAACCACCGATTTCGGGCGACCTTCTTTAACTTCGTCCGTGAGCTTACTGCGCTCGCGATTAAACTCACTAAACCAGTGATACACAGTCGTTTTTAATGGAGCTTCACCACCAAAAGTCGAAGTTAATTGATCTACGCACTGTTGTTGCGTTAAACCACGTCGAAAATCGTAATAAATCATAGCACGAATATTTTCACGAGTGAGTTCCATTTTTTCAGCGATATGACATTTTAAACCCAACAAAAACAAAACACTAACGTATATAAGAGCAAAATATTAGCGGCCAGTATTTAACAAAAGAACGAATTTGACCATGGAGGTCAGACATTGCGTTTAAAATTATTGGAATCCCAGATTCCGCATACATAAGTAGCAGCCTATGTATAAGGATTTTAACGTATTTTGCATTGCCTGGTTATATTTTCTCCAAGGCAAGATCATAACTAAGTCTACACAAGTCTAAAAAACAAGCCGATTTACCAAATAAAGGATTTAACATTGTAGGACGTTGCGGCAATAAATACTGGAGGGAACAAAGAGTCGATTCACGCCGTGTGGCACATGACATCAGACATGGGCTATTAATATTGATGGCGCCAACTTTGCCGCCTACCTTGAGAACACAGGCTACATGTGTCAACCCAGATTTACCGAGTCGGCTGAAGGTAGAACTACACTGATGCCACTTACACCACGTGCACGACGGCACGTGCGCCGTGCCGCTTGGATTTGTATGCGTAGAAACATACCTATCCTTAGTCTTCTTCTTTCTTCTTATACCCTCCACTCTCTATTTATAAGCTACGTCGATATGTATTGTCCTTTTGGAAGTAAATGATTTACTTATTTACTTAAGCGATGTATCCGACGCGAAGTCTAAGCTAGATCATTAGATCGGCATCGGAAGGCATCGTAAACCATCAGAAAGCATCGGAAGGTGGAAGGGGAAGACCAGTGTGGTTCTAGATTTGAGGCGCGTGGCGCAATTAGAGCGTCGATGCATAACTGTCTAACTGTTTGTAATTGGACAAAATGCAACTCTTTGATTGAGTTACGCGATATGTATAATTTACATTATAAAGTGGACTATCCGGATTATACACTCTCCTATTCCTATTTCAAATTTTATTTTTATGATAAGCGCATACAAATCCATAAAACATTCTCAATCTAACTGTCAGAATCATACATCATATTTAACAGAGTTTGTACAAAATACTAGATCACCTCGATTAAGATAAAAAATATTTCTTTCGATTTCAACCCTGTATGTCCCCACTGCTGGGGCACGGGTCTCTTTCTTCGTTGCAGGAAGGTTAGGCCATACTCCACCACGGGTGCCAGGTCTGGGTTGGTGGAGGATTGTGAGACAGTGGCCGGGCCTCACTGTCAGAAGTTATCAAGCCGCCCATAAGGCCTCTGACATGGCTTAACGACTGCCATTACATGACAGCCGGCACCCACGGCTTAACGAGCCTTGCGAAGCACGGAAGCGCTGGGAAACTCACTGCTGTATGGCTGCGCTGGGCGCTTGAAAAAATAATTTATTTGCAGTAAATTAATGTTAAAGTTTACATGTTCTGGCGGCGCCCACACTGGGCAACCCCGTCTGATGCCAAATACGCGTTACGTCGCGTATGAGAAGTGTGTAACCCATTATCGACAGCACATCGTGTTCATCGTGTACATAGCTTCCATGTGGTTCTACCTTGAATATCAATTGAAAACGTTAGTTTTGATATCTTATCTTAAAAATAAGCTGCTGGACTTGCCTTGCTACAGGCGGTGAGAGGCGATTGACCGTAGTTTCTAGGTTGTATGGTAACAAAGTACAATAACAAATTAACGTTGTTGGAACCAGTTATTTGTGTGGATGCTTGAAAGCTGAGAACCTCAAAAGGCGATGCTACAAGAATCCTCTGTAATTGTATGTTCAATTACAACGCCAGTACTTGCGCAGGGCTGACGAAGGGCGAGTGGAGTCGTTAATCAATTAGATAGGTACCGAGTAATTAAGCGTGTGTGGAGCGGTAAAGGCGCGCCAATAAAAGCATGAGTGTGTACTCCACACATGCCCGGCGTTCTCACGGCGCCGCGCCATAGACCGGCCAGCGGGGAAATGTACAGACTGTCCTGTGAGGGACGCAGGATCTAGTTGATACACAGTCTAGATATGGCCTGAAGTAAGAAGGTGATCTGTCCAGATCGTGTCAGCCATACAAGTGGCTGTCCATGGTATCTGCCTACCCCTCTGGGATACAGGCGTGAGGTGGTTATGTTATGTGAACAAGCTTTATTTCAGAGAAAAAGTATGGTCTTGCTCACCTAAAGTCTCGCCTAATGTGTCGCTGTGAGGATAAAAAGGCTAGGCATTCAGGCTTTACTAGTTTTTCCTTTTCCATTTAAAAGTGAAATTACTACTACAAATCTTTGCAAAAATAATTATGCTACATAGACGCGGTGTTTATGGCGATTCATGCCTGGGTACTCTAAATAAAGTGATCACTTAAGCTTGTTGAATGAATATACATACCTGAACGTGGTTCTATACTAGTCTGAAAGTTTCAAAATCTGATCAGAGAAGTTTTATTTCAAAACTTGAAAAGTCAAGATTATCATGAGATCATACGATTAGTTGCATTAAAAAGGTCTACTTATGATGTCTGGAATTACAACCAGTATAATTACTAAGTTTGGAAATTTTTGTCCATTTTTTCTCGAAAATGATCTAGATTTTAAAATAGACACCTAGTTTGACTTGTACCGTTCATTAAGCCGCAGTTTCTGCGCTACTTCGAATAAACCTTTTCAATTCATTTCATTACTATATTTACTCTCCGTTCTATGCTAAACTACAGCCTTCTTGACGCAAAATTAATGCCTGAGATGAAAATGAAACGGGTCGTCAATTCTGTATGTCTCCCCATCTGTGGCGGCCGCCATGGGCCGGTGTATCGAGGTCGCATGTGCGCCTGTGAATCACATCAGCGGCCGCTCATCAGCATCACACCAACTACCTACACTTGTTAAGCGACGTTTCAGCCATAGTCTCCTTAACCTTAATTAAGACGCGCCTCTCCTATTCATTTCTATTAGGATGTCGCCATCACTGTTAACTCTCTGCTGCCAGCACCACGATACTTAATTGTTTTTTTTTTTGAAAGATAAACGCGGTATCCAATCAAGAATCAGTAATGCCAATATGTATTGGCATTACTCTCTCATACAGATTTTGTCTTTGTTCTCTTGGCATGGCTCTCTCATACAAGACCTGTGTGTCCTAAACGGGTTAAAGTAAATACGTAGCACATCAATCAGAAAAGGCATAAGAAATCATTGAATTCAATATCAACCATTGTATGTCCCCACTGCTGGGCTACGGGTCTCATCCTGCATCGCAGGAAGGTTTGGCCATACTCCACCAGATGGGCCAAGTCCGGGTTGGTGGAGGACTGTAAGACAGAGGAAGGCCTTACTGTCAGAATTATCAAGCCGCCCATAAGGCTTCTGAAATGGCTTAAAGACTTCTATTACATGACAGCCGGCACCAACGGCTTAACGTGCCTTGCAAAGCACGGGTAGAAATAATCATAGAATAATTATGTAAAACCAAGGCTTCCGTTTTAGTAGCCAATCAGAATCTTTTCCACTTTACGAAATGAAGGTATTTGTTGCATATATGTCACCA
The DNA here is from genome assembly GCA_934045075.1 of Yponomeuta sedellus. Taxonomy (NCBI): domain Eukaryota; kingdom Metazoa; phylum Arthropoda; class Insecta; order Lepidoptera; family Yponomeutidae; genus Yponomeuta; species Yponomeuta sedellus. The sequence goes on along the minus strand of OW203727.1, from coordinate 24,911,188 downwards.
ATCTGTAACTGCTTCCTACACAGACCCTCTAGAATATGTAGAGCAACACCAAACTAATAAATCACAGTTTACAAGGTAACTGGTTCGTTTCCTTTGCCCACGTTTAGTCTGATGACACCTTAACTTGGTAATACAGCAGTGGGTGCAATGACGACACGACTTGGTCTGTCGCTATTGCACAATAATAACTCCAAAATTAATCCATCCTACCTTTATTTCACGTTTATTTTCCGGGATAAAAGGTAGTCAATTATTGCTTATCCAGACTATAGTCTCTCTCTGTGCTAAATTTTATTGAGATCCGTTTTGCTTTTGTGGAGGGTTTTTGAGGAATATTGATCCAATGAAACTTTTGGATTTATAGTAGCAGTAACATTCGTGCTTATTTTTATTAGTGTATCGATGTCCTGACGAGGACCGCAATCTTGTTGAAAAGGTTTGCCCACCAGTTTGAAGAGCTCACGAATTGTTGATCAGAGTGACGTTCAGAAATAGGTACAATCAATCCATCAAAAAGGTTTTGAGTGATTGATTGTAGTTGCAATGTACTAGTACTACCAAATAGTACTGCGCCTTAATAAACGCTACAAATTTATTTTGATCAGTTTTCCCTTTCAAAGCCTTTTATTTTGCAGAAAAAATGGTCACTAAAATTCCAAGTTTAGTGATTTCAAAGTCCTTAATTAACAGTGTTTACTTGATTATTATAAAATCTTTTTAGCTCGGTAGATATATTTCTTGTATCTTATTATTAGTGCTCAAAATACGAAATCTCAAGGGCGAATCGTTAACAATTAATTGTAAATACTTAGATGAAGTGAAACCTATTTGACCGAATAATTTAATTAAACTTAACATGATATGCAAAGTCTTAAGAGCCGGGTACCTTTCGGCGGAGTTCTCATTGTAATTGCGAGCACACTCCAGTGGACCTGTACGCCACCAATCAAAGCGAAACTTACTTACTAATCAATTACTCGGCTTTACCGCTCGGACCTAAGACGTAGGGTCAGCAACACACATATGACCCATCTTACTCCATCAACTCTTGCCTACACATGCAACTTCTTTGTCGTACCCTCATGACTGAGGATCGCGATCATGGGCTGCTCGTTTCCACAGTGAACGGTTTTCCTCCATGTGAGCAGCCTTTTTTTTCAGAGGGAAACGCTGGGGATGGCGATAGGGTTATGCCGGACTCTTAGCGGCAAAAACCCCATGATGTTCCTTCTCACGTACGACGGAGTCGCGGGAACGTCCTCGCAATCTTTCGCAACTCCGCCAGCGTCAGTCCTGGTGGACCCCTTCGTCGCCCATTATCCTCCCGGTATGTGGATAGCCTGATACACGCCTGGTACACTTGCAAACACTAGTCAACTGTGGTGACGCTGAGGACCTGTACCTGAAATTTAAATGTGTTGATTTAAACTAATTTATTTTCTTTCAACTTACCGTAAATTCGCAGTGTTCGAGGGGGCTGCGTTCCTTTTCTTCCATTTCCTAGACAAACTGAGACGGTGATTACGTTCCTTTGCAACTTTGAATTAAAAATAATATTAATTTGAAGTCTTGTAACGGAGGCTCTCACCCCACACGCGAGGTAGGGGCAAGTTGTTAGACTGCAAGAGGTACAGACCGGCCGAGCCCAGTGGAGCGAGCGGGGCCGGTATTTAGTGGGATTAATTAAATTCTACCGAACCCGCAACCGCGGCAACTTCTTGCGGAAACTTGGCTCTAGAAAGCATTTGATTGGGTGTGCATTTAGCTGATTCATTATGGCAGTGACCCCGCGTATGCTGATTATAGAGCAGAGCAGGTCACACGTACCGGGTAGAACGGCCAACGATGTGAATGGGACAAGCCGAAAGTAATTCGATTCATTCAGAGGAAAATACACGTAAAGGTTTGATTGAATACGAAAACATACAACAAAAATGCCTAATTTTATTTTGCGTATGGTATACAGCGGGTTACTATACTAAAAAAGAGAGGCCTCTCCGCATCTGCAAATGGGCGTTGTACTTCCAACTATGCATCAGATTAGCGCTTTACCCTGCGAAGTTCGACATCAATTCATGTGAGTGTAGTAGTTTTGAAGTAGATGAAAATACGTGGGCCGAATAAGTCATCAAGTTAAAATATATAGCTAAAGTGTTTCGCAAAAAGTAATTTCGGGTATGCCTAAAGTGATGAAACTGGCCAAACTTCACAAACGGAGCTACTGTAATATCGACTCATAACAATCAGGCTTAGCAGTAGGTGGGCCAGCGGTGCATCGGCGAGTACCTATATCGGCTGATGGGATTAGCGCGTAGTCTCCCTCGTAAATAGATTGCGTTCGGATCCGGAGTTAGCAAGTTTCAGTTTGCGAGCGGTCGCGCTTCTCTTAACTTGTACCACGAGCGTTGCACAGCACTCGGGCGAAGAACGCTGCGGTTAAAATTGATTTTGTTACCTTCTATCTATCCATCTTACTAGCCGGTAAATCACACCCAGAATTAGGTCCTGGCTTATAATGTGAAGCTCACACTTATCCAAACGTCCAGATTCTCTAGGCTCAAGGCGGCAACTTTCTCGTGCAACGGGTTCTAGTGACCATTCTGACTGCCATTCTGTTTCTGGTGCCAAGTCATGTGGGTAATCGTAGATTCCGTTGTTAGATCAACTTTAATCTCCAATCACTCAATTCCTGGGTAGAAATAAGCCTCCTGTGAGGCTAATTACAAAGTTCCACAGTAAAGTTGTTCAAAAAAAGCGGCGTGAGAAAAATAAAAGGTTCTAAAAAATCTAAGGTAATCTAAGAGGGTTCAAATCAAATCAATCAATAAAATAAACAAGGTTATATTCAAATTAGCACAGAAACAACAACTTAACGTTACAAGTTAAACTAGGTTTCCATTTCAAAATGTAGATCATTTTGGAGACAAACTGACAAAAACCATGAGATAGGTATGTAAGTTTATCGCCTGATATAATCGCCGCGTTTCTCGAGCCAAGTGCGCGAGGATGTTAGTTTAAAGCAAAGTGTACCTCCAGTAAGCGGCTAAGAAGTTTGGCGTAACGTTGCTATTCCGGACGTGTAAGCCGCGTGACTATTCGCGGAGTCCGCGGGACGGCACGCAAATTAACCCAGAACCGACTGATGCTCTCGTTCCGGCAAAACTTCTTATTTGCAGTCTTATTTATAAAAACAGGATTCTATATGCCAGTACTCCTTGTATAAATGGGCTTTGGTAAAAAGAGACTTAACCGCAGATTGTCAAAACTGCATTCGAGAAGTGTTTAGAGGAATTATATATATATAAAGCTACAATGCGATATACTCACTGATCTAACATAATACGTTTTCTCGGAAATGGCACGAGTTGGACGAAAATGATGTATGACAAAGTTGTAGGGAATGTACGATATACGGCCATCCTATGGAGCCGATTTTTGAATTTCGAACGCGTTCCACTACGCGAGGGTGCTAACTCTGTCGTTTACCGACCGATTTGGATGAAATTTTCACCCGGCCTTTTCTTCGACACGCCATTTTCGGTTCCGCCGACGGTCGTTCCAAATTCAAAATACCACCGGAGCTATAGCCCTCCGAAAATCGGCCTTTTTTCGACCTCTACGCAAAAAAGTCGGCAGCCAACTGGGCGCATGCCAGGGACCAGCCGTAAACGGCATCGTGTCGTCAAAGGACCCAGGTATATGAGAAAAATCCGACATTCTGACATTTCAAGATGGCGGCCGAGATATTGGCTTTCAAAGGTGTCAAATTTACTATGCAGAATTTCTACAAAAAAATTGTACTGAAAATCATCTTTTTCGTAGAAAATCGTAATTTTTTTGTACTATCGATGGAGGCTAAGCGCCAAAATGAGTACTTGGCTGGGAATGGCGTCACCACGCCGAGGTACTGTAGCATTCCAGTTGGCCATCGACCCATTAAAGTTTGAAAATCACGCACTTTAATAGAAAATTTTCACCCGAAATAGGATTTTTCATACAAAAATGCATTTCTTTAGTACCACCGACGGAGGCCAAAGGCCGAAACTACTACTCGGCTGGGAGCGGCTACTTAGTGCCGAGGTGCTGTGGCATTCCAGTTGGCCATCGACTCATCAAAGTTTGAAAATCACCCACTTTAATAGAAAATTTTCACCCGAAATAGGATTTTTCATACAAAAATGCATTTCTTTAGTACCACCGACGGAGGCCAAAGGCCGAAACTACTACTCGGCTGGGAGCGGCTACTTAGTGCCGAGGTGCTGTGGCATTCCAGTTGGCCATCGACTCATTAAAGTTTGAAAATCACGCACTTTAATAGAAAATTTTCACCCGAAATAGGACTTTTCATACAAAAATGCATTTTTTTAGTACCACCGCTGGAGGCCAAAGGCCAAAAAAATTGCTCATCTGTGAATGGCATCGTGTCACGTAGATATTCAGGTCCCTGAGAAAAATCAAACATTTTGACATTTCTAATTGCCGGCCGAGTTATTGACGATTGATGAAGGCAAACTTTGTATGAACATTTTGTACTGAAAATCGATTTCCTATAGAAGCCCTCCGCAAGTACTGCCTGCCGCAAATACCTACCGGGTGAACGACCCGAGTCATTATATATATATAAAGCTACAATGCGATATACTCACTGATCTAACATCCATACGTTTTCTCGGAAATGGCAAGAGTTGGACGAAAATGATGTATGAGAAAGTTGTAGGGAATGTACGATATACAGCCATCCTATGGAGCCGATTTTTGAATTTCGAACGCGTTCCACTACGCGAGGGTGCTAACTCTGTCGTTTACCGACCGATTTGGATGAAATTTTCACCCGGCCTTTTCTTCGACACGCCATTTTCGGTTCCGCCGACGGTCGTTCCAAATTCAAAATACCACCGGAGCTATAGCCCTCCGAAAATCGGCCTTTTTTCGACCTCTACGCAAAAAAGTCGGCAGCCAACTGGGCGCATGCCAGGGACCAGCCGTAAACGGCATCGTGTCGTCAAAGGACCCAGGTATATGAGAAAAATCCGACATTCTGACATTTCAAGATGGCGGCCGAGATATTGGCTTTCAAAGGTGTCAAATTTACTATGGAGAATTTCTACAAAAAAATTGTGCTGAAAATCATCTTTTTCGTAGAAAATCGTAATTTTTTTGTACTATCGATGGAGGCTAAGCGCCGAAATGAGTACTTGGCTGGGAATGGCGTCACCACGCCGAGGTACTGTAGCATTCCAGTTGGCCATCGACCCATTAAAGTTTGAAAATCACCCACTTTAATAGAAAATTTTCACCCGAAATAGGATTTTTCATACAAAAATGCATTTCTTTAGTACCACCGACGGAGGCCAAAGGCCGAAACTACTACTCGGCTGGGAGCGGCTACTTAGTGCCGAGGTGCTGTGGCATTCCAGTTGGCCATCGACTCATCAAAGTTTGAAAATCACCCACTTTAATAGAAAAATTTCACCCGAAATAGTTATTTTCATACAAAAATGCATTTCTTTAGTACCACCGACGGAGGCCAAAGGCCGAAACTACTACTCGGCTGGGAGCGGCTACTTAGTGCCGAGGTGCTGTGGCATTCCAGTTGGCCATCGACTCATCAAAGTTTGAAAATCACCCACTTTAATAGAAAAATTTCACCCGAAATAGTTATTTTCATACAAAAATGCATTTCTTTAGTACCACCGACGGAGGCCAAAGGCCGAAACTACTACTCGGCTGGGAGCGGCTACTTAGTGCCGAGGTGCTGTGGCATTCCAGTTGGCCATCGACTCATCAAAGTTTGAAAATCACCCACTTTAATAGAAAATTTTCACCCGAAATAGGACTTTTCATACAAAAATGCATTTCTTTAGTACCACCGACGGAGGCCAAAGGCCGAAACTACTACTCGGCTGGGAGCGGCTACTTAGTGCCGAGGTGCTGTGGCATTCCAGTTGGCCATCGACTCATCAAAGTTTGAAAATCACCCACTTTAATAGAAAATTTTCACCCGAAATAGTTATTTTCATACAAAAATGCATTTCTTTAGTACCACCGACGGAGGCCAAAGGCCGAAACTACTACTCGGCTGGGAGCGGCTACTTAGTGCCGAGGTGCTGTGGCATTCCAGTTGGCCATCGACTCATCAAAGTTTGAAAATCACCCACTTTAATAGAAAATTTTCACCCGAAATAGTTATTTTCATACAAAAATGCATTTCTTTAGTACCACCGACGGAGGCCAAAGGCCGAAACTACTACTCGGCTGGGAGCGGCTACTTAGTGCCGAGGTGCTGTGGCATTCCAGTTGGCCATCGACTCATCAAAGTTTGAAAATCACCCACTTTAATAGAAAATTTTCACCCGAAATAGGACTTTTCATACAAAAATGCATTTCTTTAGTACCACCGACGGAGGCCAAAGGCCGAAACTACTACTCGGCTGGGAGCGGCTACTTAGTGCCGAGGTGCTGTGGTATTCCAGTTGGCCATCGACTCATCAAAGTTTGAAAATCACCCACTTTAATAGAAAATTTTCACCCGAAATAGGACTTTTCATACAAAAATGCATTTCTTTAGTACCACCGACGGAGGCCAAAGGCCGAAACTACTACTCGGCTGGGAGCGGCTACTTAGTGCCGAGGTGCTGTGGCATTCCAGTTGGCCATCGACTCATCAAAGTTTGAAAATCACCCACTTTAATAGAAAATTTTCACCCGAAATAGTTATTTTCATACAAAAATGCATTTTTTTAGTACCACCGGTGGAGGCCAAAGGCCAAAAAAATTGCTCATCTGTGAATGGCATCGTGTCACGTAGATATTCAGGTCCCTGAGAAAAATCAAACATTTTGAAATTTCTAATTGCCGGCCGAGTTATTGACGAGTGATCAAGGCCAACTTTGTATGAACATTTTGTACTGAAAATCGATTTCCTATAGAAGCCCTCCGCAAGTACTGTCTGCCGCAAATACCTACCGGGTGAACGACCCGAGTCATTATATATATATAAAGCTACAATGCGATATACTCACTGATCTAACATAATACGTTTTCTCGGAAATGGCACGAGTTGGACGAAAATGATGTATGACAAAGTTGTAGGGAATGTATGATATACGGCCATCCTATGGAGCCGATTTTTGAATTTCGAACGCGTTCCACTACGCGAGGGTGCTAACTCTGTCGTTTACCGACCGATTTGGATGAAATTTTCACCCGGCCTTTTCTTCGACACGCCATTTTCGGTTCCGCCGACGGTCGTTCCAAATTCAAAATACCACCGGAGCTATAGCCCTCCGAAAATCGGCCTTTTTTCGACCTCTACGCAAAAAAGTCGGCAGCCAACTGGGCGCATGCCAGGGACCAGCCGTAAACGGCATCGTGTCGTCAAAGGACCCAGGTATATGAGAAAAATCCGACATTCTGACATTTCAAGATGGCGGCCGAGATATTGGCTTTCAAAGGTGTCAAATTTACTATGCAGAATTTCTACAAAAAAATTGTACTGAAAATCATCTTTTTCGTAGAAAATCGTAATTTTTTTGTACTATCGATGGAGGCTAAGCGCCAAAATGAGTACTTGGCTGGGAATGGCGTCACCACGCCGAGGTACTGTAGCATTCCAGTTGGCCATCGACCCATTAAAGTTTGAAAATCACGCACTTTAATAGAAAATTTTCACCCGAAATAGGATTTTTCATACAAAAATGCATTTCTTTAGTACCACCGACGGAGGCCAAAGGCCGAAACTACTACTCGGCTGGGAGCGGCTACTTAGTGCCGAGGTGCTGTGGCATTCCAGTTGGCCATCGACTCATCAAAGTTTGAAAATCACCCACTTTAATAGAAAATTTTCACCCGAAATAGGATTTTTCATACAAAAATGCATTTCTTTAGTACCACCGACGGAGGCCAAAGGCCGAAACTACTACTCGGCTGGGAGCGGCTACTTAGTGCCGAGGTGCTGTGGCATTCCAGTTGGCCATCGACTCATTAAAGTTTGAAAATCACGCACTTTAATAGAAAATTTTCACCCGAAATAGGACTTTTCATACAAAAATGCATTTTTTTAGTACCACCGCTGGAGGTCAAAGGCCAAAAAAATTGCTCATCTGTGAATGGCATCGTGTCACGTAGATATTCAGGTCCCTGAGAAAAATCAAACATTTTGACATTTCTAATTGCCGGCCGAGTTATTGACGATTGATGAAGGCAAACTTTGTATGAACATTTTGTACTGAAAATCGATTTCCTATAGAAGCCCTCCGCAAGTACTGCCTGCCGCAAATACCTACCGGGTGAACGACCCGAGTCATTATATATATATAAAGCTACAATGCGATATACTCACTGATCTAACATAATACGTTTTCTCGGAAATGGCACGAGTTGGACGAAAATGATGTATGACAAAGTTGTAGGGAATGTACGATATACGGCCATCCTATGGAGCCGATTTTTGAATTTCGAACGCGTTCCACTACGCGAGGGTGCTAACTCTGTCGTTTACCGACCGATTTGGATGAAATTTTCACCCGGCCTTTTCTTCGACACGCCATTTTCGGTTCCGCCGACGGTCGTTCCAAATTCAAAATACCACCGGAGCTATAGCCCTCCGAAAATCGGCCTTTTTTCGACCTCTACGCAAAAAAGTCGGCAGCCAACTGGGCGCATGCCAGGGACCAGCCGTAAACGGCATCGTGTCGTCAAAGGACCCAGGTATATGAGAAAAATCCGACATTCTGACATTTCAAGATGGCGGCCGAGATATTGGCTTTCAAAGGTGTCAAATTTACTATGCAGAATTTCTACAAAAAAATTGTACTGAAAATCATCTTTTTCGTAGAAAATCGTAATTTTTTTGTACTATCGATGGAGGCTAAGCGCCAAAATGAGTACTTGGCTGGGAATGGCGTCACCACGCCGAGGTACTGTAGCATTCCAGTTGGCCATCGACCCATTAAAGTTTGAAAATCACGCACTTTAATAGAAAATTTTCACCCGAAATAGGATTTTTCATACAAAAATGCATTTCTTTAGTACCACCGACGGAGGCCAAAGGCCGAAACTACTACTCGGCTGGGAGCGGCTACTTAGTGCCGAGGTGCTGTGGCATTCCAGTTGGCCATCGACTCATCAAAGTTTGAAAATCACCCACTTTAATAGAAAATTTTCACCCGAAATAGGATTTTTCATACAAAAATGCATTTCTTTAGTACCACCGACGGAGGCCAAAGGCCGAAACTACTACTCGGCTGGGAGCGGCTACTTAGTGCCGAGGTGCTGTGGCATTCCAGTTGGCCATCGACTCATTAAAGTTTGAAAATCACGCACTTTAATAGAAAATTTTCACCCGAAATAGGACTTTTCATACAAAAATGCATTTTTTTAGTACCACCGCTGGAGGCCAAAGGCCAAAAAAATTGCTCATCTGTGAATGGCATCGTGTCACGTAGATATTCAGGTCCCTGAGAAAAATCAAACATTTTGACATTTCTAATTGCCGGCCGAGTTATTGACGATTGATGAAGGCAAACTTTGTATGAACATTTTGTACTGAAAATCGATTTCCTATAGAAGCCCTCCGCAAGTACTGCCTGCCGCAAATACCTACCGGGTGAACGACCCGAGTCATTATATATATATAAAGCTACAATGCGATATACTCACTGATCTAACATAATACGTTTTCTCGGAAATGGCACGAGTTGGACGAAAATGATGTATGACAAAGTTGTAGGGAATGTACGATATACGGCCATCCTATGGAGCCGATTTTTGAATTTCGAACGCGTTCCACTACGCGAGGGTGCTAACTCTGTCGTTTACCGACCGATTTGGATGAAATTTTCACCCGGCCTTTTCTTCGACACGCCATTTTCGGTTCCGCCGACGGTCGTTCCAAATTCAAAATACCACCGGAGCTATAGCCCTCCGAAAATCGGCCTTTTTTCGACCTCTACGCAAAAAAGTCGGCAGCCAACTGGGCGCATGCCAGGGACCAGCCGTAAACGGCATCGTGTCGTCAAAGGACCCAGGTATATGAGAAAAATCCGACATTCTGACATTTCAAGATGGCGGCCGAGATATTGGCTTTCAAAGGTGTCAAATTTACTATGCAGAATTTCTACAAAAAAATTGTACTGAAAATCATCTTTTTCGTAGAAAATCGTAATTTTTTTGTACTATCGATGGAGGCTAAGCGCCAAAATGAGTACTTGGCTGGGAATGGCGTCACCACGCCGAGGTACTGTAGCATTCCAGTTGGCCATCGACCCATTAAAGTTTGAAAATCACGCACTTTAATAGAAAATTTTCACCCGAAATAGGATTTTTCATACAAAAATGCATTTCTTTAGTACCACCGACGGAGGCCAAAGGCCGAAACTACTACTCGGCTGGGAGCGGCTACTTAGTGCCGAGGTGCTGTGGCATTCCAGTTGGCCATCGACTCATCAAAGTTTGAAAATCACCCACTTTAATAGAAAATTTTCACCCGAAATAGGATTTTTCATACAAAAATGCATTTCTTTAGTACCACCGACGGAGGCCAAAGGCCGAAACTACTACTCGGCTGGGAGCGGCTACTTAGTGCCGAGGTGCTGTGGCATTCCAGTTGGCCATCGACTCATTAAAGTTTGAAAATCACGCACTTTAATAGAAAATTTTCACCCGAAATAGGACTTTTCATACAAAAATGCATTTTTTTAGTACCACCGCTGGAGGTCAAAGGCCAAAAAAATTGCTCATCTGTGAATGGCATCGTGTCACGTAGATATTCAGGTCCCTGAGAAAAATCAAACATTTTGACATTTCTAATTGCCGGCCGAGTTATTGACGATTGATGAAGGCAAACTTTGTATGAACATTTTGTACTGAAAATCGATTTCCTATAGAAGCCCTCCGCAAGTACTGCCTGCCGCAAATACCTACCGGGTGAACGACCCGAGTCATTATATATATATAAAGCTACAATGCGATATACTCACTGATCTAACATAATACGTTTTCTCGGAAATGGCACGAGTTGGACGAAAATGATGTATGACAAAGTTGTAGGGAATGTACGATATACGGCCATCCTATGGAGCCGATTTTTGAATTTCGAACGCGTTCCACTACGCGAGGGTGCTAACTCTGTCGTTTACCGACCGATTTGGATGAAATTTTCACCCGGCCTTTTCTTCGACACGCCATTTTCGGTTCCGCCGACGGTCGTTCCAAATTCAAAATACCACCGGAGCTATAGCCCTCCGAAAATCGGCCTTTTTTCGACCTCTACGCAAAAAAGTCGGCAGCCAACTGGGCGCATGCCAGGGACCAGCCGTAAACGGCATCGTGTCGTCAAAGGACCCAGGTATATGAGAAAAATCCGACATTCTGACATTTCAAGATGGCGGCCGAGATATTGGCTTTCAAAGGTGTCAAATTTACTATGCAGAATTTCTACAAAAAAATTGTACTGAAAATCATCTTTTTCGTAGAAAATCGTAATTTTTTTGTACTATCGATGGAGGCTAAGCGCCAAAATGAGTACTTGGCTGGGAATGGCGTCACCACGCCGAGGTACTGTAGCATTCCAGTTGGCCATCGACCCATTAAAGTTTGAAAATCACGCACTTTAATAGAAAATTTTCACCCGAAATAGGATTTTTCATACAAAAATGCATTTCTTTAGTACCACCGACGGAGGCCAAAGGCCGAAACTACTACTCGGCTGGGAGCGGCTACTTAGTGCCGAGGTGCTGTGGCATTCCAGTTGGCCATCGACTCATCAAAGTTTGAAAATCACCCACTTTAATAGAAAATTTTCACCCGAAATAGGATTTTTCATACAAAAATGCATTTCTTTAGTACCACCGACGGAGGCCAAAGGCCGAAACTACTACTCGGCTGGGAGCGGCTACTTAGTGCCGAGGTGCTGTGGCATTCCAGTTGGCCATCGACTCATTAAAGTTTGAAAATCACGCACTTTAATAGAAAATTTTCACCCGAAATAGGACTTTTCATACAAAAATGCATTTTTTTAGTACCACCGCTGGAGGCCAAAGGCCAAAAAAATTGCTCATCTGTGAATGGCATCGTGTCACGTAGATATTCAGGTCCCTGAGAAAAATCAAACATTTTGACATTTCTAATTGCCGGCCGAGTTATTGACGATTGATGAAGGCAAACTTTGTATGAACATTTTGTACTGAAAATCGATTTCCTATAGAAGCCCTCCGCAAGTACTGCCTGCCGCAAATACCTACCGGGTGAACGACCCGAGTCATTATATATATATAAAGCTACAATGCGATATACTCACTGATCTAACATCCATACGTTTTCTCGGAAATGGCAAGAGTTGGACGAAAATGATGTATGAGAAAGTTGTAGGGAATGTACGATATACAGCCATCCTATGGAGCCGATTTTTGAATTTCGAACGCGTTCCACTACGCGAGGGTGCTAACTCTGTCGTTTACCGACCGATTTGGATGAAATTTTCACCCGGCCTTTTCTTCGACACGCCATTTTCGGTTCCGCCGACGGTCGTTCCAAATTCAAAATACCACCGGAGCTATAGCCCTCCGAAAATCGGCCTTTTTTCGACCTCTACGCAAAAAAGTCGGCAGCCAACTGGGCGCATGCCAGGGACCAGCCGTAAACGGCATCGTGTCGTCAAAGGACCCAGGTATATGAGAAAAATCCGACATTCTGACATTTCAAGATGGCGGCCGAGATATTGGCTTTCAAAGGTGTCAAATTTACTATGGAGAATTTCTACAAAAAAATTGTGCTGAAAATCATCTTTTTCGTAGAAAATCGTAATTTTTTTGTACTATCGATGGAGGCTAAGCGCCGAAATGAGTACTTGGCTGGGAATGGCGTCACCACGCCGAGGTACTGTAGCATTCCAGTTGGCCATCGACCCATTAAAGTTTGAAAATCACCCACTTTAATAGAAAATTTTCACCCGAAATAGGATTTTTCATACAAAAATGCATTTCTTTAGTACCACCGACGGAGGCCAAAGGCCGAAACTACTACTCGGCTGGGAGCGGCTACTTAGTGCCGAGGTGCTGTGGCATTCCAGTTGGCCATCGACTCATCAAAGTTTGAAAATCACCCACTTTAATAGAAAAATTTCACCCGAAATAGTTATTTTCATACAAAAATGCATTTCTTTAGTACCACCGACGGAGGCCAAAGGCCGAAACTACTACTCGGCTGGGAGCGGCTACTTAGTGCCGAGGTGCTGTGGCATTCCAGTTGGCCATCGACTCATCAAAGTTTGAAAATCACCCACTTTAATAGAAAAATTTCACCCGAAATAGTTATTTTCATACAAAAATGCATTTCTTTAGTACCACCGACGGAGGCCAAAGGCCGAAACTACTACTCGGCTGGGAGCGGCTACTTAGTGCCGAGGTGCTGTGGCATTCCAGTTGGCCATCGACTCATCAAAGTTTGAAAATCACCCACTTTAATAGAAAATTTTCACCCGAAATAGGACTTTTCATACAAAAATGCATTTCTTTAGTACCACCGACGGAGGCCAAAGGCCGAAACTACTACTCGGCTGGGAGCGGCTACTTAGTGCCGAGGTGCTGTGGCATTCCAGTTGGCCATCGACTCATCAAAGTTTGAAAATCACCCACTTTAATAGAAAATTTTCACCCGAAATAGTTATTTTCATACAAAAATGCATTTCTTTAGTACCACCGACGGAGGCCAAAGGCCGAAACTACTACTCGGCTGGGAGCGGCTACTTAGTGCCGAGGTGCTGTGGCATTCCAGTTGGCCATCGACTCATCAAAGTTTGAAAATCACCCACTTTAATAGAAAATTTTCACCCGAAATAGTTATTTTCATACAAAAATGCATTTCTTTAGTACCACCGACGGAGGCCAAAGGCCGAAACTACTACTCGGCTGGGAGCGGCTACTTAGTGCCGAGGTGCTGTGGCATTCCAGTTGGCCATCGACTCATCAAAGTTTGAAAATCACCCACTTTAATAGAAAATTTTCACCCGAAATAGGACTTTTCATACAAAAATGCATTTCTTTAGTACCACCGACGGAGGCCAAAGGCCGAAACTACTACTCGGCTGGGAGCGGCTACTTAGTGCCGAGGTGCTGTGGTATTCCAGTTGGCCATCGACTCATCAAAGTTTGAAAATCACCCACTTTAATAGAAAATTTTCACCCGAAATAGGACTTTTCATACAAAAATGCATTTCTTTAGTACCACCGACGGAGGCCAAAGGCCGAAACTACTACTCGGCTGGGAGCGGCTACTTAGTGCCGAGGTGCTGTGGCATTCCAGTTGGCCATCGACTCATCAAAGTTTGAAAATCACCCACTTTAATAGAAAATTTTCACCCGAAATAGTTATTTTCATACAAAAATGCATTTTTTTAGTACCACCGGTGGAGGCCAAAGGCCAAAAAAATTGCTCATCTGTGAATGGCATCGTGTCACGTAGATATTCAGGTCCCTGAGAAAAATCAAACATTTTGAAATTTCTAATTGCCGGCCGAGTTATTGACGAGTGATCAAGGCCAACTTTGTATGAACATTTTGTACTGAAAATCGATTTCCTATAGAAGCCCTCCGCAAGTACTGTCTGCCGCAAATACCTACCGGGTGAACGACCCGAGTCATTATATATATATAAAGCTACAATGCGATATACTCACTGATCTAACATAATACGTTTTCTCGGAAATGGCACGAGTTGGACGAAAATGATGTATGACAAAGTTGTAGGGAATGTATGATATACGGCCATCCTATGGAGCCGATTTTTGAATTTCGAACGCGTTCCACTACGCGAGGGTGCTAACTCTGTCGTTTACCGACCGATTTGGATGAAATTTTCACCCGGCCTTTTCTTCGACACGCCATTTTCGGTTCCGCCGACGGTCGTTCCAAATTCAAAATACCACCGGAGCTATAGCCCTCCGAAAATCGGCCTTTTTTCGACCTCTACGCAAAAAAGTCGGCAGCCAACTGGGCGCATGCCAGGGACCAGCCGTAAACGGCATCGTGTCGTCAAAGGACCCAGGTATATGAGAAAAATCCGACATTCTGACATTTCAAGATGGCGGCTGAGATATTGGCTTTCAAAGGTGTCAAATTTACTATGGAGAATTTCTACAAAAAATTTGTACTGAAAATCATCTTTTTCGTAGAAAATCTTAATTTTTTTGTACCATCGATAGAGGCTAAGCGCCAAAATGAGTACTTGGCTGAGAATGGCGTCACCACGCCGAGGTGCTGTGGCATTCCAGTTGGCCATCGACCCATTAAAGTTTGAAAATCACCCACTTTAATAGAAAAATTTCACCCGAAATAGTTATTTTCATACAAAAATGCATTTCTTTAGTACCACCGTTGGAGGCCAAAGGCCAAAACTACTACTCGGCTGGGAGCGGCTACTTAGTGCTGAGGTGCTGTGGCATTCCAGTTGGCCATCGACTCATTAAAGTTTGAAAATCACGCACTATAATAGAAAAAAATCACCCGAAATAGGATTTTTCATACAAAAATGCATTTCTTTAGTACCACCGACGGAGGCCAAAGGCCGAAACTACTACTCGGCTGGGAGCGGCTACTTAGTGCCGAGGTGCTGTGGCATTCCAGTTGGCCATCGACCCATGAAAGTTTGAAAATCACGCACTTTAATAGAAAATTTTCACACGAAATAGGATTTTTCATACAAAAATGCATTTCTTTAGTACCACCGACGGAGGCCAAAGGCCGAAACTACTACTCGGCTGGGAGCGGCTACTTAGTGCCGAGGTGCTGTGGCATTCCAGTTGGCCATCGACCCATTAAAGTTTGAAAATCACGCACTTTAATAGAAAATTTTCACACGAAATAGGATTTTTCATACAAAAATGCATTTCTTTAGTACCACCGACGGAGGCCAAAGGCCGAAACTACTACTCGGCTGGGAGCGGCTACTCAGTGCCGAGGTGCTGTAGCGTTCCAGTTGGCCATCGACTCATCAAAGTTTGAAAATCACCCACTTTAATAGAAAAAAATCACCCGAAATAGGATTTTTCATACAAAAATGCATTTTTTTAGTACCACAGGTGGAGGCCAAAGGCCAAAAAAATTGCTCATCTGTGAATGGCATCGTGTCACGTAGATATTTAGGTCCCTGAGAAAAATCAAACATTTTGAAATTTCCAATTGCCGGCCGAGTTATTGACGATTGATCAAGGCCAACTTTGTATGAACATTTTGTACTGAAAATCGATTTCCTATAGAAGCCCTCCGCAAGTACTGCCTGCCGCAAATACCTACCGGGTGAACGACCCGAGTCATTATATATATATAAAGCTACAATGCGATATACTCACTGATCTAACATAATACGTTTTCTCGGAAATGGCACGAGTTGGACGAAAATGATGTATGACAAAGTTGTAGGGAATGTATGATATACGGCCATCCTATGGAGCCGATTTTTGAATTTCGAACGCGTTCCACTACGCGAGGGTGCTAACTCTGTCGTTTACCGACCGATTTGGATGAAATTTTCACCCGGCCTTTTCTTCGACACGCCATTTTCGGTTATAATTCTAAGTCTCGTTTTTTCCGGCTCGAAGGACCAACTTCAAAAAAAATTATTAACTCAAACTTTAATGCGGCCAATATAATTAATTACTGAAATGTTTAAAAAATGTTTAAAAAAACGCTTCTTAATGATTTAATTAAATGTTTAAGTGACTTTTTGAGTGGTTGAAAACAATATGCAATAATGAAACAATTCACGGAACGCAGCAGAATTAGTATTAACTGTTAAGGCCCCAGTACACATTGGCCCATCCTGGCCCACTCTTGTCATGGCCATTGTGTACAGTGCAGGCAATGGTGTGTAGTGGCGGACACTAATTTGTCCATCGTGGCGCGCAATCGGAAAGTTGTCGGTTTTTTGGACACACTTCAAATGAATCGTGGCGTAGCGTGGCCCGTCCGTGTTCACAGTGTCCTATTGTTTATTTCGTCACTGACCGCTGCGCTTACAGGGATGATCATTGGTCATAGAGTACTTTTTTGTTGCGATGATTTTTTGTAAAAATACTTGAGTTTTAAATCGTTCAAAATATCCTTATGCCACAATGAAGATAAATCAATAGACCTTCAAGTTTATTGATTTATCTGAGCCCGTAATTTTGCACATTTTGCGGCATTTTTTTAATAACTTGGTGGTGTACATACTTCTGTAACACTTGTAAATAAATAAAATAAAATAAGTAAATAAAATAAATTTCTGGCCATTGTGTACTGGGGCCTTTACTTGAGTTGTTGATACTGATTTTTTATTTTCAGCCGACTTTTAAAAAGAAGGAAGTTCTCAGTTCGCTATTGTCTTTTTGTTTTTGTATTTAATTTTTTTTTTTTTATATGATTTTAATGTTTACTAGAAGAGATGTGGTCTACAGGTGGTCCCATAATCACTAATTAAGGGTCTAATGATGGGTTTGAAATCGAGGGAACTCTTTTGTGGTTGAGAGCCTGAAGTGATTTGTTTATTTGATATAGTGACATGTTCATTTGCTTTCGGAGTACACAATTTTGCGGAGCCGTAATGATAGTCACAAAACATTTAAAAAATATATTTTAAACGAATAAAAATCTGATTGTAGTTGAGAATGTTTTTGTTTTTATTTTTTTCAAGTCGGTTTCCATTTTTAAAGACAAATATTTTTTCTATATCCGTATCCGTTCTGACGGGATCGAATTGCAGCAGTGTTGCCAAATTAGGCAATTTATCTGTATTTAAGTTATCTCGAAAGCTGAAATGACAAAAATTTAAACCTGCTCATCCATTTTTCGGTGACATTCGGGCAATTATCATGTCTTTAGATTTGAAAGATTATTTACTAAGTATTGAACTGTACGGTTTTGATATGTAATAAAAAACGTCGATGTTCTTTTAATTTACATGAAAAGGTATTTTATATTTTTTAGACGGAATGAGCAAAAAATGGTCAAGTACGACTTGGACTTAGAATGTTATTTAAACTAAAATACTTTTTAAGATTTTTTCTTAATAATTAAATTTTTTTTACGTTACATAGCACATTAGTACCCATATTAGTATTTTTGTACTCGAGTAATTCGTCTTGAAATAATTTATTATTTTTGTTCAAGACAAAGCTGTATTTATTGTGGTACTAACCTTATTTAAAGTTACAGACGACAGCTGATCAATCTTAGCATTACTGTTAAAAAGTTGTTTTTAAGTTATTGATGTGATGAGTGTGCTCATATTTTAAAAGTGAACGCGCTTTTGAGCGAATCTTATATGATTTAAAAATAGATATAGTGTCACCTTTCACATTCAATACTATCACCTTCAGCACCTTTTGGTGTCTTCAAATTACTAAAGCATAATTTAAAAAAATAATTTGTTTTTTGAGTTGATAGATATAGCTAAATCGTAGTACAGCATATTTTATTAGTTTGGTTTTTCGTAAATGTTATGAAAATATTGGAAACAAACAAAATAGGTACCATACTGTTTTATGCGGCTCAAGTATATTCATCTACTACAGATATATTTTACGGTGATTCTGGCAACACAATCTGGCGACGCTGAATCCCGCCAATATTTGATTGAAAGCGTCACTTTTTCTTCTTCCTTTCGTACATTGTGCGTGGCGGAATTACGTTTTGAAGTGAAAAGAAGCTTGTTTGTGTGATTACAGAATAAGTAAACTGCTGATTTACCTATCTACCTAATGCATTTTCGTCAAAAGTTGTTACCTACTGAATTTCTTACAGTAGTTATCTACTTACTAAGAAATTAGGTTAACTTTACTGTACATTTATTATGATTTAATAAATGTACAGTAAAGCAACTTAAAAAGTAACTTAACGAGATAGGAAAACGACAAAATTTGGTGTGCATAATACATAGATAGAAATAATCTAAGTCATATTCAAGTAGGTACTGTTGGTTAGATAACTTATATGTCCTAAACGATGATGGTTAAGCACTTATCTATGCATAGGTATACTTAGCGTCTTAGTCGGTGATTTTGTTTCCTATCAACTTTACCCACAAACAGCTGTTCATTGTTACGTTAACATCACTAATCTTCGACACTAGGCATATAGGTACCTAGATACCTACGCACCCTTTCATAGCAGCATTTAAATTTAACACACCGCAATTAGTCACGGTGAGTTCTGACGAGATATATATAGCTAGACGAAAATTCATTTCAGTTGAAGTAAAGTTCTACTTAGTGTAGGGGACCGGATCTCGAGACTACAGTGGAGGTGGGCGGGGCACTTGGCAAGGCGGGAATACGGCAAGTGGACCAGAGCAGTCACAGAGTGGCGGCCGAGAACGGGAAAGCGGTCGGTGGGCAGACCAGCGGCCCGATGGTCAGACGATGTGGCAGAGTCAGTGGAGGGTCCTTGGATGTGGATGGCGAGAGACCGTGAGGCTTGGCATAACGGGGAAAAGGCCTATACCCAGCAGTGGGCAGCGGTGGGCTGATGATGATGATTGATGATGATGAAAGTTCTACTTAGAGTCTGACTAGAACTATATTTTTCTTCTACGTTTAACAAAAGTTCATCATTAATTGGATGGTCAGGTTTAATCTATACAAATGTGCAAGTTATGGGTAAGTAGCTTTAACACCAAAGTGAAGTAAACGATTATTAATAAGTAAGTACCTAATGAATAGCTGTGTAAGTTCTGTTAACATCACACACACTGTATAGCAAGTTATTACTTGTCAGCAAACTGAAAATAAAAAAAAATATATCTGTAACAAAATGAGTATGTACTTAATGAATATAAGAGCTACTTTATACCATGCTTCAATGTGCTCGTTGCATTAGCAATGAATGAAAAATGTTTGCAGTAAGTAAATGCATAATAATATTTATTTTATTTTACCGGGCCTAGGCCCCTGTAGTGGAGTATGCCCTAACCAGCGGTAGGGATACCTATACAAGGATTGATGTTGATGTTATCTGATTAAGTTTCCTTACTTATTATTAATTACTATTATTAATAATATAAAGCCTATTAATGATTTTTTATAGGGCACAAGCCAATATGGTGTGTATGTAATAAAAGTATTTTAATAATTTAATTTAATTTAATAATTTAATGTCCACTCTAGATTGAAAATTTCAACCACTGAATAAGATGAACATATCAGGCATTCAGGCAAGAGTATTGCTACTATAAATTTTACAAATGTGTATCATAATTAAAAATATTACTGCGGTCATGTTGTCGTTCAAATTTACAGCCACTTCTACGAATATGGGGCAAGCATTCTACTGACCAAACTATCATAATTATTTATCAAGCATACAAAGCTGTGATATACATACCATTGGAATGCCTCCCGTAATAATAACAGTAGCATTGATAGTAGACAAATCTAATCAGAGTTAAATTGGTAAAGTTTAAAGTTCACCGTCTCATAAATAACAAATAGGTGATAGCTATTTGTTCAGACCAATGGAATGATTTCTTTTCAGAAATTGTCAGTAATTTCTGTTTTTTATCTATGCACATGTATAATGCTTTATATCAAATTACAATTTTAAGTATATACCTATAGTCAATATAAAATTCCGTTTTTAATGATGATGAGACCTTAAGTTTTGCAATGTTGTTATTATTACTATTTACTTAGGTATTCCAAGAACATGATATTTATTAACATACATTGATTATTAAATAAATATCATGTCACATTAACAATGATTGAATAGGTAGGTTTATAATTTGTCCTGGCCTTTTAATGACGAACATACTAGACTAGACCCCAGTAAAAGTAAGCCACCCTGTAGTACTCATTTTCATTTTGCCGAAGGCCGAGCTCCGCGGAGCGGGCACCAGGAACCCCGCCGCGGCGAGGCCGAAGGCCGAGCTCCGTCCAGGCCGAGGCCGAAGGCCGAGACCATACATGTTCCCATGCAACAATTCACTACAATAAGTGTCTAGCGAGGCCCTAGGCCGAGCGCCGCGGAGAGCGCAGCTCGGAGCGGCTGGGGGTTGGCGCGCGTAAGCGCGCAGGGGGCTCGCCCCCTAGTTATATATATATAAAGCTACAATCCGGTATACTCACTGATCTATTCATCCATACGTTTTCTCGGAAACGGTAAGATTTGGACGAAAATGATGTATGAGAAAGTTGTAGGAAATGTATGAATTACAGCCATCCTATGAAGCCGATTTTTGAATTTCGAACGCGTTCCACTACGCGAAGGTGCTAACTCTGTAGTTTACCGGCCGATTTGGATGAAATTTTGATAGAATGGTGATATAGTGATCCGATTGAAAAAAAAAATTTTGGTTGTTCGAAATTCAAAATGGCGGCGCAGATATAGCCGACCGAAAAATCGACATTTGCGCAAAAAAGTCGGCAGCCAACTGGGCATATGCTGGAGATATGCCGTAAACGGCATCTCGTTGCCAAAGGACCCAGGTATATGAGAAAAATCCGACATCTTGGAATTTCAAGATGGCGGCCGAGATATTGATGATTGAAAATGACAAGTTTTTGTATGGAGATTTAGTACTAAACTTGACTTTTCAACAGAGAAATGGGACAAACTTGCGAGGCCGGAGGCCGAGCTCCGCGAAGCGGGCACAAAAAGTTCTGCCGCGGCGAGGCCGAAGGCCGAGCTCCGATTAGGCCGAGGCCGAAGGCCGAGACCATTCAGGTTACGGCGCACAAGTACCAGCGCAAAAGCAAAATGGGACAAACTTGCGAGGCCGGAGGCCGAGCTCCGCGAAGCGGGCACGAGGAACCCCGCCGCGGCGAGGCCGAAGGCCGAGCTCCGTCCAGGCCGAGGCCGAAGGCCGAGACCGTTCAGTTAACGGCGCACAACTACCAGCGCAAGAGCAAAAAGAGACAAACTTGCGAGGCCGGAGGCCGAGCTCCGCGGAGCGGGCACGAGGAACCCCGCCGCGGCGAGGCCGAAGGCCGAGCTCCGTCCAGGCCGAGGCCGAAGGCCGAGACCATACATGTTCCCATGCAACAATTCACTACAATAAGTGTCTAGCGAGGCCCTAGGCCGAGCGCCGCGGAGAGCGCAGCTCGGAGCGGCTGGGGGTTGGCGCGCGTAAGCGCGCAGGGGGCTCGCCCCCTAGTCGTGGTTTTATAATAAACATCGTATGTGTTTTGCCTTCAAATATTACGTGTTTTAGAAATGTGATGTGGAAGTTAAGGCGGTTCTTCAATTTTCTTTAAGAAATCACTTTTATCCTGGGAAGTCCTCCGAAATTGCGACAAAATATGGGATGTTCCACATCTCGGGAAGTATTTTATTGTACAGAAAAACATAGCTCTTTTTGTAAACATTCACTAAACATCACTATGCGCCTTGTCTTCAGCTTGCCGCATCCAGCATCTGCCTGCAGTTTTTTGCAGATCTTCATCCCACCTAGTCGGAGGGCGTCGTATAGGTACTACGTTGCAAGTCTCACTGTACTACAATGCATTAGCAGAATCTAAGCAGTGAATGCATTCCAAACATTTTTTGGTGCATCACGAAAATATAATATAAAATGTATCAAAGTTCATCACTATTAAACATTCAGTCATGTGGGGTAGTACTTACTAAACTAAACACCAAAAAAGCTTTTGCTTGAACCCAAACAGACGAGAGTTCCATGAAAAATAAAAATTCACATTATAACATTTTAATCTACTCACTAAGTTGAATAGTGAGTAGTGTTCGTATGTAGTCTTAATATTTGTTACGGAAACTGCGGATTCCTTTACACATTGAGGTGGACGTTTACATCGGTTTGGACTGTTTAACATTATAAATAACCCAATGAAAAACATACCACGTGTTCGAACATGCATCGAACACCTTAATCAGCAATTTCAATAGCAGTGAAGTAAAATGTCATTTCAAGTCAGTACACGATAAACCGCCGCCGTGTATTCATGTTTAGCATTTTAGTGTTATCAATCAATATTTACATTTGTGGATCTATTAATAAACCTTTACTATAAAATAATCAAATCTATCATTTACGTAAAGACTACTCCGAATACCACGTTATTTCAATTTCTATTAAACGCTTTTGTGAAGTTTAATAAACTGTTTATTTATATATTAATTCCATACAATCTTTTAATACTACGCAAAATAATAATAATAAATAAAGAATTGTTTATTTTAAATACTAATATTTTACATATAAAAAAATACTACAATCGTTTGGTGCTAGATCTATTGTACAATATTCTTGTCGTTGCATCCTGTCTCCTAAACTTGGCGAAAAACCTGTATCTTAGGAGAAAGTGAAATTAAATTAAAACATAAAACATGTGCGTACAAACTTTCGTCGAGATACATTGAGCGGACGACTGTCAGTCAATATAACAATATTATTTGCATGCAAGAAAAAAAAATACACAAAGAATACTCTTATACAAAAGTTTCGATCACAATGCCAGTTAAACTTGGTCTAATAGAATCGTTCAGCAGTTATAAGTTTGAGGCACATACTAAGATTCTCGAAAGTTTTCATTTCGCTTCAAACTATTAATCTAGCATCGCACGTAGACGTTGTTAGAGCGATTTTCAAGATTAACAGTTAGTTGTGGGGCCACGGTCCAATTCAAACAATTTAAGGGGGCGGGCGTGGACAAGTCCCGCTCTGAGACAGAACACCGTCTCGGCTCGACACTTACATCCTGTTGCATTGGTTACATTACATAAACTTACGACCCTATCCCGAAGAGGTAGGTAGAGACTCGTATACTACTATTTGCCACTTGCCTCGATTCTGATAATCATTTTTCGCTTAGTTTACCCAGTGTACCGATAGAGCTAAGTGATCGCAGTAAATGTAAAACAATTAACTAATACGGCATTTGGCATTTTCAGTTATTGATGGCAATCACGGAATCGTATCATACGTATAGGTGGCAACTGAAGTATTTGGTTTAAGAGGACTTGAGAAAAGATGGTCAGAGTGGAGTTTTTTTCCCGCTGCCTTTTTCTCCACTACACTTCGGCCCGAAGGCAACGGCTTTCACTTCAATTTTACATTGTACCTACACTCAGCAAAAAAAAGAATGTAAATTCTTTACGTTGAAATAAAATTGCATTAAATCGTTGATATGAAAATCACTGTAATTTTTACTGTCACACAAAAATACGCTATCGTACCAATACTATTTCCAAATTCATTGATAACGCAAGTAGTAACTTACGTTTTTAGTGGATTTAAGACAAAGAAAAAAAAACTATTTGCTTGAAACGCATAGAACGATACGTTATGGTCATAAGACATAAAATAACGTCATAAAAATAAACAGACAACGCAAGAAAAACATAAAAATAAAAGTCTGACTTAATGATTAAAGCAGTCAAAACGTAGTCGAACGTCTGCGATACAGAATTTCCTAGTGCAGGGCTCAATCTTTATGTTATTTTCAGTAATAATTTCATTCAATTATTAATTTTTAATAAAGTGAAATAAATATTTTGTATTTATATTTGAAATAATAGTAATAATTTGAACATTAACGATTGTAACAACTGCACATCTGGCAGACTTTCTGTTTATAATATCTGTGCGGAGGGTGGGGATGTCCACGGTTAGTTTACCTAAGACGCCGGACCGCGGCCCCTAACTTTAAACACCTCATACAATTTGCCGGCCGCACTTGGCGACCCCTGACTTGGGACTTCCTAATCCAGCGGAATATACAGTGTGTGCTGGCGCGGAAACCGATTCAATTCGAATCGTTGCTTCAATTTGCAATACACTTAAATATTTGTGTTTTGATGATGATTTGATTGATGTTTTCTGTTCTTTCTAACTTAATAAGCCTTAATCAATGTGTAGTAAAGTGGTGTCGTAACAGTAAGATCGACTGTTTGATAGATAAATATAAAAATTCAAATTTTTACTTCTCGAAACATTGTTCTAATACAAAAGATCTAAATGTCTGTGCTATGAGCTAAATTTTATTGTTGTTGTGTACTATAAATGACTATCTACATTACAATGTGAGATCGACTAAGCACGCGCCACTATTTGATTAATAATTTTTAAACATGTAAGGCTAGAGACGCTATTTCTTAAAGACTCACGTGCTTATACATAATCATGTATGAAACAAATCAATCAAGATTATTTATTTGGTAAAATGTAATTAGCTGGATTCTTGACGTTGTGGCAACGTTGCAGCTGTCGTAATCACGGGTACATTGAAGTGGCAAGTACAGCCCATTATTGTAGTGAGGGTAGGTGTTCTACTCCCAAGTCACATAAATGTCTAATAGCGACTAAAGTCGCTATTAGACTCGTTTTATATACCAGTAAGGTTAGAGGCTACACAGTAAAGTTATCAACAACTGTGGATTGGTATGTGTGGCGCTAATCAAGTGCGCATCGTAGTTTCTATCCTTGTAAGTATTTAAGGATTATTTTAGTTGTACTGTTACTCTTACCCGTTTACAGGTCGTTGTAATAAGGTTAAATGTCTTCTTTTACTTAGCTTTTTTTGTATCCCAGCGCTGGGCTAAGCACTCTGCTCCTTTTTGCCATCCCTCCCTGTCTTCAGCCATCTAGTACCTTCCCGGAAAAAATGCATCGAGGCCGCCATCTCCGTTGGTCAGCCGCGAGGCTAAATTTCAAGATGCTAAAATTCCAATATAGAAATAAACAGGAGCACCCCATATGTAATTCGTTAATACCGCTCAAGGGTAGCGGCACACACAGCGTCCGGTGGAAACTTTACGCAAATACACAAGTCACCCCCTCACCCCCGCGCCGCCCGGCGGGGGGCGGCCCCTGCCCATAACTCGGAGTTAGGAGCACCTCGCATGATTATACTGGACCCGCCGTCATCTGGCACATACTTAAAGTATCGCCCGGTGTCTCAGAATAGCAGCTAATAGTAGGAAGATCTTTAACGGCCTTACGAACGTTTCGTAATGAGGACAAATCCAATCAAACCTATTTCTCAAAAAGTTATCTTTTATGTTATCTGTGTAATTTTAAGAGTAAAAGCGGTAAAGGGACGTCCAAATAGGGGATGTATCAGCCAAGGGGAAGATAAAAAGTACCCGGAACCGGCGTGGGTGCATGCAACGACTTATGGACGTTGATGAAGCGAAGGTGATCTGTCCGGATCGTGGCAAGTGGCAGTCCCTGGTCTCTGCCTACCCCTCTGGGATACAGGCGTGAGGTTATGTATGTATGTAATTTTTACTTACTAGTCTACAATTGTCTATATTTAGATGTAAGTAAACGTCGGGTAGGACGCCGTCCGACTAGGTGGGATGACGATCTGCGAAAAATTGCAGGCAGATGCTGGATGCGGCAAGCTGAAGACAGGGCGCTATGGCGCTCATTAGGGGAGGGCTATGCCCAGCAGTGGACTAGTATAGCCTGAAGAAGAAGACATAAGTAAGCTTATGGGTAAGTGACAAATATGGGCTTCCCTCAGTGCGCACCATTGATTTCTGTCTTCGGCCACCCAGCGTCTAGTAGCCTCTAACAATCAGGCTCGGAAGGTTTAGTCCAGCGACCTGGGGCCCCAGCAGCATTTATCTTCGGGAAATTGTCTTGGTCGCAAAGCGCTGGCTATACTAGCGCTATGGTTACTAAGCAAGGAAAACATTAACACGGAAATACATCCAGACTAAGATCCCTTAATGGGGATCGAACCCACAACCTTCGGTAGTCGGATGTCATTATTGCAACGCTGGACCAACAAGGCAGGCAATGGAAATGGAAAGTCGAGACTTGACGCGCTACAACGACCGAACTGCAATAGAATTTAACATGAGATAATAAATGCAGCATTATTATTTCCGAGGCCAATAAGTTGCTAACCCTCAGAAAACCTGTATAACTCATTTAAACTATAAACAACTTAAATACAGTTCATAATTAACATATTATTTACAAAGAAACTGCACAGGAAGGTTAGTGGGGACATACAAAGAGTTCATCATCGTCAGCAACCCATTATGTCCCCACCGAGGGGCACGGGTCTCTTCCCTGAGGAAGGTATAGGCCAAACTTCACCACGGGAGTCAAGTCCGGATTGGTGGAGGCTAATGTCTTTTTGGTATGGTTTGATTTCAGCGTTTGTATGTCATTTAATCTTTGTTCATTTTCATTTCAAATTCCTTTATTTAATCATTAACATAGGTGCAACTAACATTTACACAGTATATATTAATTATTCCTTAATCTAACTACCTTACATTGCTTATAACTATTTGGAAATTAGTGACATGAAAAATACAGTATTAAATTTCATTTAGAGTAGGTATGTGCTTTTTGCAAAGATTCTGGCACTTTTATACTAACACAATATAAGGCGTGGTTTTGTAAGCCTATGCGTAGCAGAGATACACAATCACTTACTTATGTTGGATGTATATCCAAGGTCATGATCTTATCTTCCCAAGGTTGTGTTTTTTTTAACTTCTCCCCTATGTTTATTTTTCTGGGGCATGGTTACGCGATAATGTAGTGAATATTTTTGTCACATTTCCTATTATGATTGTGATAAAACATGGCGCTTTTAAAAATAAATATTTATTTATAGAAATAAATCAAACGTAAATTGTGAACGAATCTTACCAATTGAGATCAAGTTACTTTGTTGGATGGCTCTTGTAAGTATCTACAATATACAGTACTGATAATATAATAAGTAACACACATAGTTAGCACGTATTGACTAGTCTTTCCTGTGGGCTAGGCTGACTAAGCTGTCAGGATGGTATAGGTGCTGGGCAAGCCTACGCCATCTATAAAAAAAACATGTCCCAGGCACTACAGCGTCGGAGTGGTCCCGTCACTCATCTAGTGTAAGTGAAGGTACCACTAGACGCTGTATGAATCATCTCATTAAGTAGATGCAAAAAAGGCCAATATAAATATATAAACACACATAGTTATATATTAAACGGGTCAAATCGCGATTATTCATTAGGTAAAGCGTAATTACCTTATTTCCCGAGACCACGGCAACTGTAACGCTGCCGAAATGTCGGGAAATAAGGTAATTACGTTTTACTTAATATATAATCGCGATTTGATCCATTTAATATATAACTATGTATGAGTATAGCGAATCATTAAGTAACACACACACACACACAATACAAGCTTTCTCAGAAACCTTACCTCCAGTCCTGTCCGTAACCGTAACCAGTCTATTATGAAACTTGAGGGCTGTTTGGCAAAGCGCCGGAAGTGGTCCGGCGGACGCGTGCGTGTACGTCACTTCCGGTCGGCCTCTGCTCGCTTTCCGCCCTACACCCTGTGACGGCTTCCTACAATATGTCGTCGCAGACCTTCTTGGGATATCAGTCAGCTACTTTACCTACTTATCTTAGCATACTTTTTCTCGGAGCTGCACTAATGCATTGAGCTATCTTATCTCGTGCAAACCAATAATATAAAAAAAAACTATTTATTTAATATTCATTAAATTCCTATGAATGAATACATTATATTTGCCTTCTACTCCGGATCTATGTGTGTTCTTATTTGTATAATGTTATTATATATTGTCAATTGAAAAAAAATTATGTCAGAGATGAAAGCATTTGCTTTTATCATTTGTGTTTTAACCTTTTTACTTATCTGATTTTACTCTCTGCCCTAAAACGTCGTCTCCCAAATTTTCACATCTCAGGCGGCTTCCTGCGCCCGAGCGCGCGGGTCAAGCCCGCGGCGTTGCCTGTACAAACAGTAATAATCCTTCGCCGCTCGCAATAAGAGTTACACGAGAAGTTTGCTCCAAGGAGGGTAGTGATTAACACAAAAGGCAGGAACTGACCGCACTGTGCGCTTCAGAAACAGTGTCTTGCGGGTCACCCAGACCTGTCTCCAACTTACTTTTGGTTGTTTTGTTGATGAATTAATTTAGATTTATTTCAACAAGCTAGTACCTATTGTTTTCCTTTAGAATTGTTGTTTTTTTTTTGAAGCGACGGTAGCCTAGGGGGTAGAAAATGGACTTAGAAGCGGGATACCCAGTTTAGATTTGTAGTGCGTATCAGTAACTTTGTTTTCTAAGTTATTTTTGAAGTTTTAGTAGCAATACCACACGCTAACCGTGAAGGAAAATATCGTGAGGAAACCTGAGTGTCTGAGGTGTACAAATACCTCAGCGCTTGAATTGCCAATCCGCGATGGGCACGCGTGGTAATTAAGCCCATACTCTCTCTATGAGAGAGCCTGAAGGCCTGTGCCCTGTACTGAGACGCTTATGCGCTACATAGGAAAAAGATTGTTTTACATCAATCCATATGAGCCCGATAAGTATTGGCACATTGGACTGAGAAAATGTGTTATCATGAAGAAATCTCCGGCATTACTACTTACGTGTCTCGAAGCATTAGTAAAAGTCCTCTCGTACTATTAATACCTCTTGGCAGCAAACACAGTACAATATTATCAAATGGGACTCGCTGATCGGCAGGATTTGGAAATTCAAGTTCAATGGCAAGAAGGAGGCCGGACAAAACACTTAGTGTCAGGACATTCCTAGAATTAGCTGATATGAACCTCAACGCTCTCTCACTCTGTCATAACGATGAATATATTAAACAAAGGATCAACTAGGCCGTCACAGGTTCAATTGCCAACTCAATGCCTACACGACACAATGGAGGGCAAAAGTTCAAGATTCCTTCTGAAAAGGGCCCTTCTTATAATACGATAGTCTGGTACCGAAATAAAAATATTAAATTGAATAGAGAGCTCACACGCGCCCACGAAAAATTAGGACCGAATCTTGGCATTGATTAATCGTAACCTAGACTATTATTTTAGGTGGTTATCCAAATGAGCTAAATGAAAAACGCGCGGAGATCCCCCCCAGGTGGCCCGAGCGAATGCGGCACGCTTCGGCGGGCAAAGGCTCGTCATACAACATCAAAGCGCACCCTTCAATTACCTCATTAATTGGCTGGACCGCGCCCAACGCGCTGAATATGCTACTGGAGATGGTTCACTTCAGAACACCAATCAGCAGAACACGCATCAGTAAATCACCAATCTTACCCTGAGTTTCTGTTACACTAACAATCGGTTAATCCACTGTTAACAGCTGTCAAATGTTTTTTTTTTGTATGCACTTTGGCCGACTGACAGTAGATTAATGACTTCTTAGTGTACCAGAAACCTGGGGTTAGCAATTTATGCAAAGTATACTAGTTAATACAAACATTTGTGTCCTAATGACATATTTTTTTTACTAGTACACTATAACTATATTCTTTATTAAGTCAGTGTTTCGTAAACCGTGCTGATACATTTTTTTTTTCATTTGTCCATAATGGGCATCTCTATGTTAAAATTTTTTGATTAAGTTATGGATCTCAAGGTTTAGAAGAAATAATGTATTTGTATACTTTAAGTAAAAAACTGTTAGTATCCTAAATAAAGAGAAAAAAAAAATGTTTGTCAGGTATGCACTTAGAAAATTTACATTTAACAAACGTGTGCTGTTTTGAAATTGGAATGAATATTAGTGATGTATTAAATTTATTTACGCTGATAAAATGCGTCAAACAATATGGTGGTTTAAATGGCAAGTCACTAGCTGCTACTCAATCCAAACGTGTAAACATGGTGATACAGTTTCAGTACATAAAGAAGTCATGTATCTCTAGTTTTTTTTTAACGTTCTAGATACTACACAAACTTCAATTCAGGCTGTACTTACGTAGCTTAACATATTTTTTGTCATCATAATTAGCAGATTTTTTGCTTTAGTAGACAAAGAGCTTTCGAGACTCTTCCGTGGGCTACTAAGCACCCTCGACCTGAGCTCACTTGAATTACGAACGGTCCAGTACACGGAGGCTACCTAGCTAGACGGAAATAATCTAGAGCTTTCTACAAGAGATGCGGCATACCACAGCGTGATGAATGTTTTGTATGTATAGCCATAGGGTGGTAGTATCTAATACATTGATTTATGTCCCCTGGATATCAGATATATCGAATGGGCGCGGTGTTTGTCCGAGCCTCGGCCTGCCCGAAAATATGCCATGTAAATAATATCGACAGGATGACGTATGGGCACGTGGATTGTGTACAGATAGCGAGGGGCCGATGCCCGAAGTCACTCTTCTCGTGGGATGGAAGTATACCCGTCGAATCTTGTCTGTACCGCTTAGCATTATCATCTCGAGTGATTTTTTATTTATCTTTTAGAAGTTATGGTGGAGAAAAAAAGCTATGAGCTGGCGACCACGAGCCGGACAACGTGGCGTGGGCAGGCCCTTCACTAGATGGTCTGACGACCTGGTTACGGTGGCGGGGAGTCGCTGCATGAGGACGGCATAAGGCTGTGAATTTTGGAAAACCATGATGGAGGCTGTACCATCATTGGGAGGTAATGCCCATAATCCCCACGCTGGGCATGCGGGTTGGGGATCGCAGATTGGTGTAGTTGTACTGCAGGGGGCGCTGCTGCCCACCCCCCGGTTTGTGTCCCTTAGTCGACTTTTACGACACCCGCGGGAAGAATTTGCGTTGATGCTATTCTTTAAGCCGACACCACACAGCGAGACCGCGACTGGCCAACGTAGTGTAGGACGCCCTCCGACCAGGTGGGATGACGATCTGCGAAAAACTGCCGGCAGATGCTGGATGCGGCAAGCTGAGGACAGGGCGCTATGGCGCTCATTGGGGGAGGGCTGTGTCCAGTAGTGGACTACATAATATAGCCTGAAGAAGAAGAAGAAGAATGATGGAGGCCTGTGGGCGTCAAATGGCTGATGATGATGATGTGTGTTTTAGGTTAGGCAAAGCTTAGTATTATAACACAGAAGACTTTAGGCATTGTTTTGAGTGTCTTTGATCGTTTTCGAGGATAGGCCTCTTATTTTGGTAAGGTATTCATAACACGCAGAACATTTTCTGATCAGAAGTTGTAGTTTATCCGATTGGATTCTATCAGCAGCAAGTAGCGGAGTCCCGCTTGGACGGGGCATTTTTTGCGCATTCCGCTTCTGAAATCAGAAATCGTAAATTTATTTTAACGTAATTAATTCTGTTAATTGAAAGACAATGTAAAGCATGTTGTGTGGCAGTGCTAGGACATGGTAATTTGAAAAACATCAATTTGTTGAACTGCAAAAACTTAGTTGATGGTAAAATCGCTATTATTTGATGTCTCTACATTTTCCAGCGGATATTAATTAACCTTTTTCGACTGATGAAGAAGTGTGTCTAATGGTGAGATATAAATGCACTGTATCGGTTGCCTTACTATTAATGCTTTAGTTCAGACAAAACTGTCCAGCTGACATTGAGCCAGCAGCAGTCAGTCAGGTGGACCACGCCGTGGGTCCATTCATTAGTCAACATCACTCCTAAGACGCGCACGCTCCGCCTCTTGCGTGTGTGTCCTAAACACAAACTGATTGACACTGTGCATAAATGACATACTGACAAAGCCCAGGAATTTATTCTGTACCGACTATAGTAGTAAAAATAAACTTTATTACTATATTCTCGGTCCATCTACAATTAGTCGGCGTGCGTCGCAGTCACTGGCTCTTCAGCCGCTTTATTGAACCCTGTTGCTTTTGCGTTTACTCGTACTACGTAATTTAAAACCTATTTAGAGGTTTGCTCCTCCAATTGTCAATTGGAAGAGCGCTGGCACGGATAGCCAGAAGTTGCGGGTTCGATTTTTAGCCTCTAAATAGGTTTTTAAATTTGTCTTTAGCACGGGTAAGTGCATTAAAAATAAAAATAGTATAATCGTACTACGTAAGACAACGTCTGTCACTGCCAGTAAATTGAACGTAGATGAACCATAATTTAGTATTCTAGTAGGGAATCCTAGTTCGGGAGCCAGTAACCATAATTGTAACCCTGTTATACGATAGAGTATTTTCATTTCATTCACTCTGGTGATGAGTAGCAAATCTGAACCACTTTTACTGCTGCATTTTGCGTAAATGGGACGTATTAGTACTAAATGTTGCATCTTGCAATAAAATAAAAAATAATAAAATCTTAAACTTTACAATGGGTGCATAAATATTTAACAGATGTTTTAACAGCCTTGTTTAGCGGGAATTACCAAGACAGGTAATTCTACATACCCTTTCCCATCATAGCATAATTCGCAAAAAAATGTGACGTCAGCTTACTATGTTATATCAAGGCAGCAGGCAAGTAATAATGCAAGAATAAAAGAATATCCTAGATCAGTGGTTGTGTGGTACCAATGTTGCTGGTTGGTTTCAGGTTCAAAAAGCCCTCTCCTATGACTTGTGGCACCAGCACAGAGAGTTCAGTGGTTCAGCACACGGGGGAGCGTCTCCTGAAGCAAGCGGCAATATGAGTGAGCGATGGATCGGACAAATGACTCGCCTGCTTACGCCGCTCATGTGAGAAAATGCTATTTTATCCTTCACTTCACTCCCATTTCCTTTTGTTTTCTACTGATTTACTGTATCTCCATAATGACATTAAAATTATCTTGAGGAGCGGTGGTAGCGAAACCGTACACCCCAGATTCTTAATTGGGAGATCGTGGGTTCGAATCCCAATACTTTGTTTTTTAAGTTATGTACATTTGTGAAATTATTATACCACACCCACACATACCACTTCCTAACTGTGAAGGAAAACATCGCGAGGAAACCTGAGTCTGAGATGTTCAAAAATAATCGCATTAAATTACCAATTCGCGGTGGGCATGCGTGTTAATTAAGCCCATATCTCTCTTTCGGAGAGAAGGCCTGTGTCCCTTCCGATACGATACGATACAATATCAACCCTTGTATGTTCCCACTGCTGGGGCACGAGTCTCTTCCTGAATCACAGGAAGTCCCAGTTGTCCCTTAGTGGAAAGTATATAAATAATAATAAATTAGCCTTTTTTGCATCTACTTAATGAGATGATTTATACAGCGTCCAGTGGTATCTTCACTCACACGAGATGGGTGAAGGGACCACTCCGACGCTGTAGTGCCTGGGACATGGTTTTATAGATAGTGTAGGCTTGCCCAGCACCTATACCATCCTGACAGCTTAGTCGGCCTAGCCCACAGGAAAGACTAGTCAATACGTGCGGAGCCAACCAAGCCGCGGGTTTCTTCACGATGTTTTCCTTCACCGTTAGCGTGTGGTATTGCGACTACAAATTCGCAAATGTACGTAACTTTGAAATTAAACAAAGTCATTGGAAAGTATATAGGCTACATATACTTATAAATACATTATCCTACGGTCATTTATGATAGTACCTAAAAGTAAAATAAGGATGACTTTACTGTCATTTCTGACTAGCCAAGGTTCGCCACCGTATTCATCAATTTTATTATGGAGACGATGAAATTTCGTGAGTCAAATATTGTCTAGGCAAGTTTTCGAGCACACCGAGTTGTCGAGCATAAAATATGTAGTTTCCTTGAATCAGCCCGACCGCTCTTCTGCATAATAGTCGAAAATTTCAATATTATGACCCTCCACACAAAGCCAATATGAAAACACAACCCGTAATATTCCATAAAAGAAATATACGAGACATGTCGTGCGGAGGAGGCGGCCATCAAAACATTTCTATTAACCTGGGGGTCATTTCACTTTGTAAATATTACCTTCTATCGGCGCATGAATTATGCATCGCTCTGAGACGCTGCGGCCGCGCCCCGCGGTCCGCCGCCGCCGCTCACTCAAATAAAAATTCGTTCAAGAAGTACAAAGGTTCCTCTCTGCTTAATCTGTTTTAACGACCCCGTTTTATCTATCACCTAACGTGGCATGCTTTGGGAAAGTCCTATTTCCGAGAGTGGACAACTTATTCATTGAAGCGAATTCGTATTTACAATCTTAACTTGATTACACTATTTTTATTTTTAATGCACTAACCCGTGCTAAGGAACAAATTTAAAAACCTATTTAGAGGCTAAAAATTTCACCCATGCCGGGATTCGAACCCGCAACCTCTGGCTATCCGTACCAGCGCTCTACCAATTGAGCCAATGGGCGACTCACGGCATCAGTGAAATTTCGAACCTCTTTACAATATTCTCTGTATTACGTACAGGCAGCGACATCTGACTTAAGCAAATAGCATTACTTACAGCCCCGACTACCTACTTTGCAGTTAGGTTTAACATCGGAACGATATCACTGTACCCACATGATTACACTATTTTTATTTTTAATGCACTAACCCGTGCTAAGGAACAAATTTAAAAACCTATTTAGAGGCTAAAAATTTCACCCATGCCGGGATTCGAACCCGCAACCTCTGGCTATCCGTACCAGCGCTCTACCAATTGAGCCAATGGGCGACTCACGGCATCAGTGAAATTTCGAACCTCTTTACAATATTCTCTGTATTACGTACAGGCAGCGACATCTGACTTAAGCAAATAGCATTACTTACAGCCCCGACTACCTACTTTGCAGTTAGCCTCTAAATAGGTTTTTAAATTTGTTCCTTAGCACGGGTTAGTGCATTAAAAATAAAAATAGTGTAATCATGTGGGTACAGTGATATCGATCCGATGTTAAACCTAACTGCAAAGTAGGTAGTCGGGGCTGTAAGTAATGCTATTTGCTTAAGTCAGATGTCACTGCCTGTACGTAATACAGAGAATATTGTAAAGAGGTTCGAAATTTCACTGATGCCGTGAGTCGCCCATTGGCTCAATTGGTAGAGCGCTGGTACGGATAGCCAGAGGTTGCGGGTTCGAATCCCGGCATGGGTGAAATTTTTAGCCTCTAAATAGGTTTTTTAATCTTAACTTGGACCACTCGACATTTACCTTTCCCCAAGTTTTATAAATTCAGCAGGCAATCTACTTCGCCTTGATTTGATTTAAGTAGTTGAAACTGACATAACATTGAACAATTTCTTAGGATTCATTGGAACGAAGCTACTGTTTTATCCTGTTTATGTTCGCGTCCAAACATATTTAAATGTCTTGCGCTTCACCTGCGCTGAATGGACGCTTCTCTTTTCACTGACTTTCAACCGCGGTATATGATGTTATGATTTCGTTTTACATATAATGGAAGCTGATTTAGTCAGTGAAAGCTTTACGGTATTGTTATGAGCCAGTTGAGGATTTAAATTAAATCTATAATAAAAAAAAAAACACTATAGATTTATTATTGTAAGATTAATTTACATTCACCTCATAACAAAACATAAATTACTGTAAAACATTGATTTGACTTAAATAATCAATTATAATAAAAATAATTTATTTTAGTTACTTTACATAAATTCTATTACTAAATGACAATAACTTTGTAATTTACTTTTCCAATGAATTGCTCCTCATCACTAAGATATCCGTGCCGTGCCCCAGCAGTGGGGACATGCAAGGGTTGATATCGACTAAGATATCACTTTTAGTGATGAGGCCGCCGTCTGTACTCTTAGGTTAAGATAAAACATGACCATAACATAACCTCACGCCCGTATCCCAAAGGGGAAGGCAGAGACCTGGGTCTGACAGATCACCTTCACTTCATCAACGTTCATAAG
The DNA here is from genome assembly GCA_934045075.1 of Yponomeuta sedellus. Classification (NCBI taxonomy): domain Eukaryota; kingdom Metazoa; phylum Arthropoda; class Insecta; order Lepidoptera; family Yponomeutidae; genus Yponomeuta; species Yponomeuta sedellus. The sequence goes on along the minus strand of OW203727.1, from coordinate 24,874,680 downwards.
TCGCTGCAAGGTAGGTTAGGATACATCAGTATAATTTCTTTTTTTATGTTCAATAAAATGTTCTCTGCTATCTATGTAACTATCTATTTATAATTTTGATTTGTTGGATATTGGGCAATGTTTATAGAGATATTTTTTGTGCATGACGTTCAGTTTATGGACACATTGTAACAAGTAGGTTTTTTTTTGCGGCGCCACATGTTTTCTTTCAGCAATGGGATGGGTCGGTGCTCCAAAAGTAAAGGCAAAGAACAATAAACACAATTTTTTAACGAGTTGCACAGTGGAGACGTTGGTAGTCTTAGCGCAGTTGTTTACGAAGGTCATGTTTGTGTAAAACTTAAGGGCAGGTTGTTCCCTGCAGCGGGCCACTGGTCGTGTAACAGGTGTGTCCACGCGGCGCAGTAATGGCCGGAACTTGCTGTTTACAGCTCTAAGTCACGGTGTAGAAAGAAACGGCAGAAATATCACTTTACTGCCATTAAATGTGGTTAGCCTGTTTTTGTTTTAGTCCAGATTTATTCAACGCCCAAAAAGTGGTAAAACTAAGATTTCTAAGGCATGCTATTTATTTATGTCCTTAGCTACCCTCAGCCAGCCGCCACCAGAAATTTATAATATGAGGCAGATTGGTGGTGGCTCGTCAGTCTAGCATTTTTTAATTTTAAATTTGAATTATTAAACACAATCCTAATAAAAATCCAAAATTTCAAAGGCGCCTGTTGTTGCTTAAATCAAGTGATTGATTCCAATCACTCGGTTCGACTAGATCACGGGGGCTTCGTATCTGCATCAATCGCTTAAATTATATAGCGAGTCGCACCAACGTCGATTTTTTGTTTATATTATTTAATTACCGTATCTTCTGTCTCTTCGTGCTCTATAATATGACGTATTAAGAGCTTGTTTACCTTGAACCTACTTTGAAGAATACTAAACGTGCGTTTTACGACTCCTGAGCTTTAACGTTCCTGTCATCTGTTGAGCTGATAACTCTTATGTCTTGACGTTAGAAGTTACTTTTGGCTGACAAACCAACTGCTATTGGAAGACACGTCTAAAGTAACACACCTTCTCCTTCAACTTGTACACTTCTTGAGAACTGTCTACATCTTCACGATAGAGGCTATTTTCAAGTGGAAAATAAGTAAAGTGACGTTTGTACTGGTGCACGAGTTCTACACCTTCCTCGTTGCCGGTGGGCGGATGTCACTCAGCTGTCGGAACCGACAGTCGTTCCGAAGATGAAAGAGATACTTTATGATGTCGATATTAAGTCCACGTAAGAGAAAACCTAGAAATATAAATTGGATGGGACGGAAGACGAACACTAAGGCAGTGTTAACAAAAATGCATGATTTGGATTTCCACAAAATTAAAATCTTTTTTTTGTAGTGCTATCTCCTATCGCAGGTCGGCTATCGTTGTGGTCACTCTAACCTGTAACGTGGCGGCTATAGGAACAAATCGATGGTGCCTGTTTGAAACCATTCAACCACTCAGCCAAGATTTGCAGCCTTGTATTGTTTCCTGCAGGACTATGTGTATGTGTGTGTGTGTGTGATTTTCTGTGACGATTCTTCTTAGTGAGAAAATTCAGCATTCTAACTCTATTTTTCAACTGTTCACCGCAGTGGTCTTTTAGAAGTTGAGCTCTACTGGTCTCTTAGAACTTGAACTCTACGCCCACGTTCGACCAATTTGGTTGATACTTCGCATATGGGTGCTTGAGCTATAGCTCGATATAAATATTCTTTATTACATGACAAAGGTATTATATGTACGGGCGAGCTTAATAACTAACACGTATTGTTTCCAGCTAATCGTGGCGCCAATGCCGACCAACAACATCATAATACTATAATATACTATTGCAAATATCGCTTTCTGACAGGAGTTTAGGTTACAGTAGACATAATTATCATGAGATTCTCTCTCCCAGGAAGTTACTGGATGGACAGATAAGTAGCAGTTGATCCGGCTAGGGAGGACCAAGCTTTCTGCCGCACGTTTAGGTGATCCACCATGGCAGTAATCTCGTTAGGGCGGCGCGGGCGCAAACAAGGTGTCGCGGCAGATCTGGTGGCTTCCAAGAAGCCCATAAATCTCGCGCAAAGTTCGGCGTTACTTGGCAAATTGCGCATTTACCATTCCCGTCATAGACTCTTCTTAGCGCGCTGGTGGTGCCGTTACATCTGTACGTTTGATGCTTTTGCGGAAAAACCAGTCTGAAACTGAATTTTCCATCACTTAGTATTTTTGATGTCAACTTCTGGCTTTTGCTTAATCTGATGTTCTCCGTTAAGTTTGTTTCGTATTTGTTAGATGTTTTGTGTGTGTGACTGTTCATGCAATAAATGTCTTGCTTTCTTTCTCTTACTCTTAATTTTACGCAGAAAATATAGTCTATTTATTTAACATTTGTATAGCACTGAACTATTATTAACTGTAGGCGGACGATGGTAAAATTAAAGTTTTTCTTTAATAAATAATAAGAACCTCTCTTGTTCCTTAGATTTTTTATTTATTCTTTTCAATAACGAGGGAGCTCCTGGATATCTCCGGATACTCAATAACAATGGGTTTATTTTTCTGTCTAATGGTATCAAACTCCAAGCTCCAACAGCAGCCCCCGTGAAAGGAGCGTGGACGCCGTCGCGGTAATCCGCGCCGCGGCTAAACTGATATTTATGGCGCGAACGCACCTCCCGCCACTACACAACACGCCGGGACAGCCTGGAGCAAGTTTTACATACCTTGAGGGGCAGAAAACCAGGAATGTCAAAGCATGTGGTCATCTGGTGTATTATAACTTGCGGGATGAACCTACGAGTATGCTAAGCTCGCAATGAAACGCTCGAAACCAATTTGAAACCTTTCTCGTCTCGTCAGAGCGTCTAAAGTTAAAGTGAGAGTCAAGAAGCGATCGTGTTCACTTAGCGTTTACCATAAATCTCTTCCTGAGTGCAAATGTACCGTCGGCACCTCCGTCAATGAACAGCCACGCACAGAGGGTTTGCAGTAATAGTGCTTGGCATACTGATCTTAAATAGTTTTATACGACGAGGAACGTTTGTACATTTGCTATTAAGTGTATATTGTAATTTCGTTAACAGAGCTGCTACGAAATCCTAACTTTAAAAATGACTTTAAAATTATCTTTATGCCACACCTGGCAATAAAGTGGCTTTTTCCGCACGCTGCGCGTACAGAAAAAGCCGCTTTCTGGCCAAGTGTAGACATAAAAATATGTACACAACACGGGAGGTAATAAAGAAAGCTCTCGATCGCATATTTACGTCCCTCGCTTGCAGCTCGGGCCGCAAACTTCTGCGATCTCGGACTTTCTTTGTATTACCACCCTAGTTGTGTAATGTACTATTAACAGTCCTTTTAATGTCAACAATGCATAATTTTTTTATTTCATTTTATTCATTAGGTACACCAACAGCAAGCACGCAAACATGTTGAAGCTTATACTAAAAGTGACTTAGGGCCGTTTTCTCCATTTGCTGCGCCAAACTGGATTTCATAATCCGGATCATGCTTGAACGAAGTTAAAAAAATAGATTTATGACCATCCGATTTCTCCCGTAACTTTTTGATCTAGTTCACGAAATCTAGTTCTAGTTACAGATTAGACAAAAAACGCTAAGATTTGAGGGTTTATTTTTTTATTTTGAAACGCAGCTGTCTAAAATGTCGAGAATTCTGTGATATTTCCGGTTATTCTGTGTAATTTCATAAACTTTTCGGCAATTTTGAATTTTGTTTCTGGCGCGGTTTGTTTTGTGCGAAATAAATTTTGAACGGCTCTCATAAAAGATGATGTTAAAACGAAAAAGGGATCCAACATTCACCAATAGTGAAAACAATATTTGGTAAAGTAAAACCTTTGACGTCTTTTGGCAGCTGATATATGACATTTGTCTGACTGTTAATCTGGTTTTAGAAGCTAATAGTCCAATATCGGCCGTTCAGAGACTTCAGTTTAAACTTTGGTTTACGATGTTAGAGAAATCCAATTTATTATTGTAATCTCGATTAGGAGTCCAAAACCGGATTTAGCTTGCCGTAATCTAGATTTGGTTCTATGGAGAAAACGGCCCTTAGGGCTAGCGATTATGCCAATTAAAGGTATAAACAGCATTTTTAGACTTAGTTATACACAGACAACTAGAAATGTAGGTAATATTACAATACGGTGATAATATAGATGTTATTACCACGTAAAATAAGTGCCAAGGCTGTCCTGAAAAATATCCAAATTGAATTTACTCCAGCACTCGTTATAAGTTAGAAGCATCCTATTTAATGGCGCATTGAAGCCTACGTTAGCTCTACAGATGGGCAAGGAGAAAATGGCCCATAATTTCAGTCGGGAGTTGGGTCTCGGAACCTTAAAATCGATACGTTTAAGTAAATCTTCACAAATAATTGGTAAGACGTTCAATCGATCGTCAATGCTAAAACTTGCGTTGAATTTTTGTGTGAGTAGAAATCTACGATTTCGTTGTAATGACGTTCTGTGTGCGGGCGGGTTGCGCTCCACACGCTGTACATTAGGGCGCATCAGCGCGCCCTTCACGACTCATTAGGGCTCCGCTGAAAAATGCTCCCGCCACTAAAATAGATATTATGTAAAGTGGCACAATTACCGCCGTGACTTGAGAAAAAGTTGCGTTTGAGTGTTGCTGCCGCGGCCGCGAGGGTTGATGGTGCCCCTTAGTATACCAAGACACTATTTTTATTTTTAACGCACTAACCCGTGCTAAGGACAATTCTAAAAACCTATTTAGAGGCTAAAAATTTCACCCATGCCGGGATTCGTACCCGCGACCTCTGGCTATCCGTGCCAGCGCTCTTTCCAACTGAGCTAATGGCCGACTCACCGGCATCAATGAAATTTCGAACCTCTTTACACTATTCTCTGCATTACGTACAGGCAGCGACATCTGGCTGAAGTAAATTACATCACTTACAGCCCCGAGTTCGAATCCCGGCATGGGTGAAATTTTTAGTCTCTAAATAGGTTTTTAATACCAAGACACGTTAAGAGTTCTTACTAAAGTAATTCTTAGCGATACTCATACATAGTTATATATTAAACGGGTCAAATCGCGATTATTTATTAGGTAAAACGTAATTACCTTATTTCCCGACGTTTCGGCAGCGATACAGTTGCCGTGGTCTCGGGTAGACTGAAGTGGCGAGTAAAGTCAGTTATTGTGGGCAGTCACTATTATTTATTTATTTCTTATCTATGGAAAACCAACAGCTGATAAACAACATAATTATGAAACTTACAAACTAGTTAGTTAGCCATTTACAGGTTTTCACCTATTGCAACAGACTGCTAGATTAATTTTTATTTTTCGCAGCGGTCCGATACTATACCCAGTAGAGATTCGGTTGTTTACAATGCGATACACGGGGTCGCCTTCGTGTCGGCTACTGATGATAACATTTGTTGGAAAACTAAATTCTTGAAGTTTTACTTTTTTGTAATTCATTCAATTTCCATGGTGAAAGCCGCAAGTTTCGTAGGTGATTGTGCCGTGTAGAATAAGATATTTGTGGGTATTTGTGCTTTGTGCCGTGAGACTACGGGGTCTCGTGGTAGCTCTACACTATTTTGACTTCTAACCACTTACTGACCACGCACAACCTAAACTGGTAAATCTGGAAAAATATAGTTTTTCTAAAATTCCTCTTTGCATAACGTACTTATATACTAAGGAAGTTTTTTTTTTGGGTATACAGGCCTTCTTTCAGAGAGGGAGAGAGTTATGGGCATGATTACCACGCGTAGGAGACAAAAGGAAACAATACACGGCTAGTTCGCAAAATCTTGTAAATTACAGGGACCACTGAGACTTCATAACTACCAGTAAACCATGGCCAAATGGCAAGACAAGCAGAACCAAGTCTGTTAAAGTGCCCCCCGCGCCCCGTCATGACCGTTAAACAAATGACTGCCCAAGTCCCAAAGTCGGAACCTGCAAAGGCAGTAAAGCGCCAACCCTAGCGGGCAAGGTGCCGCGAACACGTAAGACGTCATTTAGCCTTCGAATTAACATAAATAATAACGTCATTTCTCAGCCGCCCCGCGCCGAGCGTCATTTGCCTCTGCCCTTTATTGCCGCGCACAACACTTAACTGGAAATAAAAAAATATTATAAATTCCTCCGTGAAAGCGTCGATTATTATTCGCGCGCCCTGCGACCGAGGTACACAAGCTTCGGAAATTTGTAAAGGATGCTACCAGAAGAACTGAAGAAACCTTTTTACTAGACTGTGATAGCAAAGATACTGGAATTATTTAACACAGTTTATTTCATACGCATTAAATAATACTGAGCGTATTGTTGAAATTATCACGAAAACCAAAGTTTTTCTTACATATTTCTGTGCTGTGGGCACGGGGTGATGATTAAACCTATACTTTCTTTGTATCTGTCTGTAAGGTCTGTACTCTGCAGTGGGTCGTATATTTATAGCTTGCTTTAAGGGGCTTCTAAACGAGCCATATTTTTACTGCAATACTTGGCCGACCACGTCTTTCTCCAACATATGAGTAGGAGAGGGACACCAATAGTTGCCGGCCACATATTGCAGCAAAAAAATGGCCCGTTTAGAAGCCCCTTAATAGTTATATTCTCAATTCTTTCGGTACACGGCAAGCATGATGTGGAGATGTGACTGGTGGTAGAGACGCTGTAGGTACTCGTGACTGCCTATTTAACTAAGGTTTTCTTCGGTTTGTATTTATTGTGTGGTGAAAGCGTCAATTCGCGGAGCGCGCCTCCAAACGCACGCTACAGTCTGTGGACTCCTTACATTAGCATCACAATACGCGCGGGTTTGTCTACCGAGAGCAAGGATTTGCTTTTTTCGCTTCAGCTTTTTTAATTTGAGCAACAAATAACTTTTAATGGGACCGAATATAAGAAGTAACGTCGGCTCATTTGCATTTTAGTGCTTCATAAAAATTGTAATGAAAAGTTTTGCGAAGGCACCTCCATCCATTTAATATACATGAAGTGGCTGCGCCAGCCTTCATTATAGTTCCGACGGAGGCTTTGAGAACACTAATGAGGTGGTAATCCGAAAATACGCTCAGCTTAGCTTGTACCTGAGTGAATCTTCAGCGAAGTAGAAGTTTGTGAAGCAAAGTGTGCGGAGTGAGGTCTCAGCCGCAGCGCTCGTCACCTAATGAGTTTGAGCCGCGGCGCAGATAAATCATGCAGTTTGGTGACTCTCGGCGGACTCACGTTTGCCTCAAGTTAAGACAGAGTACCTACTGAGATTTCCTAATAAATAAATTACTTCAACGCCTTAATTGTTAATACTGTTTTTCTCTTCATCTCTATAACTTTCATGATTTTAACACATAGCTGGTTTGTAAATAAAAAACAAATAATTGTAAAAGAAAAATATACATATAATCAACACTAAAGGAAAGTGTCAGTTACTTCATTACTGGCTAACAGGAAACAAGTGTTAAGTGAAAACCTCAGTGTGTGAGGTCATGAAGTGTTTAATTACCTCAAATAAACTTGAGCATCTCTCTAGCCTGCCGTATCTTGCAGCGGGAAGGCCCATGTTGTAATGATTTATCTATATAAAAAACACACTACACAATAACTTGTCCTGGTGCCAAACTAGGATACGCTATAACCAGGCAAGAACATCGCTGCTAGGATATTGAAATCATATAATAAGGATTTATTTACTAACAATCTATGGATATTTATCCGAAATAAAGAAATATAATACAATTAACCAGAATCTACCTATCTTATTCTTCTTTGTCGTTCCCTCAAAACTGAGGACGACCACGGGTCGCTCACTTCCGCAGCAAACGGCTGTCCGCCATGTGAACTACCTAGTACATGCTGCCGGCGGCTGCCGTGCGACCATCTTATCTGTGGCCTTCCTCTGGCCATCTTTGCCATCATCCACCTATAAACGGAGCAAAACGCAAGTGGCAGCGGGACAGCCATCCGCCTCCGCTCATGGCACGCGGCAAGCGCCCGCGCCTCGTTGTAAATCAACGCACGTTGCTTCTTATAAACATATTTTCTTTGTCTCCTCAATTTAAAATTTGCTTACGTTGCAATTTTTTCTCCCATGCTCCCCCATTGTCGTCACACGCGATATTATTATTTCGGTCGTTTGAACCTGCGTTTCAGTAGACGAGCAACTTACATTTGATTGCTCATAATTTTAGAACATTTAATGATTGTATTTAGGATGTTATTAGGAAATTAGAAATGAGTTTCAAACTTTGATTATAATTAAGTGTCCCGCGAACTCTTGAAATATGAGAAAAAAAAGCTTGAAAAGCCGAGGAAATCAGAATAAAGATTCTTGATCCTTAAAATGTTTTTAAATTTTCTTCTGTAAATTCTGCTGTCTTTCGTGGGCTAACAGATTAAACTTTTTGACTAAACTAACACAATTGTGGACCAACACAAACAAGAGCAAATTACGTTTGTTGTAAGGCCAAGCCGTGTTCGGCAACTTGTGAGCTGTAGGTAGTAATTTTTGACCCGCGCCGCCCAAACATAAGCGCCGCGTGGCGAGTGGCGACCCGAGGCCCCAAGACGTCTCGGACAATTTACATGTTGTAATTTTAATTACAAGTCCCCTGACCACATTCTGAGGGGCCAGCTGCGACAATGCCGGACCCTGAGGGCCGAATAGTTTCACCTAATGTTAATTTAATCCAAGACACTACAAGCCCGGGAAGGGACGAAAGTTGCGAGTTGCCTTCTTGACTTGTTGTTGTGACTGAAGGGCTGACTGTTTCAGTTCTCGTCTTGTGGGTAGCTATTAACAAAGTTCTAACTTAGTCACAAACCGACGATGAGTTGGATTTAAACAAGGAATACTCTTTCGTTAAGATATTTAACATACAAATATCTTAAAATGTAAAACTACATTTTAAGATATTTGTATGTTAAAATGTAGTTTTACATGCCACCCTGTACTTAAGAACAAGACATTCCAGTGACTCGTTCAATTGAAACATCCATCGATCTATTAAAATATATCTCGGCGCTTGAAGTCAAGTGGTTGCTAGCGCACTTAAGGACAAGTGTTGTCTATTCACACGAGCACACAGCGATATCAGCGTGTCCCGCACTCCTTTACCTCGCACTAACTATTTAATTTGAGTTTTAGTATCCCTTCCAAGCGAGCTCTATCGATCCCCATACTAAGAAAGGACAGAAGTTTCGGTAGGAGTCATTGACATTTCCAAGTTCAACGGTTCAATATATAGGCGATAAAATTTAGTATGCAATTACAAAACATTGAAGTGTGTGTCATCTTATGTGCTACCGTATTCACTATTACACCTTTTTGCAAACGACGCGTTGTAGATTGCGGGAATATCATTAGTTACCTATGCGTCTGAAGGAATAGATTTATTCTTGTTTCTTTTGGTGTTATTGGGGACCTCTTGAGATGCTTTGTAAGTTGGAGCGGACTCTCTGTATGTATCTAGTTGACGGCAGGGTGACCACGTGTTAAGCGCTGGTCCATAATGGAACCCGCGCGGGCTTGACCGGCGCCCGGGGCGGGGGCACCCCCCTCCGACACCTTGCGCAAATAACGCCTTGACTTGAGACGGCATTTAATTGCGAACGACGCACTGGGATTCGATTCACCCTGTTCGTATTAGGTATGGTTGGATACAACCAATTGGAGGTACGTAGGGAGTCTGCACTAGCGGCATACTTACTGAAGTTGCTGCGTGGGATGCTGTGCAACCCTGGAGTGCTGCAGACTATTGGTCTATGTGTGCCGGAGCGCTACGTATGGCGGCGCCGCCGCGTGCCGCTGCTGGCCGTGCCGCGTGCACGTACCTGTCTGCTGCAGAACTCGCCTCTCACGCGAGCCTTACGCACTCTTAATCGCGTTGCCGAGATTGTGGACCTATTCGTCTGTCCTCTGAGCGAATTCACAAGAGCTACGCTTTTTGTGTTGTGTTACAGTAAATAGATATTTTTTTTATCATTTTGTTATTTATATATGTTAATTGCACATAACTAAGTATATTTCTGGAACTTGCTACCGCAATAGGGGATCCCTGTAGTGTTAGCGTTAAGTTTTTTGGTTTAAATAAATAAAAAAAAATAGGTTATGACTTGCTAGCTGGGCAAAATTCTTTCCTTAGAATTTTTTCATAAAAGCTTGTATTGAATAGAAAAATAATATAGTAGAAAGCATTTCTTGCCGTATTTAGATAAAAGGGTAAAAAAACTCAGCTTTATGCAACAAAGTCAACGTTACAATAGGATACGATGTAATCGTTTTTTTAGGGTTCTCATTCAAAGCGTGTCAATGAGCCTTTTTACTTTGCTACGTCTACGTGTAACGGACCAAGCTCCGTACAAGTGCTCACGATCGTTGATATAATTCTAAATTGTGATATGTGCGAGGTTTACCTACAAGAAATAGTTTTCGCTTATGTATATAAACCCTGTAAAACAATTCGTTTGCGCGGTGTGTGCGCGCAGCTTTGTTGTTCGCGTCATTCTGGCGCCAATGAAAGATCACACCACCCAACCGTGCGTAAGGTACTGCTGAGTAATAACCAACAACGATGACATTCGTTTAGGAAGCCGAACTATTGTTTTACGTGTCAGTCACTGGTCGATAAAAAGGGGCAAGAGCGAGACCATAATTTTCTATTCCGGCAAATTTTGCCAATTAGGGCGCTAAACACACGAATTTAGAGTTCAAAATTCATTGGTTGAGTTATGGAAAATATGGGGGTAGGAGTTTATAAAAAGGCTGTAGGCACGGGACTCTGGAACATTTTTGCACTAAAAATAGAACAGTAATCACGTCTAATACGCTCGTAGGCAAATTCGGCATATTGTTCGAATTTATTAGATTTAGGGAGTTTCGTTTGCATTTAAATACGAAAATAGGAAAGTGGCTTTGGATTTGTGACCTAACATCACCTGTGGGCATTGCATCCCAGTCTATCAGCTCTGGTGTGAAGTCTCAGGTTTAGAGTTGCCTTCAGAGCTAGGGAGTTTCGTTTGCGTTTAAATACGAAAATAGGAAAGTGGCTTTGGATTTGTGACCTAACATCACCTGTGGGCATTGCGTCCCAGTCTATCAGCTCTGGTGTGAAGTCTCAGGTTTGGAGTTGCCTTCGATGCTAAAAAAAATAGTTTCAAAAGTAAAAATGATAAAGTAGTTCCTTATAATTTAGCTAGAAAGTTTCCGCGTAAAATAGGGCCTTAGTGATTAGGTTAGCTTCCGCGAAATAAATTGTGAACTAATCCTTTTTCTCCACAGTACTACGTTTATGGGGAAATAAATGTGTGCAAAAGAATACTCTCGGTGGCAAAGGTATGTTAGTGATAATCCGTGTGGCTAGCCTTTGTCAAATTACTATGGCTCGGCGTGGGCATACGAGGTTATCAATAGCATGCTTGCGTCATAACTTTCAGAGGTTTTGCATCATATTTAATTCCGCTTATTACTTTCGCTTAATTTCACTAGCTAGTGATAATTGAGTTTTAGTATACAAACGTGTGAATTTAGAGCGAATTCACTTGGGTGGCTTAAGAAGTTTAAATTAACGGACTAAGAAACCCAACATCTAGCTCTGCTTACTATGTTACGGCTGAATCTGAGTCTGCTTTGGTTGAAAGGTTTAAAGAATCCCTTCACCGGAGGCGCTCCCAATTTAAGTTACTTTGTGAAATAATTTTCCTGTGTAATTTCATAATTAGTTATCTAATTGAGATAATTTAATATTAATTATCTTATTTGAAAATTGGGATTTAAAGCTTCTTGTGAATGTGGTGTTAGATCTCCTTCCACTAGCATTTGTGGTATAGCAATTTTCCCCCTGCTATTTCCCTGTGTGACAGACGATTCCAGCCCTCTGGCACTTTGCACCCATAAAATATATGTATTATATTCCGAATATTCTTACCTTGTAAGTGGTACCGAACCCATAAACCACTTACGCATACACATCCTAGGCTACACACTCTGGCCGGCCAGAAAGTCTGAAAGCTAACCGTGTCAAGTCACCAAGTGATTTGAAACAGTCTGGTTTTCCGGAGATAGGGAGGATAGCGATAGGTAATAGCTGTGACTAGGGAAGCACCATAGGCACTCACACATACATAATTAAAAGTAAATGGGGTTTGCTTTGTTAAAACAATTTGATGGGTGGTTAAATTCATTGGCTTACTGGTTTGGGAATATTAGGAAGGCTTCCCCTTTTCTTTCAGGGTATCCAGAGTTGTATGATGAGTAAGTATTTCCCCGACTCCCTACCTATGCGATCATTATGCGTCCATTAGGATCATTTAAAATTGAGAAATAAGTGAATTGGTGTCTCAACAATGTTTTCTAGTGAAGCGTTTAAATTTTGTTGATAAAAGCGTTACGTTTTGTCTCATTTCACTTAGGGTTACGTAGGTAGACCTTCGAAATTATCTCTAATCTCTGATTACTCCTAGGAACATAAATTTAAAATATTTGCAGTAAAAACGTAAACTAAATCATAAAAGTAATTAAGTGTCTGATTATCTCTTTTGGAAGGCAGGCGGGATGATATCCCGTTTAAGTTTTGTAAATTCATGTTGAAATTACTGTCATTGTAATAAATCTCAAGGTCTTTGTTCACCCCCTACGGGACCAACATTATTCAAGATCTACTAAACTTATTGGTTGCAATATCTATCAATATTCTACGTCTCTGGTTATTAGTCAATATTATTATTGTAAAAGTAAGAGTGTAACCTAACAATGTCATTTCAATCAAACTAAGGAATAGGCTTAAAACGTTACGGTAAATAATCATAATATAAGTACCTATTTAACTCTTGTTGTTCGGCTCATTAAACTGTTGCGAAGAAGTAGAAACGTTCGTGTAGTTAGGTACCTACGTACTTTTCTCCTGACCGAAGTCATGTTATATTATTAGATGTTATGCTATTGAATAGGAACGCATGGGCTGAAGTCAATATGGGGTGTTTAAAATATAGGGTGATAAAATACGGAAATATGTTGTATGTTAAGTCATAATATGCAATAGAATAGGAGCGTACGGAAAATAGGGTCTAAATAGGATGCCCATCATATAGGGCGATCAAATTACGAATTTTTATTCTCAATGGAAAGACGTTATGGGACGTTAGCGAGTAGTTAGAAGCCACTATAGGCTTTTAATAGTAAAGCTTATATTTGTAGTAGGTGTATTGGCTTAATTCTTGGCATTATCTCATGGTTGCGTGGGTTCGGTTGAGATGTTTCAGTTTGGTAAGCTTCGATGAAGTTGTTCCAAAGTACTTTGTGCATTTTTCTATCTCTCTCACACTCTTCTGCCAATGCATTGTACTACTGAACATCCCTTTGCCGTTTCTTACGTTAATTGTGTGTAATGACTTGGGTCTTAAGACTTTTACACCTAATTATGCTGATTGTGCGTTTATTATATTTATTTCCTTCTGACGACTTGTGCTTTGGTATCATTTCATAGTTGCGTTGGTTTGGCCGGACTGTTTCAGTGTTGGTAGGCTTCGATGAAGTCTTTCCCAACGTACTTTGTGCATTTGGTTACCTACCTCTCTTTCAACATTTTCTGCCAATGCATTGTACTGCTGAATGTCTCTTTGCCAATTCCAGCGTTAATTGTGTGTGATGCTTAAGGCATTGACCTAGTTAGGTTATTATATTTATTTTGGGAATACGTACAGATTTTATCGTTAGTATTTTCTTTAGTTGATTGATTTTTCCTTTAGTGGCATTTCATGGTTGCGTGAGTTTGGCCAGATTGTTTCAGTGTTGGTAAGCTTCGGTGAAGTCTTTTCCAACGTACTTTGTGCATTTGGTTACCTACCTACCTCTCTCACTTTCGTCGACTGCCAATGCATTGTACTGCTGAACGTCGCTTTGCCAATTCTCGCGTAATTATGTATGTCTACTTGAGGAATAGACTCGGGATAATGAATCACTGTACCTATTCTTATTTCTAGTCTGTCATAGTTTATTATTTATAAGTATATATTAACAGTATAACGTAGTGGTGGCCATACCCCATCCAGGGCGGATATAATTAGCACTATCGACTAGTAGATAACCGAGTATTGTACTCATCTCATATTAATCCATTCTTATCTACATAGTCGGCTAATAATGTCTGTCTTAACCGGCCTTTTTGGTAGGGGACGTTATACTATAACACTCACGTGTTTGCTGTATGACATTTGGTTTATTTGGTACTTTTATATTTTATTTATTTAGAAGTAGTTTTGTAAGAGTTACATATTTCATCCTAGTTTTATTTCTTTCAACTTAATTTCAGCTTAACCTATTATCTATTTAATTTATTCTAAATCATATCTTGCTTTCGCTTATTTCATTCGCTTGATTGCTGTTTTCATTTATATTTATTTGCTTTAAGCTAACCTTTGGTTCCTGTTCATTAATCTAAATTCTGCTTTTGTATTTAGACGGATCTCTTACACACTCTCGTTACTCAATCTCATATCCTAAAAGAGCTTAGGTTACTAATACGTTCACAACGAAGGGTTCTCATTAGACTAGACGATCACAGTTGGCCATTAGTGTTTTGCATCATAGCTTCTTTTAGCAGGTTAATTATTATTGCACGTATTTTCTTCTTAAGTGGGTTAAAGTCTTTAAGTACTCGGGGTGGGGTGTTACATACGCCACCTAGTTTGTCTGACCTGTGATATATGTGTTTATGTGACGGCAAACTTTCAGCCTGGAGACAAGTGGAGACATTTACAAATTTTTAGTTTTAAATGAGGCAAAAAATGAATTTGTCTTAAAAACTGACTAAACTTAAAAAGCTTGCAATTATATTCGCGGTTTGTCAATTTAATATCACAAGAATATTGCACATTTTTTCATAAACGTGAATGTAATGAAATTAAAAAAAGCATGCAAATACTGATTATTAATGTAACGTCTCTGTTAATTAAGTTTAGTCATTAAGTTTAGACTTTGAAAAGAGTAACGTTTTTTTCCACAATCATCTAAATTTTTAAATGAACAAAAAAGCAGGTAGTTTGTAATACTCATAAGTCACAGTTTTTGAGTTATTTTGAGTAAACATACTTTGATTACGGTTTTATACTTAACCGGGAGTTTTTTAATAAGTGTGAAGATGGGTGTCTAGTAAACTAATTCTATTGAAATCATAGTGCAACTTGGCTCTCTGCGACGACTAGTTGACGTTATGATTTTGGACATAAAATTCGAATTTAAAATGCAAATTAACAAGATTGATTAGATGCAAACCTTTGAAGCTAACGTAAAATGCCGCAAGAAACTTATATTTCGTCACTCAGGGGAATCAAAATTTATAGGGCACTTTTCTTTGATCTAGACCTATGAAATTTGGCAAGTAATCTTGTCTTATAATACGAGCACAGGGAAAAACCTGAACACTAGACATTTCTAAATCAATCTTGAAAATAGTCAAAACTACGAGACTCGATTCTGAAACTATTTATAATAATGTTAATGATATGTGAATACCTAACAATTTTTGCGGCATCCTTGGTGGGCGAGTTTGACTTGCACTTGTCCGAGTTATTTTTTTTATGAAATTTAAGAAAAGCTTGTTTGCGTGTTTATTTAACGTCGCTGAGTAGGACGGTCTAAGGATTTGTGGTGAGGGCGACAAGTTTGCCAACTCACCTAGAAGTTTCGGGTCGCTGCTGCCTATGTGAAACTACGACCGTTGAATTTAAATTGTTTTCTTTAAAACTTGGGTTCCTCAATTTCCTGTAATTATTTGAATGGCCTGTACTAATGTACTTTTTGTTGAGTATAGTTAATTATTTGCTGAGTGTTACTACTAAGGGATGGATATTTTTACATACTTCGTCTTGAAATCACTGATGCGTGTTGTTGATGTTGACACATGTTGATTAAGCTTGTGCTTTT
Source organism: Yponomeuta sedellus (assembly GCA_934045075.1). NCBI lineage: Eukaryota > Metazoa > Arthropoda > Insecta > Lepidoptera > Yponomeutidae > Yponomeuta > Yponomeuta sedellus. The sequence continues at coordinate 24,858,717 of OW203727.1, read as the reverse complement.
TTCCAAAAATGATGGTCTGTAACCTACAGTGGTACGCGTACAAAGAGTAGCAGTAGCGCTGGTAGCGAATCAGTAGAAACGTGTTCTGTGGTAGAAATCTTGGTCGCAACTTTAAAGCCCGGGTGGGTTCGAAAATATATCTCGATATATTTTGTTTAGTAGATTTAAGAATTTGTATTTGCAATATCACACGCTGACCGCGAAGAAAAATATCTTGAACAAACTCTATTATCTGAGTCGTTCGATTATAATTATAATATACTTAAGCGCTTTGGTGCTACGTAAAATGACCTAACTATAAGGCGAAGGACAGAACTTCTTGGTATACCTACTCTAAGCATCTAATTTGTACCAAATCCTCTGATATATTCGCGAAGTCAGGGTTTTAGTCAAAATATTTAGTACGAAAAAATCTTCTTCTTCTTTGTTTTATATAATGTCTTTGAAATGATCTAGAAATCAGTATCTTCTAGCATGTTGTCACTGTTAGTACCTTTAGTCCTTAATTTGTTAGTGTTGGTAACGTTTGTATTTAATTTGGAATTTGTCACCATTGGTATTGGTGTTGGTGACGGTTTGGGTTTCCGCAACTCGACTGCAAATGAGCCTATTTTGCGTGAAATGGAAGATGTTGTCCCCAAAGGAGCCTAAGTCCTGCCACCCCAGCTCCTCAAGGAAAGCCAGAAGCCGGCGAGTGTCACTGCAGGCCTCCCTGAGTGTCCCTGGGTTTCCGAGGAGAGCCGTCCGTTGTGAGGCCAGCCCCGTGCATTCCGCCAGCACGTGGGCGGCTGTCTCTTCCGCGTCCATGCACGCTCTGCACAAAGGACTATCTGTAACACCTATTGTGAAGAGATGTTTATTAAAGTGACCGTGACCAGTTAAAGCCCTTGCTGCTAGGCGCAGTTGTGCCTTGGTGAGGCGAAGGAGGCTACGGGACATACGAGGGTTTCTGCCTGGCATTGCTGCCCTGGCTTGTCTGCAGTCCGTGCGTGAGGTCCAGTCATTGTTGTGTAACCTGTTGGTGCGTTTGCCTAGCCATGTTTTTAGTTGGCTGAAGGGTAGAGGGACGATGGGCTCGGGTCCCTCCACTGTAGATCCGGAGCCACCTCGCGCGAGCACATCCGCTACGTCGTTGCCCCTTGAGCCACTGTGACCTTTAATTCACTGTAAAGTAAGGTTGTTCTTAGAACCTACCTTCGTTAGGGATTCGTGACACTCTTGGATTAGTCACCATAATTAAAGTAATTTCAACTGACTAGAAGAATGACTTTTGTTGAATAGATATGGGGATTTTATTACGTTTCTTATGTCTATATAGACCAGTGGCATTTTGCTTCCTTATCCATATGTGGGTAACCAGTAAATAGGTAAAATACATTTACGTTTGCAGAGTGCCACACATAATTCTCAAAGAGCACCTTAAACTCCACCCACGGTGCATGAATATATGATACAGATTAATAGCCAAAGCTGTACAGCGCGGGTCCGCCGGACCTTTGTGTCGTCGCGTCCGCTATAATTTAATAATTTCCAACCATTTAGTTTGGGGCCGCCATATTTGTCTTGGTCTGAAATCCGCCCTAAGATTAATCCGGAATGTTGTTAGTAGCGTCCCTTCGGCCGCGGTCACTGCACGCTCGGCCTCAGTACGACAGAGGTGTAGCTCCATCGTGCACATGCATTTACGATTTTTGCTAATGAATAGGGAATGACAAACGAAAGTCTAAACTAATACTTTTGTTAGTACTATACATTATTGAATAAAAAGATAAGAAGCTTCTTCCCACAAAAAGCCTAGTGAAGTTTATCGTGTAACAATAAAATAATACATTTAAGTTAGTAAAATTACTTAAGTATGCCCACCAGCCACGTCAGTTACGAGGATTCATTCACTGGATCTGAGGCAGATCGAGAACGCCCAGTTACACAAAGAAGGGCCTTGGTTAAGGCCGATATTTCCGGCTGATTTGGAAAGGGCGCGACAGAATTTTCATAATATTTCATTAATCCATTTTTATTGCTCCCCTACTACCATACAACTTTTCTCCAAAACATGCTTATTAAATATAACCACTGGTTTAAGCTGTTTGTTGTCTGTAATTCAGATAGTGTAAGAGTTAAGAAGAAAGTTCCTTAAACCTCACAGGCTTCATCGCGCAAAATCCCTCTGAGCATGCAAATCTACAATGCTGGGCTTCACTAGCCTTGCGAATTGGCGCCTAACAACATTGCACAGTGTACAATACTATTTGCTAGTCTCACGAGTATCAAAGGACTTCAAACTGGCACTTGCATTCACGAACCTCTAGCAAATCCTGTAAAAGAAGGTATGACGAAGCTCTAGGTGTCTTTCTGCTGCAGTTATTAGTAATTGCTGGCGAGAGAACGGACACGCTCGTCTTCTCACACGGAATACATAACGACATCTCTCTAGATACCTACAACACTATACTACGTATATATGCAGATCCAAAGCTCCGCGACGACTTCACTTGAGTTTAATATGCTCTTCAAGGTTTAACACTTAACAGAGCTAATTGCTGGTTATAAAAAAGTCTATTAGTAAAATCAAAGTTTTACCGGTTTTTCTGAAGTAGTAGAAGTGAAGAAGTCGTTCTTCAGATACATAGACTTCTACTTATGTATGCGGAATCTGGGATTCCATTAATTTTAAACGCAATGTCTGACCTCCATGGTCAAATTCGTTCTTTTTTTTAAATACTGGCCGCTAATATTTTTCTCTTATATACGTTAGTGTTTTGTTTTTGTTGGGTTTAAAATGTCATATCGCTGAAAAAATGGAACTCACTCGTGAAAATATTCGTGCTATAATTTATTACGATTTTCGACGTGGTTTAATGCAACAAGAGTGCGTAGATCAATTAACTTCGATTTTTGATGGTGAAGCTCCATCAAAAACGACTGTGTATAGGTTTAGTGAGTTTAATCGCGGGCGCAGTAAGCTCACGGACGAAGTTAAAGAAGGTCGCCCGAAATTGGTGGTTGTGCCACAAAATATTGAATCTGTGCGAAAACTAATAATGCAAGACCACCATGTTACGTATCGCGAGATAGAAGCTATTCTGGGCATATGTATGACGAGCATTCATAGGATATTACATGAACATTTGTCTGTAAAAAAAATTTGTTCGCGTTGGATTCCGCACAACTTAATTCAGGATCAAAAAGATGCTCGCGTCGAATGGTGCAAGAAAACCTTAAAAAAATTCAATGGAGGCGACTCAAAATCTGTTTATAATATCTACGCAGGTGACGAATCCTGGATCTACACGTACGATCCCGAAACTAAACAACAATCAACAGTTTGGGCGTTTCAAAATGAGCCGTACCCTACGAAAGTGGCTCGTTCAAAAAGCACTGTAAAGCAAATGGTGGCCTGGTTTTTTGGTATTAATGGCCATGTGGCTACAATACCACTGGAGAATCGCAGAATAGTTAATTTGGAGTGGTACACAACCATTTGTTTGCCGGAAGTATTTGAAGAAATACGCCAAAACAACCAGCGACGCAGAATTATACTTCACCATGACAATGCCAGCTGTCATACATCTCAGGAAACAACTACATTTTTGGATGGTCAAAAAATAGAATTGATGGGTCATCCACCGTACAGCTCTGATTTGGCTCCCAATGATTTCTATTTATCCCCAAATGTAAAGAATAAATTACGTGGTCAACGATTTTCGACCCGTGAAGATGCCGTAGATGCCTTCAAACAGCACGTTTTGGAGATACCTCAATCAGAGTGGAAAAAGTGTTTTACAAATTGATTTCATCGAATGCAAAAGTGCATCGATCATAGTGGAGAATACTTTGAAAAACAATAAAAGCATATTTAGCCATATACATTTGTTTATTTTTTCTATTCCGCATACATAAGTAGCAGCCCTCGTATATATTGCAAAATTTGGTCCTAAATACTTTAATTAAATGGTGAAAACATTTTTTACTTTACTATTAAGTAAAGGCTTAAGCCCTGCTGGACGTAATGCAATGCTGCTGCATTTAATATTTGATGTAGTTAGTACGGATGATCTACGAGTATTATGTCTAAACTATCAGTAGGCTTATGTTTCAATAGTTTGTTTTAGGAAAAAGAGTATTTTAATTTACTTACTGTCTAGTTACTGGCTCCAAAAATAAAAAACATAAAAAGATTATCAATTGTTTCATATAAATAACTAGATGCTACCCATGACTTTGTTTGCGCAGAATTAGTGTATAGCTTATAATATTAGCGGGGCGTAGAAAATAACTAACATGATGAAGTTAAAATTATCACATAACAAATGTTTAATATGCGTTTATAATATTAGTAGGATTTCTACTGATAGTTTCCTTTTTCGTTCAGGACCAAAAAGAGACCCATGCTCCAACAGTGGAGACATACTAAGGTACCTACTAAGGGTTGTATTATCATTTATCATACTAGCTGCTGTCCCGGCGAACTTTGTTCCGCCACAGGCACCGTTTATACGATGCTTGTTACCATAGAAACGCAATAAATAAAAATTTCTAGAGTTTAATTTCAATAAAGGTTACGGTAACAATAAAATATTATCCCACGGGAATGCATTACCGGTTTATCAAGTATTCTCTATTCTCAATTTCTCAATTCAGATCCTTATCTATGTTATGCTAAGTTTCATATAATTTCGTTTAACCGTTATTGCCTAAGCAACTAACAACCAAACATCTTGACAAACTTTCACATTTATTATATTAGTAGGATTGTGAGACTTATATTTATGGAGATCGTTAGATACTCTCTGGTACTTAACGTAACTTAACATGTGCGCTTATCTGCGTAAGTGAACCTATCTCGGCCGGTAAATGTGTGTTTGATTTGTCCCGCCGCCGCTGCCATAACGGCCGAGCATCCATATCGCTCCACTAAATAGGAACTTCTTACTCGGGGGTGAGATACAGCCGGTTGGTTGAGAAGTTACAGAAATTCCACACGAAAGAGTGCAGATGAGGCCTCTTACGTCCAGGGAGTTAGGTATAGAAATCTTGATTATTGGCAAAACATAGTCTTTGCCTGCCTACTTCTTTGGATTAGAGGTGAGTAAAAGTTTACCTAGTTGGTAAACTTCATGTACACCTTATACTATTTTTATTTTTAATGCACTAACCCGTGCTAAGGAACAAATTTAAAAACCTATTTAGAGGCTAAAAATTTCACCCATGCCGGGATTCGAACCCGCAACCTCTGGCTATCCGTGCCAGCGCTCTACCAATTGAGCCAATGGGCGACTCACGGCATCAGTGAAATTTCGAACCTCTTACACTATTCTCTGTATTACGTACAGGCAGCGACATCTGACTTAAGCAAATTGCAGTACTTACAGCCCCGACTACCTACTTTGCAGTTATACTATAATCATGTGGGTACGGTGGTATCGTTCCGATGTTAAAACCTAACTGCAAAGTAGGTAGTCGGGGCTGTAAGTACTGCAATTTGCTTAAGTCAGATGTCGCTGCCTGTACGTAATACAGAGAATATTGTAAAGAGGTTCGAAATTTCACTGATGCCGTGAGTCGCCCATTGGCTCAATTGGTAGAGCGCTGGCACGCATAGCCAGAGGTTGCGGGTTCGAATCCCGGCATGGGTGAAATTTTTAGCCTCTAAATAGGTTTTTAAATTCATGTACACCTACCTACCTACTCTCTTCATCTTTCAGTTCTATCCATCCCAAGGTTGTCTGGAAGAGATCGCTTTTAGCGATAAGACCGCCAATTGTATACGGCAATAGCTTAGATGTGTAAGCCTTTTTATGTATTTTGTTTTCTGGTGTGTACAATAAAGAGTTCTAATCTAATCTAAATATTTTCTTCCTTCTACCTCCTGCGATTAATTAGTAGAAAATACTTATGCTATCAATTGTAAGATTTAATTTCTAAAAGTGCAATAAAAGTGTAGATAAATAAATACATATCAAAATTACGAAAGTTACCAATTCAAACCTTGTGTTTATCCGGTGGTTTCTGGATTAAAAATTAGAGTCTACATACGTGTCTCTACAGGGCACATGCCTTCTCTCAGAAAGCGACAGTATGGACTTACCTAATCGTGCCCACTGTGGATTACCAATTTCAAGCGCTTTTACTGCCTAACGAGTCTGCGGCCAGCGTTATACCGATACGCTACCACCGCTTTCTCGGTATTTTTAACCACGAAGGACTTTGTCCGCTTTGTGTGGGCGATTTGGCCAAACGTGAACAGTCAATTGAAATTAAAATTAAGTAGTAGGTTTTGTAGTATGAGTTAGTAAGAACCCTATTACAGTAATTAATTTGCATCAATATACCTGCATTGTGAGTTTTTGCTGCTAGGTGTCCTATGATTTGCTTGCTTTATTTGGTAAGTACCACAAAGTAAGTCCGGTACAAAATCGGTAGTTGAGCCGGGATCATCAATAAACGAAGAACTTTTTTTTTGTCTACCCGCGTTTTCGAATGCACTTGTTGTTTCGGTTTGCTGCAAATAATTAATCGAAAAAACTACTAAAATCAAGTGTTTCTGTGCTACATTGAGTGTTGTGAACTTAAAAAGTGCCCATTATTGTTATCTCAAACTTTGAAACACATATATAGTACTTGAACATTTGTTACAAAACCATAACCCCAAACAAAATGGTTTCTTGTTTAAAGTGCCACAAAGACATAGCAAAAGTTGATGCTGCAAACCCCAAGATAGTGTGTCATGGTTGTGAAAGGCAGATATGCGTGAAATGTAGTGGGTTACTTGCCACGGAGCTAAGAGTAGTTGTTCTCCAATCACCTACATTAAAATACCTTTGTCCTGACTGCACTCTTGGAGTTCGTCAACTACCAGCTTTAAGAAAAACAATAGATGAGCTGAAAACCGAGATTGAGTGTATAAAGAAGAACCAGCACCAACCAAAGTGGAACAATGTATAAATGGTAATTGTTGAGATGGAAGAACGCCAAAAAAGAGGTAAAAACATTATCTTGTTTGGTGTACCGGAAATTACTTCTGACAATCCATCCAGAGAAGATCAGAAACAGCATGATAAGAATGAGGTGGAGCAAGCCTTGCTGTGTATACCCGATTCCGAAGCACCATTAATGGCAATACGCCTGGGCAAGTCACAGCCTGGGTCTGTCCCTCGTCCCGTGAAGATTGTTATGAGGAGCAGGATGGCTGCTGTAAAAATCCTTAGCAAAAACAAGAAACTTTGAGATGGAATTTCGGCTAAAAATGACCAAACCCCATATCAGCGTGAGTACCTCAAAAACCTACGTTTGGAACTGGCCCAGAGAACTGAAAAAGGTGAGAAAGACCTAACTATAAAATACATAGGTGGCCGGCCAACAATCATTAATGCTTACCCTCCAAAAAATCAGCAATAAAGAATGGGTTCACTGAACTCATTCTTTTCTACACGAACTTGGCATCGATTATGGCTAAAAGAGATCTAGTTTTACTAGAAATTGATAAACAAAGACCTACATTCATAATAATCACTGAAACACACTTGAAACCTACAATACTAGATAGTTTAATAGCAATAAAGGATTACACTCTCTTCAGGCAAGACAGAACCTTTTGTAGCAGAGGATCGGGAGGTGTTGCTATATATGTAGCTCAGCAACATCAGGACTTACCAATTGTGACGACCCTACATCCTACACTCAACAATAAACCCAATGTTGAAGCCCTATGGGTCAATATACAATATTGAAACTTCAAGATGTTGATAGGAGGAGTATATCGACCAACGCACTACGACTTCCGAGAATCGGACAAACTGCTCTTCGAAACTATTTTAAAGGCATCTGAAAGTAACGACAACCTTCTGATAGCAGGAGATTTCAACCTTCCGGCTATTAAATGGCCACTCCAAAACTTAGATGGCTACAATCCACTTTATGAAAACTTCATAGAAACACTGATTAGTACAAACCTACACCAGCTTGTAACACAGAAAACAAGGAAAAGAAATAATGAAGAGTCCTTGTTGGACTTTAATACTGTGTAATGATGAAAACTTGTGCACCAAAATAACCTATAATCCCCCCATAGGAAAAAGTGATCACCTTGTTCTTATTGGGACAATACAGTTTCAAGCTGACCACAGAATTAATCAAGGAGAAAATCAGTCACGAAGAGATTTTTTCAAAGCTGACTACAACCTGATTTCAGCAAAATTCAGAGATAGCAGTCAAGAACTCAGCAATAAACAAGTAAACCCAGAGACTTGGAATCATTTTAAGGCAGTTTTGAGCCTGATAATAGAAGAAGTTCCATAGAAAAGAATTAGTATAAAAAAGAATAACAAGAAACCATGGATAGGACGAGACATTGTTAAATTGACCCATGAAAAACAAATCAAATGGAGACAATATCAAGCCACCAAATCAGAAGAATCATACAGCGAATATAGAAAAGTCAACAACATAATAATTGCAAAGGTCCGACAATCACGTATCCAGTTTGAGAAAAATATAGTGAATAGCAGTCCTAAATGTTTCTATGCCTATCTACGACACAACCTAACATCGAAAGTATCTGTTCCACCATCACTTAGAGACAAAACCACACAAACCATATTTAGTAACAACAAAGAAGTTGCAAATTTATTTGCAAGACAATTTGAAAAATCATTTGTTCGAGAATTACTGGATCAACCCCTACCAAACCTGAACACCCCACGTGTCGAAAATTATATTGATCACATTGACTTTACCCCTGACGACGTAGCCAAGGCACTTAACACGTTCAACGACGATACAGCGATGGGTCCAGATGGCATACCCGCTATCCTACTAAAAAGATGTAGTGGAGTTATTAGTGATCAACTAGCCCACATTATGACAACATCATTTCAAGAAGGCAAACTACCCGAGGATTGGAAGCAGGCAGAGGTGACGCCTATATACAAAAAAGGAGACAAATTAAATGCAGCAAACTATCGACCTATTAGTCTAACGTGTATAATTTGTAAAGCAGCAGAGAAGATAATTGCAAAGAAGATCAAGGAGTTTCTTTCTCAAGAACGAATCATAATCGATGAACAGCATGGATTTGTGCCAAGAAGATCGACAGTTACCAATCTGTTGAGTTGTTTAGACTATTGGACATGCAATTGGGACAAACATAAACCAACGGACGTAATTTATTTAGATTACGAGAAAGCGTTTGATCGGGTTCCAATTCAGAGACTTATTGTTAAACTCTATCACTTCGGCATACGTGGCAAACTCCTGGAATGGATAA